>OX578135.1:111189330-111651830 GCA_951213105.1 Amaurobius ferox
TGTAAATACTTTAATTAAAAATGATGAGATAAATGTGGAGAAAATATTAGAGCAACAAATGGTAGATGAAAAATTAAGTAAAATTAGAGAGGAATTACAAAAAGGAAGAAACCGATATCACAATAACAAGGTATACTATATTGATAGCCAAAATAAACTGTTAATGGTAAAGAAGGAAAATAAAAGACAAACGTATAGGAAAATAAATGAGAATAAGATTGTAATACCGCACTCGCTAAAGGGAAAGATAATAGAGATAGCACATTTCCCTCATTTCGGAGTAAAAAAGACATACCAATTACTTTCAAGAAAATATTTTTGGATAGGGGCTTTCCAAGACGTGGAAAATTTTTGTAAGTCTTGTAATCAATGCTTATTAGTAAAACACAAAAATATACCACCAGCCAGACTTCAGGCTATGCCAGAAATATTAAAACCAGGAATATATTTACAACTGGATTGCGTAGGAAAACTACCGCGCAGTAATGGAGGAAATAATTTTGTAATTACAATTGTAGACATGTTTTCACGATACTTTGGGGCCTATGCAGTCAGAGACATTACTGCTAAAACAATAGTGAATAAGCTAACAAACTTCGTGACAACTTATGGAGTTCCAATTATTATTCAAAGCGATAATGCTCAAATTTTTAAAAGTAAAGAATACATAGATTTTACAAATGCATTAAATATTGAAAGGCGATACAGTTCGGTTTATTTCCCAAGTTCTTTAGGTCGTTGTGAAAGAATACACAGAGACATGAAACAATGTATAATGTGTTTGTCAAAGACTACGTTTGAATGGGATGAATCTTTAAAATGGTTTAAGTTTTATGTGAATAACACTATTAACAGTAATACAGGATTTGAGCCTTCATTCCTGTTCTATCTTAGAGATTTATCATTGCCATTTGAAAATATTAAACAAACAAACATACCAAGTAAGGAAGAAATAGATATAATGTATAGTGATGTAAATAATTATAAAAATTATGTGGCACAGCATTTAAAAAATATAGATAAAGTCGTGAAAGACGCATCGGAACAACAAAAGCTGATAAATGACAAACAAATAAAGAAATATAAAATAGTGAGAAAAAACGATATATTTATAGGAGCGACAGTGTACCTAAAAAAGTTCCTAAAACCAAGGGTATTAGAGGATCGATATGATGGACCATTTAGAATTACGAAATTAGTCCGAAATAATAATGTTATAATATGTCTTAAAAGTGATGAAAATAAAACTTATAAAGTGCACATAAATAAACTATACATGGCAGCGGAGCGAAAACAATATTTGAAAGATAGTGACGAAAGCGAATCAAACCACACACACACACACAGGACAAAGAAAAAAATCAAAATGAGAAAGTGATTAGAAATAATGATCAAAGTCAAATTAAGGAAGGGAAGGTCACTAAAGAAAATCAATTAAACTGTGAAAATAATAGAAATGATGATGAGGTTTGTTATAATGCCAGAGGGTATAATTTTCGCCCTCGAATTGTTGTAAATAGTAATTTCATAAAAACAAAGAATATGAAAAATATGTAAAAAGTTTGTAATTAATGTCATAAATAGAAAGTGATAATTGAGTGTATATGTATATGTTTTTATGTTTTAAATTGTGGATATAAGTATATTTCAAAAAGTATGTTATGTATTTCTGACATTACATATATGGCAAGTTCAAAAAAAAAAAAAAAAAAGTGAAATAACAAAGTAATTTATAAATAATATGGTGGTATGGAATTCAACCATAACCAAGAATCGGAAGTTGATAGTTGCACTACTACAATATGTTACAAAATGAAATGATAACAAGAAAATGTATAATAATAATAAAGTAATGAATGCTGTTATGTAATGATATGTCGTATGTAAATAATTATGTAAAAGGAGAAATGAAAATTATGCATTGCAAATAATATATATCAAAATTTACAATTTAATAATAATGTGAATGTTGGTAATCCTCATGTAATTTATGGTACATTATGTCAATTATGAATAATGGACTAACTTGACAGGGAACTATCAAGAAACTACAAAGAACTATCAAAGCTATGAGTTGCACGAGGCTAAAAAGTGGAACTCAGCCTTTCTCACGATGGATGAACTTATGTGTTTGCGAGGAACCATTGTGAACTTAATTTCTTACCACTGGGGTGAAACTGTGGGAGAGTAACTTTTGGACTTTTTTTTCGCGGGGGGGTGAGAATGTAATGCCAGAAATGTAAAGTAATAAATATTTGGAAGGATTAAAAAATAATGGAACCAGGAATGCGGGCGGATTATCCCCACGCTAAGCAGATGGGCGATAATATACAGGTGGCCCCATATCTTACATACCACGCCCATGTTTACATACCACACTAAGCCGTTTGGCGGCAACCGAGACGGCGACGCCATGTCTACGGATTAGCTCTCAGCTCTACATTTCAGCACGTGGACCGCCGACCGAAAAAGGGATATAAGTGAGAGTTGCTCGAAGTGGGAGTCAGAATTGGTCAAGGCAGGCTTTTGGAGTTAGACTAGTCAAGAAGAAGCGACGGTAGCAGAGTTAAGAGTTGTGTGTGCGTCTCTGATATAGGAATTCCGAAGGAGAGCTCATGTTCATCTGGTATTGCAAGTGTAAAGTGTGACAAAGCATCGGTGTTACCCAAGTTATATGAAAGAAGATCAGGTACCGTACAATTAAACTATATGAGGATAACCTCTTTGTCTAAATTTGTGTTTTTAAGGAAAAGCTAATTAATGCATCCCACCACGTGCTCCAACCAAATATCAATTCATCTGGCATTACACCCTCCGAACTACCATTGAGATGTATTCCACTATTGTGATATTTATTTAATTTGTAAAACTAAAGAGTGTAAATTGAGTATGTGATAAATAAATGTTTGTTCCTTTACTATTAACCTTAATTTTTAGTTTGTTAACTTAGTATCCCGTTAAGCACAGAAATAGGTGGGTTTTGCGGCCACCAACGCAATGTACACAGCAGTAAGTTTTAGAACAGATTACATGTATAATTAATATACTAATAAATAATTAATTTAATGTAAAATGCATTTTTTGACAATATTAATTTTAATCAACAAAATTAACAATCGGCACACTGGCTATCTTGCATTTTTCTTTTAATTTGGCAATTAAATTAGTACATTCATTACACGAAATAGATGAACCTACTTCGTTATCTACTTGGTATTCTGTAAATGAATGTTCTAATCTCTTACGCAGCACCTTTGAAATTTTCTTTGTTTTGCATAATAAAGCTCCTGATTTTTTTTTCTGAACTTAATAATTTAATTTTTCATACTGGTGAAAAAATCAGTACAGAACAAACTACATCAGCTTCTCTTAAACTAACCTCTTCTGGAACAAACACATCTTCAGTTTTTTCATGAAAGTCTATACTTTAATTAGCCAAAAATGTATTTTTATAACACGTAGGGCATAAAGATTTCCCTGCAATAAGGTGTACATGATGCTGTCTGTTTTTATTCAACTGTTCCAATGTAATTTCACAGCAACCTTTGTAGACCTTTGTCTTTGAGCTAATGTGATAGCTAACAGGATCACAACACATCTATTCACAAAGATGATTATACTTATTAATGAACTGTTTCTCGTAATATTTACAAACTGTTTTCAAGTGATTTGTACCTAAACATCAGTAGTGTTTTATCAACTTCGCTAAAATTCCCAAAATTACTAAAATCCTTGCTAACTTTACCTTAAGTATGCTTATGGATGATAATCTTCTTTAATAAATTTCCCAATCGAACATTCCATTTTTATGAACTTTAAATATCAATTTTTAACACTTTACAACATAGTTGAAGAGTGTTTATGACTTTGTTCATTCAGTCAGTCAGTCTGTCTGTCTGTCTGTCTGTCTGTCCTTTAGCACGATAACTGCCGTAAAAATGACATCATCAAAATGAAATTTTAGTATGTTGTTCAGACGGTCTGTGGGACCTATGGGAATATAAAAGAATAATATCACCCAATCAGTTTTGGACTGAACCCGGGTTGGAAAAAATTAAATACATTGAACCCTATGGGACCTAATTTTTAAAACATTTTAAGCGGATTTAAAATTCACAAATTACTTCGAAAATTTTGGGAAATATTCAAATTATCCCATAAAATATATAAAAAAAATTTCAGGTATATATGTTCGACGTTTGATGCCCGAATACGATGTACGATAGATGTCTGCAAAATATGTAATACGATGTTCGACGTTGATGCCAGCACTCGATGTACTATATATCTTGGTTTGTTACGATGCGATGAAGACGATGGAATTTAATAAACCGTTATTAATTTATGCTAGAAGTTATTCTTTAAAAGTTCTTCTGCCTGATAATTCCCTTACAATATATTTATTAGCTGCCTCAATCTTTATAATGTATTGGAAACTGATCATGTGGTAAAACATAAAACCTCGATGTTCTTAGAGATTCATAAATTTGTAGCACATAGCAAGTTATCTTGATGCCATTGTAGATAATGTGTATTCCTTGCTGAGAACCTCAGTAAAAGCACAAAACCTGTCCATGTATGATGTTATCTACAATGGAAGCACTAGTTGAACTATATTGTCAATATAAAAATCTACAATTAGGATATTTCAGCGTGCAAACTTGACTCCTTAAACTGATAATTTTCATTATTTTTCATACAATAATAAAAATAGATTCATAACATAGTGTGTGGATATTTTAATTATTTTTACAAAAAATAAAAATAAAATAAGCTTGGCATATGGTAATAAGAGTAAATATCAATATAAACCAATGACAGTATAACGAGCATACAAAGAACCATCTAATGGTGTTAACAGCTACTAAATTTTTAACAAGCATTTTTATTTGGTTTGTTTCCCTTTTTCGTAAAATAGTAAAGTTTAAGTTGCATCAGAACTTCTTAAAAACTCAGGCAGTTTAAAGATTATAGGGTATTATCGAAACTCGTTCGCAATAAGAATTAGTGACTCCTGTAGAAAAATTCTTAGGGAGTGCTCTAATTTATTATCGAGGACAAGCTTAGAGTTAGGAGAGCTTTTAGTAGTGATATTTATAAAGGTCTTATAAAAGTTAAAGACTGATAATTTATGAAAAAACTTATTGTATTTTCATCGTTAGCTATGAAATGAAAAATAGAATGAGAGAAGAATTTTTTGCAAAATCTGACGATTAAAATAAACTAGAGTGTACATTTAGTTTACTAAATGTTTCATATAAACTTTTAAAGACCTAATCTTTATCCTCTTTATATGACTTTGTAGATGATTTTTACTTAATCTCTCTGAGTACTCAAACTTAGAGTACTTAATACTTTTGATTTCTTTCCAAGGGCAATAATACAGGACGGCAATATTTAAAATACAACTCAGTTTATTGGGACTTCACAGAAATTACAGCAGCTTGCTATTTAAAACAATGGACAACATATATAGTAATTGGTATTGCACACACCCAGGAAAAATGACAATATACAAACTACTTCAATATACTAGGCTGGTGATAACGCTTACATGGATACGCATTTAAAAAGCTTATATGCTTACCCATGCATTCTGTTACTTCGCCCCGTATTGCGGTCCCACACCGAATACTAGATTCTTCCTAGTCATCGTTGTATCGAATGAAGTTTCCTTCCAGTCACTCCTCGCATTCTTCAACGTCTACTGAAGAACACGCCTTTCATTCAAAGAACCTTCTACTCAAGAACACTCTGCACAAGAAGCCTCTGAAACTCTTACGATCCGAAACGTATTCCTAATCTACCATAGAAATGCTGATTAGCCCGGTGATTCGTCTAACGGCATAATCAGTTAGGCTCGTTAGTTTAAATAAACATATATTATAATGCAGACTGAGGGAAATAATAATCGAAAGGTTATTTAAACTTCACAGTAGACAAACATGAAATAAAAAATCTGATGCAAACAAAGCATGGATTTGTTTACAGATAAATGTAGTGATATAAATTATCTATTGGTCAAAGGGATCAAATTGCGAAGCTAAAAATAATCTAAGGCTCAGTTTACGTATTATGGATCATCAGGTATTGATCATGAAGAACCGTAAAACCTTCCGATTTTCTTCCTTGAGAGGCTGCTTACCTTTACTGCAATTTAAAACATTATTAGTCCTGTCATTAAAGTTGAATCTTGTCATCAAACTTTGCTAGTTTTTAAAATGTATCTTTTATTTAAGTGTATTGAAATTTGCGTTGTTAGTTACAACGTTATATTCATCAATTACAATATTACCATTACTAATTACAGCTACGTTCCACTCATTATCTCGTAGAAACTCGAGACCTAATCCCCGTCATTTTGAAACCAGAATCGTTTCCCTATTAGACCAGCATGGTGATGGACCTTGTTTTTCTGAATACAAAATATTTCTAAAACTCGACTTATGTTACTATAAATTCTGGTACATATGTCCAACTGCAAGGGATTTCATAACTGCTGCACCGCCATGGCATTGGTTATAGTTCCTTTAAGGCACACAAGGATGCTAGTTTTCTGCACATGTCTTACCGCCATTTCGAACTTTTCAACACCGTCACGCTATTCATGATCGACTCGATTGTTCTCTCGAACTTCGAACATCGTCTGCCAGTCCTGCTTTTTTTTAGGTAAGTAACAATTTTTAAACATGGCTTCGGAGAATTCCGTTTCTTGAATTTGGGTGTTTCTTATTGATTTTAGACTTGCTCCCCCACCAGGGGTGCTGTTTAGGGTCTGTGATTCGGAGTTGGTCCCTACTTTCTTCAGATCCGGGACTGGATTTCGTCGTTTTGTCACTTGTCCGTGATTATGTTTCAATCTTAATTAGTATATTTATTGGTTAAAGCCAATGCCCGACTTTCTGTCAATTTAGACACCGTTTCGTCTGCTCTAATATTCCGTTCGCTTAACCAATCTTGTTTTCGTATTATAATGTATTGATGTCAGTATTATCGGATCTCGCACTTCTCTGTTTATATTTTTACTTTCTCATACGTAATATTGAGAAAATATTGTTTTCTCGAAATTTTTTTATTTTGAGATGTTGATGACAATATATATGTTTTGAGACCTTTTGAACACGTTTTGACTATTTTTCGAGTGATGTCCGTCTGTCTGATGTCTGTTCTCGATTTGTTGTGTACACAATAGCAGGCACAAATATTAATAAATTTTCTCGAAACTTGATATATCGAAACTCAATATCAAGCTTTCTCATCAAAAATCTAAAACTAGATAGTATTTTTTTTTAAATCGAGCGAAAACTTTCAATTTCATTCTAAATTATATGTTTATAACATGGCAGCATAGGATAAAATTTGACATAATCATGCATAAAATGGTTTATGTATGGCAGCATGATCACTAGACGTCACAGTTTCAATGATTCTTGTGAAAAATAGCTGCAATAAAAAATTATTTTATTTGTGACGCCATTAGCCTCTCCTGGGGAGCAAGGTTAACCCCAGGAGGGGTACATTTTCAAGTATGGCATCAATCGGAAAAAAATTTTAAGCCCTTTAGAGTGAATGGTAACACGCTATAGTTGCATTCATTTGGACCCACGATAGTGATTTGTCAAAAATTTTCTTGTAAAATTTGGAAAAAACGAATTCTGATATGAGAAAGTCCAGTTGAGCCAAATTCCAGTTAATTTGTATAGAAAACAGAGAGGATGAAAAAAAATGTTTATTTTTTGCTACAATATATAGATTTAAGTTCAATTTTCATGTTATGGCTACAAATTATTTTGTGTAATATGTTATAAATAGTGTTGTTTTCTTGTTACAAAAATATCCTATGTACTATTTATAGTTATATGAAACATTTTGACACTTTTAATTGCCAAATGTAATTACATAGTGCTTGATGTACTCACACAATGCAGAGCATCTGCGCTGCTCACTATGTTTTGGTAATTTTACTAATCAGTCTCTGGAGTGCGAGTCTCCATTAGAAATTTTTAAACATTAGTATTCCATAGTATTTACTTCTATTTGTTTCACAATAATTTTCAGAATGAAGATATCGTTCTTGCTCTCCTATACCCACACACATATTTTTTATTATACGACCTTAAAATCAGACATAAACCATATACTTATTTAAATTAAATTAACTTCAGATCAAATTACGTATGATTTGTAGAGCAAAAAGTTTTAGACTAAACCTGGGTCATAAAATGATCATCTGTTCTTAAGCCACTATATTCCACACTGCTCAGCAAAAGCCTTAAACAAAATTGTCAATAAGTATTTCAGTTATAATCATGGAGGTAAATGAGCTCTCTAAATCCGTGGATACTTTTGATAAAGTTTTAAAACTACTTAGTAAGAGTTTTACTTTACCTTATGATGTTTTAACCAATGTAACTTCGGTAAAACACGTTACCATTTGGCAAACGATAATTAGGCCCTTTTTCAGCGCAATGAATCTAAGCGTTTTATAGTATATATTCTAGAAGATATGCCCGTCATATGACGGAATTCACAATTTGAAAAACATAACCTCCCATTTAGCGTCATTTTCACGAAACTGGCGACATTTGCGTAATTTTGACACCATTTAAGAAGTCAGCAAGTTGACAATATCCCACAAAATTTATCGCCAAAATTTTCGCCAAATATTACGGACTGATGGGGAAATGGGTTATTCTTAGAGTAGATTTTTATATTATTTCCGAGATATTGAAATTTCATCGGTTTAGTGATATTTTAGTTAATTTGGCTACATTTGGCGGCATTTAAAAAAGTCGTCAAATGTGCTGATAAGTGTGACAGTTGGACTGACAGGTAAACACTACCGAAACATCATTTCATCCCTTTAAAAACATAATTAATTTCATTGATTGATGTCATTATTTTTTATCAATTTACTACCTCTTTATCGATTTGTCGATATTTTTATCGATTTGACGCATTTTCGTTAATTTGGCGATATTTCAATACATTTGGCGACATTTTAAAAAGTTGCCAAATTTGTCGCCCAGTGGTTGGACTAACAGGCAAACGAAACCGAAACTTTATTTTAATACTATCCCCTTTTTCGCTTTATTTTTATCAACTAGGAAATATTTTCATCGATTTGGCGATATTTTCGTCAGATTCGCAACATTTAAAAAAAATGCCAAGTTGGCGATAACCCACCAAATACGTCGCCAAAATTTTCGTCCAGCGTTACAGTGATGAATATGTGGATGCACGGATAGAAAAACGGGCTATTCTTACAGTGAATATTGGCGATAGATGTCATTTTAAAAGTGTAACTTTAGTTATTATTTTATCGCCAAAATTTTTACCAAGCATTAAGAACGGATGGGGAAATGGGTTATTCTTATAGTACATTTTTATATTATTTCCGAGATATTGAAATTTCATCGGTTTAGTGATATTTTAGTTAATTTGGCTACATTTGGCGGCATTTAAAAAAGTCGTCAAATGTGCCGATAAGTGTGACGGTTAGACTGATAGGCAAACGGTACCGAAATATCATTTCAATACTATCCTCTTTAAGAACATAATTAATTTCATTGTTTGATGTCATTTTTTTTATCAATTTGCGACCTCTATCGATTTGCCGATATTTTTATCGATTTGACGCATTTTCGTTAATTTGGCGATATTTTGATACATTTGGCAACACTTTAAAAATGTTGCCAAATTTGTCGCCCAGTGTGATGGTTGGACTGACAGACAAACGCAACCGAAACTTTAAAAGAATACTATCCCCTTTTCGCGTCATTTTTTTCAACTTGGAAATATTTTCAAAGATTTGGCGATATTTTCGTCAGATTCGCAACATTAAAAAAAATTGCGAAGTTGGCAATATCCCACCAAATATATCGCCAAAATTTTCGTCAACCGTTACAGTGATGAATATGTGGACGCACGGATGGAAAAATGAGCTATTCTTATAGTGAATATTGGCGATAGATGCCATTTTAAAAGTGTAACTTAAGTTATTATTTTAACCCCTTATGCGATTTAAGTGGGGACATGGAGTTTCCTAAGCAAATTGACACTTCATTTGGGTCCCACCAACAAAAAGGTTGCGAACCACAGTCCTAACGTACCTATTTTTCTCAAATGTGTTAAAAAATAACCTAATTCTTTAATTTTTATTTTTAGAATTGTTTGGAAAAATTATACTACGATTATTAGTAATTACCCATTTTTTTTTATAACCAAGAAAATAATTGATGTAGAAACGATTATATATTATTAACCCGATATTGATATAAAAACATCCTACAAGGAGAGTATTTCAGATACTAAGCAGGGATCGTGTGAAAACTCTAAGCCCGAGTTAAAAGTGCCATAAACAAGGTAAATTCCCATATTTCCAGCTTTATATTTAACCTCTTCCTCTTATACCTAAAAGTTTTATGACTAATAAGTGCATTTCTGAAACATATACGATAATTTTTTCAATAATGTGTACCTGACAATAATATTTCTAAAAATTGTATAATATCCATGTATTAATTAAAATTTTATTTTGATATAGGTTGCCTGCGCGCATGATTGCAGCAAAACCATTTCATTCCACAAAAAAAATATTGATAATTATGATGCAAAAGTATTCATTCAAGAATACTTAAATCAAAATCAAAACATTTGCATAATTAAAGTTTAAAAAAAATAAATTATTAAAAATGAAAAATGTAATTGCATTTTAAATTTATTTTCAAAAACTGAAATTATGCAAATGTTTTGCTTTTGGTCTAAATTTTCTTGAATAGATACTTTTCCCATCAAAATAAGAAATATTTTTTGTTTCTGGAAGCAATGGTTTTGTTTCAATCATCAACGCAAGCAACATATATCAAAATGAAAATTTTAATAAATTCATGAACATTATACTACTTTTTAAAAATATTATTACCAGATTCACCTTATTGACAACATTATAATATACGCTACATGTATTTACTTATTAGACATAAAAAAACTAAGGTATTACGATTCATAGGAGAAGAGGTAAACAGTAAGAATCGAAATATGGGAATTCACTCTGCTTATAACACTTTTAAAAGTCCTGAGCCCCTTTAATTCGGGAAGGTATCGTGAAAAAAAAAGAACTATCTCGAGTTCAATGGGAATAGTGCATTAGTAATATATTTTGCCTTCGTACCAAAAGCATAAATTAAAGAGTCCTTGTAACCTGATCTATATAATTCAACTTAATGCTAACTAGTAAAACAAGAAAGATCAATCATGCGTAAAGCATTGATTATGAAACACTTTCCTACTGCAATGCAATTTCATTTAAACATCTCTAAAATGCGATACATTCCTCGGTAATATTTTGAAAATTACAACGAATTAGACGAATGGCGATCAATGAGTGAAAATTCTGTTGGTTGAGTTCCTCAGTGGGACTGGATCGGACACAAGTCGACGATTGGAGATTCAAAAGAAGGGTCGCAACGCGCTGGCATCACACTTGGATAAGATGATATGTTGAGAAATCAAATGGCTTTGCGTTGTGTGAAAAATCATAAGTTGGAAGCCGCAGGAAAAATCGGACACTTCGGGATGGATGATTGCTTAGGGTTGAAGGTAGTCGTTGTAGAATGCATTTGCTGAAGACCTTTCAAATATAGGTATCGAGACTTACCAATGGTTCAATTGGAAAACGAAACGAATTCTTGATAACGAATGTGGCGTCTCGATTGAAGAAAAAGAATAAGCTGGAACAATCTTGGCTTTAAACTAATTTAGGTTTATTAATTTCAACACATACTAATTCAGAAATAAGACATCTTTTTTCATTAATCCAAGGAATATACAAAACTTAACCCGAGAACATATAATCTAACATCGAAACACAAATTTCTCGATAAAACTTCAAATGATCAAAAACATAATAAATTCCTGTTTTCAATCATCTCACATTCAAAATCGCGTCGCTTAAAGCATTTTGATAACGTTTAATTTAATTTAGAACATCTTGAAAATTTACGAATAGAATTCTTATTCAGTTGCCCCCGTGGGCAAAACGCGACTTACCCCGTCCAAATCACATCGCCAATTAAAACTTATTTACCAAAACCAGATATAAGCATCTTTAATGTTATTACGCGTTCATGACGAAAGAAAAAGAGTTCCCATGTTAAAGTAGAGCTCCTCTACTACAGGCTGACTTATCAAGCATATTGAAGCCCACCATAGCTGGAAGCGCAATCCTTTAGCATTAGCTCAATTCGTATTTTCACTTTAGAAAGTATTATAGAAATAATTATGGGTAGTTGTTCTGTACCGAACTGCTCTATTCATTCTAGAAAGGGTTTTAGGCTATTTCACTTTCATAGAAACGAAGAAAGGAGAAAACAATGGCTAATAAATTGTCGGGGCGATATACCCGGTACTGGGGCATACATGTGCAAGGTAAGTTCTACAGTATTCTAATTGAAACTTCTTTGTTTTATATAAAGTGTTCATTTTAAACACTTATTTCATAATTTCTGAAACTGTAATATGGATTATTAATAATAAATAAAATGCAATGCTTAGATTATATTAAAACTAAATTTAATACCCAATAAAACATAGAATATATTTTTTATTTTAATTCAAAATATTTTTGGTGCTGCCATCTGTTGTCGTAATTTAATTTATACCGACTATTTTTATTTTTTAATGAAAATTTTTTAATGTCTATTCCTTCTAATACGCTATTAAATACAACAGATTATATATAATAATGCCACAATCACGGAAACGTAATTGAACTTGGACTTGAAGACAAAGGAACTTGAAGACAAAACTGCAGTCCTGAGTGATATACATTCAAATCCCCTTATCAAATTTATAGAATGAGAAATTACTTTTTCGTGATTGTGGCATTATTATGTATGATCTGTTGTTGTAGTTAATGCTGTATTAGAAGGAATAGATATTTTAAAATGTTCATTAAAAAATAAAAATTTTCGGTATGAATTAAATTACAACAACAGATGGCAGCACCAAAAAATATTTTGAATTAAAATAAAAAATATATTCTATGTTTTATTGGGTATTAAATTTAGTTTTAATGTAATCTAAACATTACATTTTATCTATCAGAAAATATTTCGCAACTGTTTGAGTAGAATTTCGGCGAAAAATGTGTGCCGCGAAAGTTAACAAAGCGCGGATAGGGCAGAAGATTTACTGACGCTCATCCTTAAAAAAATTAGATACGCAAATATTCTACAAATTGAAATTGGCACTGGTGTATATACAATTTAAAATTCTCTACATTTTGAATAATTTTTTCAAAATAGTTTTACTTTAATGAAGTTTTTTTAATAACATGTATGAATGTTTGCCTCACATATTTGAAAGTTTGTTAACTACTTTGTATTTAAAGAGAAAAATACTAATAATAACGTACCGAGCTCGACTTGTTTTTTCATCAAGGATTTTCAAACAATAGTTGATCATTAATTAGCTATTATGATAACCGTATTTCGATTTATTTACCATTTTAGCTTATGTTTGCATAATTACTATAACATGGCAAGTTTTCCATTTGGCGACAGTTTGTTGATAGTAGGATCCACCAATTCTGTGATTCATTGTGATCTAAAAATACAACAAAGTGTATAAAACTTGAAAGATATTGGTGTAACAGCAATAAATGTTTAAATATATATATATATATATATATATATATATATATATAAATAATTTGAAACTATTTTTTCTAGGTTTGGAAGAGAGTATAATGCATTCAAGGTGATGTTTAGATTATAAACCAAGTGCACTATGATAAGACTATATCAACTAAAAATCATTAATAATCCATACTACAGTTACAGAAATTATAAAATAAGTGTTTAAAATAAATAATTTATATAAAAAAAGAAGTTACAATTAGAATATTGTAGCACTTACCTCGCATGAGTTTGCTCCAGTTCCGGGTATCCAATTATCGCGTCGACTATTTATTACCCATTGTTTTCTTCTTCGTTTCTAGAAAAACGAAATAGCCTAAAACTCTTTCTAGAATGATTAGAGCAGTTCGGTGCAGAACAACCACCCATAAGTATTTCAATAATACTTCCAAAACTGAAAATACGAATACAGCTAATGCTAATGGATGGCGCTTCCAGCTACTGTGGGCTTCAATATGCTTGATGAGTCAGCTCGTATATAGAGGAATCTTATGTTAAAGAATATGAAATGCAAATTCGAAGTACATGTACAAACGCGCGGGAACAAAACCCTACACCAAGGTTTACCAAAACTGGCGGGAAATATCAAAAAGAGCCGAATACAGAAATGGCACTTTATGAATTTGGAATAAATTTTCAAGAACAAGTTTTATAATCGAAAGTAAATTAGAATTCTCCGAAAGTTAATTTTGAAAGAAAATAATTAATAAACAAAGGCGCATGCATTTCATAACATATCCCCACCGCAAACGAGGATTTGTTCTGGTACAGAACAAAGACTAACAAAAAAAAATATTCCGAATTTGCCTAAATAAAGCGGTGACATAAAATAACCAACAATTTCTTGGAGAAAAAAATATGCCACAAAAAATTTGAAGTAAAAAATTTAGGACCTGTTATGCAAATAGGATGTCAAATGCAATCAATTCTCATTTCCTAAATGTGTGTATTTCTCAACCCAGAAATTCAACGAAAACAAGGACAGATGTGAAAAATTTGATTCATACAACACTGCATTTGCTTCCCATTCATACACACTTTTTCACAAAAGAAGTCCTTACATGGCAGATAAAAGTCAGGGGGTTGAGTTTTTTTATATTTTCCTCAATGTATTTCAATTTAAAAATTAAAAATCTTATCACTATTGCATATCAGATGGTCATGAACATTGCGCAAAAAAAATATCAATTTAGAATAATCAATCCGAGTGAGATTTTTTCAAAATCTTTTAAAAGTTGCATTTGATCTGCATGAGATGGTTGATTTTCATGGGTATTTTCATACAAGTCATCTGACTCTACAGATTCAACTATATTTTCTTTTTCTTCACTTTTAAATTTATCTATACAAGGTTGTGAAATTTGTTGCACTTTGTTATTTTCAGGATTAAAATTTTGTTGTGCTCTCAGATATAAATTATGGAAATTTTGATTATTACTTTGTGCAACTTGTTTACAAATATCAGTGTCAGATTTGAGAGATTTCTGACTACTTTCCTTATATACATAATGTATAAGGAAAGTATTGTGACGGGGTCGAACATTCGAATTCGAGTTTTCGACGGGAGAGTACGTTTCAAGCATCCTTGATCACGAATCACACATTTTTGAAGTGATGTCTGTGTGTGTGTGAAAGTATGTGTGTGTGTGTGTCAGTGAGTCTGTGGAGACGATAACTGACGAACGAACGCACCGATTTAAACCAAATTTGGTACAAAAATCACAATGCGTAAATACTGGAAGCCTATTGTTTTTATACGCAATCGAATGTTCGGAATCCCCCTAAATTTTCGAATGAAATTTTGAAAAAATCGTCAAAAAATCAAAACCACGAATAAAGTTACGCAAATAGACATTTCTTATGTAATTTTTCATTAGAAAACGGTAGACGTAAATTTCAGAACGCTAACATGAACCGTTCTCGACATATTGCACATTTTTCATAAAAATTATCAAAAAGTCATATAAAATTAAAAAAATATATTTCCTATTGAGAAACATGTTCACTTTTCATATGTAATACCATGCGATAAATTGGATGACATCATTCTCGTGGATCTAGCTCGTTCCATTCATGAAAAAGATACTTTGAGTAATAATTTTGTATTTGAACGCCAATCGTCATTTATCTGCTGTAAGACTAACTTATTTCTTTGACCATAACGCTTGACGAGATTTTGGCGGAATGTCGCCAACTTGGCGACTTTTTTGAAATGTTGCCACATTAACGAAAATCTCGCCAAATGGATAAAAATAACGCTAAATCAATAAAAATGACGACTAATTGTCGAAAATTCAATATCTTGGAAAGAATATTAGTATCGACTATAAGAAAAACCTATTTTTTTTACTGTAAAAGTAGTAAATTCATTACATTATATAAGGAAAGTCATGTGGTGCCCACATCAGATTTTTTTTGAGTGAATTTAAAGCTTCTTCAAACTTTTCTTTTATCTGTTGATCTTGTATTATATTTGTATTTATGGAATTTCGATGTTGAAACTCATTGCCAAATTTATTTGTGCCATAGCTACTCTTCTGTTGTTGAAATGGAGGATAGGATGGTTTCGCTCCATATTGGGTATTATAAAAATATTTACTTTGATTCTGATTTTTTAAAATTCTGTTAAATCTCTGTTGGTTGTTTCTTCTATTATTTTCATATGATTGGAAACAATTTTGTTGGAAATTTGAAAGTTTATTCTCCAAAAAGGTAACATCTCGGCAAGCTGCCTTTAAATTTTGAGAAAGTTCATGATTGTCATTTTCTAACCCTTTACAATAGCTTTTTAAATCATATATTTCTTTTTCACAAGAGTTAGCTAATTCAATCCTTCTTTTATTACCTTCATCAATTCTTTTCTTGTTTGCCAGATGTGGATTTTCTAGAACGTTTCAAGCATCCCTGATCACGAATCAAACATATTTGAGGTGATGTGTGTGTGTGTGTGTGTGAAAGTATGTGGGTTGGTGGGTGTGTCAGTGAGTCTGTGGAGACGATATCTCACGAACAAATGGAGCGATTCGAATGAAATTTAGAACAAAAATCTGTACTGGAAGCCTATTGTTTCTAAACGCAATCGAATATTGAGAACTCCCCTAAATTTTCGAGTGAAATTCTGAAAAAATACATCAATATATCAAAACCTTTAATAAAATTATGCAAATATACATTTCCTATGTAATTTTTCCTTAGAAAACGATTGACATAAACTTTAGAATGCTAGCATGATCCGTTCTCGAGATATTTCACATTTTTCAAATAAATTTATCAAAAAATCACATAAATTAAAAAATATATGAACTGTTAATAAACATGTTCACTTTTCATATGTGATATCCTGCGATAAATTTTTTGATATCATTCTCGTGGATCTAGCTCGTTCCATTCATGAAAAAAGATACTTTGAGTAATACTTTTGTATTTGAACGCCAATAGTCATTTATCTGGTATAAGAATGTCTTATTTCTCCGTCGATAACGCTTGGCGAGATTTTGACGACAATTTTGGCGGAATATCGCCAACTTGGTACTTTTTAAATGTTGCTAAATTAACGAAAATCTTGCCAAATAGATAAAAATGACGCTAAATCAATGAAAATGATGACTAATTAAAGAAAATTCAATATCTTGGAAAGAATATAAGTATCTCCTATAAGAATAACATTTTTTTAAACTGTAAAAGTAGTAAATTCATTGCATTATATAAAGAAAGTCATGTTTTGCCCACATCAGATATTTATTTTAAGAAATGGAAGTTTGCCGAAAGAAATTGGTAATATGTTATACTGGCCTTATTTCCACACAAGTTTTTGTGGAAAAATTGGCTAAGTGCCAATAAATGTGACTCCTACACACTCAATAAAAGTTCTGAAGCCTTTTCAAATTAATGCATAAAATGGTGCACATTTTATAATTCTTTTAACATAGAAACTGCGGTAGGTAAAACCATGTTTTATCTTCAATCCCTGTATAATGTTCTTATTTTTAAAGTTTTCAGGAAATTTAACTTAAATTCAATCAGTAATAAAAATATTTTCAATAGTTTGAATCATGGAGTTAGAGAGAAATGAATAAAACTCCTATAGATGAAACACTTGAATATGCCTTAATGCTTAGGAATTATATCTAGATGTGGCTAGTGTTAATAAAGTAACATTATTATTAGTTGACACAATATAATGGAGTAATATTTCTTATATGTATTTTTGGTTTATTTTTAAATTAAAGATTCCATGATTATGAGCATAATTAACCACTATCCCTTCATAATTGTTGGATAAAATACAGAATATATGCAGGTAAAAATAAATTGAAAGGCAAAATCATTTTGAATACGTAGTAATATTCTTTATTGTTTCAGTTCTACTTTGCATTGCGGTAATAACTTATTTTTACAAAATAGGCAGTTTAAGTAAATATTTCATGCATTTTGCCATAGAAATGCATACAATACTTATCTTATCTCAGAGACGCCTGGATTAATGTATCAAACAATAAGCGTTTTCTTAATATGAAGTTATAACTCCTTTTACCTCCATGACTTGATTAAAATACCTAGCAGACGATTTTAGTATTAAGAACTCTGTTACTATGTTACAGATGGAATCAAAAGATGTAAAAAGAAATGTAATTATAAAGTATTAAAATATCGCCTGCTATAAATATAAAGCAAAATATCTCAATAAAGGCTGGTTGTACACAAATATAGTCAATTAAAAAAATATATGATATTTATTTCTGCGAATGATGCTTAAAAGGAAAAGTTAAAGTCGAAGTTTGTGCGTTTTAGCCGTTTCCAAGCCACAAATAGAAAAATGTTGGGAACAAAATTTCAGATATTTCTCATTATTTACAGATCAAGTCCCACATTTATGCAAAGTTTCAAGTTCCTATCTTCGGACGTTTCAACTGTGTATGTGTAATTGATCCTGTAATAAGTCTCCCTCGGCTATATGATGCATACGTACTTTTGAAGACTGCCAAAACATTAAAATTCCTCGATGTTGAAGAAATATTCTCCTTTTTTTGAAATATAGAACAAGTAAGAGAAATAAGCTGTTACATAATTTATTTCTGATTTTATTATTTTATAATGAAACTTTAATATAATATGAAGTCGCCATGCATTATATATAATTTTTGCAGACAGTTTGTACAGTTACTGTATTTAGAATAACATTTTTCGATTAAAAGTGGTCCTCAGAAAAAAATAATACAGTCTTTTTACAAGGAGATAATTAATATTAAATATTAATGTTCAGTAAATATGATTTAGAAATTTTAGGGGGTTTTTTCTTAGGGACTTCTAATAAAAATGAACACTAAACACTTTTAAACACACTGTTAAACACACAACTCTGAAAAGTAAACATGAACAAAACATTAACAATTCTCTCTAGTAAAAATATATTCAATTATAGTTTTCTCAAAGCTTAGGGAATTCGAACTAATCACGTGCTTAGGAGCCTTTGTAAATTTACTTATTTCTTCTTGTTCTATAAGATACTATAGGTGATATCCCTTAATGACAAGCTCTATTGAATAAAAATCTAATTAAACAGCTAAATATGTGCATAAGCATAATAGATGTTTTCGAAATTCAAGTGTACTGCAAGTATATTGAGAAATCCATTTCTTTGGATGACATTATGCTAATTAAGATTTTTAAATTCAATTAAAATTCAGTTGATTTAATCGATTTAAAGTTTAGCAACGTTAATCATTTTAACTGAAAATAATCTTAAAGGATTACGCACGGAACAGAACAGCAAATCTTAATTATATCTCTCTATATTAAAAAACATTAAAAAACAAAAACAATAGTTAGATTCATGAACTTAGAAAGAAGGAGATAAAACTCCTATGGATGAAACACTTAAAATGCCATAATGCTCCGGCGATAGCCAATCAGAGCACACGTTGCCCTTTAAAAACCGGCACAACTTCAAAGACCAAGGACGGAGAAGGCAACGTGTGCTAACTGCAATGGAGACCACCCGGCGAACTTCAGGCAATGCCCGAAAAACCCCTGGAACAGAGGAAAGACCCCGGGGTATGCCCCCCTCCCCCCAAAATCAGATACCCCCTTGGAGGCAAAAGGCACTCGGTCTAAACCCTCAGGCACCCCATCAGGGCTCCTCGCACTCTGTGCCACAGGTTAAAAGAACTCAAACTTCAGCACCTACCAGATCCGTGCAAGAGCAGGCCCCTAAACCGTCGACCTCCATAGACATGACTGAACCTGCTGGTAAATCCAATGATGAAAAGATGGATGAAATCCTCAACCTCGTCAGAGGATTTATCAGTATGTTCAACCTAGACGATATAAAACATCTGTTGATGCAGATCGCTGAGTTAATTAAAAAAAAGAGCGGTCCAAAGCAAATGGCCTTTGAGGCTTTTAAAATAATCGCGGAATTTAATAAAAACAGTGAGAAACAAACCCGCCATGAATAGGTTCAAAAAAGAAAGTTTTAAAATAATATTTTGGAACGCGAACGGCATATCTCCAAGAATAAATGAACTTAGGAGCTATGTAAATGAAAATGATGTAGATACCCCGCTAATCCAGGAAACTAAAGTTAGAGAAAACAAAAATCTAAATATAGCAAACTATAATAGCTATCATACCCTTAGCTCAAATATAACTGCTAGAAATCCCCATGGAGGAACAGCAATATATATTAAAAGTAATATTCCCCCACGAGGAAATAAACAACATAAATCTTCAAGGTATAGAAAATACTAGTATAAAAATTAAAATAAATAATGTAAACCCATTTATCCTAACTTCAATATATGTCAATAACATGAGTAGTATAAATGTAGCTGCTCAGCTGGAACTGCTTTTCTCGCGATATCCAAACACAATACTCGCGGGCGACTTCAATGCACACCACCGAGCGTGGGGCAGCAGGAGAGCCAACATACGCGGTATACAGATACATAGATTGCTGAACACAACAAACACTGACATCATTGCATCGTCGAGACCAACCTGCTTCTCAGGTGCCAATGGCTCATTCATAGACTTTGTCCTAACGAGAAACATAGATTACGCTCACACAATTGATACCCTGGATGAATTCAACTCGGATCATCTACCGGTATTGGTGACATTCGATTTGAACACTCCCCTTCCAGCCTCTCTGGGACAAGAGAGGACGAACTGGAACGTATTCAAAAGAGCACTTTTCGAGCCGCACTTAGCAGTACCCAACATTATGAGCACGGCGGATATTGACTCTAGCACGCACACACTCACAACAGAAATCAGGAGAGCTATTGCCTCTGCCACAACACATCGTGAGTCACCAAAAATGCCAACTCTTTCCCACCATGTCAAACAGTTTGTTAAACAGAGAAATAGAATGCGTAAGACATGGCAGGCTAACAGAGATCCTATCCTTAAAAGGGAGCTTAATAGACTCACGTGTAAAGTCAGTGAAAAAATTGTCGCAGAAAAGCAGCAACAGTATAAAGAATTAATCGAATTCCTTAGCCAGGAAGACGTATCGCTCTGGCAATTCGCTAAAAGACTCAGAAAACCTCAAATTAAACTCTCGCCACTAATAGATGGCGCTAATATCGCGTACTCAAACGAAGAAAAGGCAGAGGCACTTGCTAGGCGTTACGAAAAACAATTTGAACCAAACAACGATCTAATGTGTCAGGACACCATAACAATGGTTAGGCAAACTCTAAACAATTTCAGGAACTCCCCGGTCACGGCTGAGATTAACCCAGCCACCCCGCAAGAGATAGTAGATATTATCAAAAACCGTAAAAGCTCAGGGCACGACAAAATCAGGAATATCGCGGTAAAAAACCTACCCTTAAATATAATATTTTACTTGACCATCTTAATAAATAACATACTAGAACTAAATTATTTCCCCAAAGAATGGAAGGAAGCGATAATTATAGCGATCCATAAACCTGGTGAGGATGCCTCAATTCCAGCCAACTACAGACCAATCAGTTTGTTACCGACACTTAGTAAAATTACTGAGAAAATAATTCTTAAGAGACTGAACACGCACCTTAGTGACATTATCATTCCGGAGCAGTTTGGATTTCGGCCAAAACACTCCACCACTCATCAATTGTTGAGAGTGGTAGAGTACATTTCTTCTGGTTTTAATAATAAGACACCCTCAGCTGCGATTTTTCTTGACATCTAAAAAGCCTTTGATAAAGTGTAGCACTGTGGATTAGCTTACAAATTGATCACTCTAAAAGTCCCTGACGCACTTGTCAAACTTTTAATTTCATACCTAAATAACAGACACTTTCAAGTCAGGGTAAAAAATAACTTATCTACACCCAAGCTCATTAAAAGTAGTGTACCGCAAGGATCCATCCTGGGCCCGACACTCTTTAACATATATCTAAATGACATCCCCAGGACCCCAGACACGGAGCTGGTACTCTATGCAGACGACAGTGCGATACTTGCAAAACACCCTTACGTCTCAGTAATGCACAGACAGCTATAACAACACTTAGACATACTCCAAACATGGCTGGAAAAATGGCGAATAAAATTAAACCCCAATAAATGTCATTGGATTTATTTCTCTAGAAAACGTAAACCTCCGCCTCCTCTGTACATAAACAACCGTGCCCTAAAAGCGGAAAAATCTACTAAATACCTAGGTGTAACGATAGACTCCCACCTAACTTGAAAACTGCATGTAGCGAATATAATCAAAAAAGCGTATATAACCATAGGAGCCTTATACCCAATGATAGGAAACGGAAATCTAAGTTATCAAAATAAACTCCTAATTTATAAATCGGTCGTCCGCCCGGGAATGCTGTATGCAGCACCCGTATGGGGATATGCCTGTAAAACTACCATAGACTTATTAGAGACAAGACAAAACGAAACCCTAAGGATTATAAGGAAAGCCCCTAGATACTTAATAAACTCGGTAATTAGGAAAGACTTCAAAATAAAAACTGTTAGAGCCCAAATTAAAAAGCTAGCGCTTAAATTATACAAAAATCTGCCATCGGTCCCAAATGAACTATTATTTAATCTGCATGACTATGATCATTGCATAGCTAAATCTCGTAAGAGACCCCGCTCGGTACTTAACTTTGATATTCGGTACTAGGAACGTCCCACCTTAATCAGTTGATATTAAATAAAACTTTGCTACAAAATGTTTTAAATCCTAAACTGCTAAAATGCTAGGTAACCCCCAGATCTGCATCAACCTCCCAAACTGCTTAAACTCTGAATGTGCAAAAAACTGCCACACTAGGAGCTAGGTCATATAATAAAAACAGTAAATCAAAAACCTCGAACCTCCAACTATGGGCCAATGAAATAATGTCACTGTATGAAGATAAGAACCACACCTAGAGATTGGAGATTAAAGGCGCTTCGCGCCTGGTGCTCTGTTCTTGACGAAACTCTATTCGCTGCAAGTTATTCTCGTGATAACATCGTCCGACACGTTGCGTGAATGCTATGGCGGAGTACACCTACGAGGAATTGGCCGACATGCACCTCACATACAGTGAAGCCAAAAGGAATGGACGCGCAGCACGAAGATTGTACCAGCAACGGTTTCCAACGCGTCGTATTCCCAGTCATTCTACCTTTGCCAGTGTCGATCGACGACTGCGAGAAACCGGGTCGTTCGCCATCGCTAACAGCAATGCAGGACGTTCGCGAATTGCACGAACGCCTGAACTGGAAGTGCGAGTCCTGACGAGATTTGCAGCAGCTCCGTCCACCAGTGCGCAAGCAGTGGCAGACGAAATGGGTGTTTCTCAGAAAGTGGTGTGGCGTATTTTACACGAGGAACGTATACACCCTTACCACGTGCAATCTTTGCACCCAGATGATTATCTCCGCCGGGCAGCCTTTGTGCAGTGGATGCTCGGGATGAGGAATACCGATCTACGATTGACTGTATTAGTTTTATTTAACGATGAGGCAACGTTCAGCAGAGAAGGCATTTTCAACATGCACAATCAACACGTGTGGTTTGCCTGTAATCCTCACTGCACAACCCATCGTAAACACCAGCATCGATTTACCGTGAACATCTAGAAAAGGTATCCTTGGTGATTACCTGGTCGGCCCGTACATCCTGCCAGACCGTTTGTCCTGCGCAACATACCGTATCGTATCTTTTTGGAATACGTGCTGAACAGTTTATTGCAGGCCGTTCTGCTCCCCATCCAGAGCGACATGTGGTTTATGCACGATGGAACCCCGGCACACTTTTCCATCACGGTCATAATTGTAGGATAAAGTCATAATATTTTCATAATTGTTCATTCATTTTTCATAATTGTAGGATAAAGTGATAAGGAGATAAAAATAAATTGAAGGTAAAATAATTTTGAATATGTGGAATATTCTTTATTGTTTCAGATCTACTTTGCATTGCGCTAATAATTTATTTTTACAAAATTGACAGTTTTAATAAATATTTTAGGCCTTTCGCCATAGAAATGCATACCATACAGGACTAGTTTACCTTATCCCAGCGTCAGCTGAATTACTGTCTCAAACGATATTAGTGTTTTCTTAATAAGAAGTTTTAATTCCTTAACTCCATGGTTTGATTATAATACCTAGCAGACGATTTCAGTATTTGAAGCTTAACTCTGTTACTATGTAATTGTAATTATAAAGAGTGAAACGCAATTATAAAGTATTAAAATATCGCCTGCTATAACTATAGATTAAAATATCGCTAAAGGATTACGCACGGGACAATACATCAAATCTTAATTAGATCTCTATATTAGAAAAAAATAACTAGATACAGCCGCCGTTTCTGGACAAAAATCCTTTTAAATTTTTCTGTCAAGACTAGCGCCGGACTTATGGCATAAAATAATTTTCAATTTTGCATGATGGTTTAAAGTACATCGCTTCCGATTTTTATTACAATCGGATTACATTTTCTATTTTTTATACAATCTTGAAGTGAAAATTTTATTTTTTGCAATTATTTTCCTTTATTTAGCTTATAAATATATTCATTTAGCAATTTAGCTAAATTAATAATTATTTTATTTAGCTTTAAAATTATTTATTTAACACATATATTTTTAGCTTTCCTTTATTTAGCAATTTTTTTCCTTTATTTTCTTCCTAATCTATCCATTATTAAAAACGATGAATATAGTTTTTGAAAAAGGTTAGAGTTAATTGATTTACTTTTCGTTACTGAAAACTAAAGCTGATATTGGACTTTCATCATTGTTGTAAATGTGTAACTCTTGGAGATAAAGCGAAAACGTTAAAGCTTCATGTTGGAAAAGCGCTTGAGATAGCATGTGGAAAAGATAAGTCCCTCCGTATTGTATGTGTTAGGAACTATTTCGCACAATGTCATATATTTTTTAACATAGACCTCAGACAAGCGACGCCACACTTGACAGTCTTGACCCAGAAAAGTTTATGACGCACACATCCATGTCATCAAGTTTAAGAGAGCGACTTGGGCGTAAACAATGCTTCCGCCCAGGACTTACACAATTTTTATTAGCTGCAAGGGAGCCAGTCAAGAAACACTACAATTTCAGATAAAATGGATAAGCTAATGGAAGTCAGCGAGGGCGTATTGACTCTAGGCAAAAAGGTGATTTTGTCTAGCAAGAAAATAAGTACTCCGGGAAACCAGATCAATAATACCAGAGAATTGAAGCAACACAGATACAGATGATACCTAGATGATCGGAGTAGGAGATCCGTGATGAGATGGAACTGAGGTGTCGTTCAAGGATGCAGAAATAAGACGAAAGATTCTTAAGTACCAAGATGAAATGCAGTCCTGTTGTAATCCTACGAAGACTAAAATAAAACGAGGGCTAAGTAACGAATTACGCCAGTGCAACAATACGAAGAAATGTGCCGATTTTATTGAGCTCAGGTAGTCTTTATATCTGCTTAAGTAAATTTCAAGCTAAAATGGTCCAGCACGGAATCCTCCCCTCTTTGAGCACTGTGTTAAATAGTAGTTATTTAGGAAGCTATGTATTTATATAATTTTATTACTGATCATAAATTATGTGTTTAATAAATATTAGTTTTTAAAGTTAAGATTTGGTTATTTCATGATTAATGTATTTATGGTAAGTGGGCTCGCACTTGAAAAAGTTGGGTTGTCATTGTTTAGCAATTGCAAATGTGTTAATTTTAATTCCCCACCGTATGTATTTTTATGGCAAAAGGTTCGTATTGAGTAAATAATATTTTTAACACTGTTAGTTTTGAAGGAAAAGACTGTCAATGTAATGCAAATTCACAATCAGACAATGAAGAATATTCCTATGTATTAAAATTTGTTTCACCTCTTAATTTATTTTTGTCTCTCTATATTCTGTACCCTATTCTACAACTAAAAAGAATGATTATTACTTATAATTATGGTCCTCTTATTTAAAAATATTCAAAATACATATCCTAAGCATACGTTTTACTGTTGTTTCAAATTATAGGAGTAAGACGCTACTAACACTAGCAGCACCTAGATATGATTCTAAGAGCATTATGGTATTTCCAAGATTTTCATCCATATAAATACCATCTCCTTCTATCACACTCCATGATGTAATTGAAAGTTAAATATTTGCATTTCACTGGAGGGGTGCAAGAGCTTCCAAAGTGATAATCGTGGGTTTGAAGAGCGTCAGCGAACAAGGAGCACCGACGACCGTATTGCGCCTGCGTAGCAAGCGGAACTACAGTACTTGCGAACCAATCTCAGATATTAGTGAGAGGCAGTAAAAAGGGGACTAACACCCCCACCCCAAAGAACTTATTACGATTGCGTAGCAAGCTGCACAAAAGATCTTGCGAAGTTGTGCACTGCGAAAGCCAACGAGTATGTGGTCAAATCCCCGACTCGCGAAAGTACTGAGACATATTTTTATTATATAAGTATTGTCATTAATACTACTGCTGACCCGCTCACTCGACGGTAACCACTTTGTTTAATCGTATTCGAACTGATAAATTTAGGGATAAACATAACTTAAAAAGCCATGCAGGGGTATATGTAATACCCCTTCTTTCTGCAGATAATGTTAATAAGTTTTATATTGATAGCACTAAACGCACGGATGGTATACGGTTGGCTGAACATGCTAGTGACGTTAAAAACGGTAGGCAGTTGACTGCCCTAGCCCAATTAGTGATTAATAATAACTTTCAATCCCTTTTTGAAAATTATATCTTTTGATCAGCTATTATAACCTTCGGTCTATTTTACGTTATAAATCCTTCCTTATTTATCTATATAACATCTCTATATGTAATTTTGACCCTGCCCATGTTTTAAGTTACTCCTGGCGACTTGTTCTTGATTCCATGTGAGTTAAACCTTTACAAAGTTACCTATAAAATATAAAGTATTTAAAATTCTTTACTTGTGTATATTTGTGCATAAACTGGATTACGACTTTTTGTCTTTCTTGTATTTATAATTTTGTAATTTTTTAAATCTGTTTCTGGTGATTTTGTGTGGATGTATTAAATGTGTTTAGTAGTGATGGCAATTTTGTAATATGCAAACTCAACTTGCCGGTAGCTGATAGTAGTATTTAAGCATGCTGGCATGATCTTTTATTTATCGTCACTGAGGTAGGGTATGATGATACCCGAAAGCGCTCTGGCTTTTAAAGTATACGTACGTCTAATGGATATTTTGATAAAATGAAGTTTAAAATCTACTGATTTGTCATTCATTTGTTATTTAAATCGTATTGCCATTATATAAACTATTGCCACATAATTGTTATTTCTAAAACCTGGAAGTTCATGCAGTAGAAAATAGTAAAATAAACAGGCAAATTAAAACATCAAAATAGGCAACAAAAATTTGGTAAATATGTCACTTGTGGGAGACCCTGGTGCTGATTGCATTTTGGTACGATTCGGAAAAAAAGCAGATGCCCTTTTTGAGAAATGTCCAGCAAAAAACTCCAAAATCTAAAACAAAAAACTACGTATACTCACATGTATCCATTAAACGGTTGTTTTTTGTATTGCGTTATTTTGTTTATCTAATTTTTGACGAATAAAATAATAGGATCAACCTAACAACCCCAGGCCAAACCGCTGCAGATATATTTTATGTTTTCTGATTTTTTTTAATCGTCGCCTTCGGAAATACGCCCATTCTCGCCAAATGAAATTGAAAATTGAATTAAAACTGCAAATTAAGTGTAATTACAAATATTTATCTGTACTACTTAATACAATTAAACACTATGAATTAAGGATGAAATAAAGAGATAATGAATTTAAGTCTGCAGAGAAAGTCACGCGTTACCCACAATAGAGATTTTTTTCATTATATGATAAAATATTTTGTTTGTATATTTCACTCACGATGTTAGCCCTGGAACAGATTCAATTTCACTAACTTCATCATTTATTCACTTAACGATATTCGCTAAACGATATTGCTTCCATTTTTTGAGAGAAGTAATAACATCGCGAAACTTAAAAACTGTGAATAATGTGCTTGAATAATAATTAAATACTAGAGACGAATGTAATCTTAAAGTAGCAGTTTTTTTAGCTGGATTATTTCTTATTACTTTCCCTGCAATACATGGTAATGTATAGGGAAAGTATTGGAATCATGCCGAAAATCACAACTCGAGTTTTCGACGGATCTACACGTTTCGAGACCTCTAGAATGCGAAAAAACTATTTTTAGCGTGACGTCTGTGTGTGTGTCTGTCTGTGTATCTGTCTGTCTGTGTGTCTGTCTGTCTGTGCAGATTTTGTATCCACTCTAACTAAAAAAGTAATTGACCGAATTTCATAAAATGTGGTAAGTAAGTCACTTGTGGGCGACTCTGGTGCTGATTAGTTTTGGGTACCATTCGGGATAAAAGAACCCGCCTTTTTTTGCGAAATGGCCCGCAAAAACTTGTATCCACTGTAACTGAAAAACTAATGGACCGAATTTCACAAAATTTGGTAGAAAAGTCACTTGTGGGTTACCCTGGTGCTGACTAGATTTTGGTACGATTCGAAAAAAAAATAACTTGCCTTTTTTTGCAAAATGGCCCGCAAAAATCGTCAAAATCTAAACTAAAGAACTAGGTATACTCAAATATATCCATTAAATGCTCGTTTAATACGTAATTTTTAACGACGAAAAGAATAAGATCAATCCCATTACACTAGGACTAGCCGTTCTCTAGATATTTTAGTTTTTTGTATTTTCTCTACACCACCTTTGATAATAAGTCCGGTTACCGAATGAGAACGAAAATTGAATTAAAAGTGAAATAAATTTAATTAAAATAAAGGGAACGTTAATATAAGTCTGCAGGGAAAGTCATGTGCTGCTCACATCAGATTTTTTTAATTTTAAACAATAACGAAGAGAGCAACTCAATCGAAAAAAAAAATTCCCCTTGTAAATATTTGTGCCACACAGGTCAGTTACACTTTAGTTTTTTTTTTTTTTTTTTTTTTTTTTTGGGGGGGGGGGTGTATAAAAATGTCAATATAAAATAAAATTACGACCAGTATTAGCAAAAAAAGACATTAAAACATAAAAAGACATTTTCATCACATATGAGAGAAAAAGGCAAAAATAAAACTTTTTAAGGGACTTTGTCTTAACTTCCAGGTTTTAGTTTATAGTTAGATTTTGCTAAAAAAAATAATTTAGGGCTTTTAGTTAGCTTTTAATAAAAAAAAATTAGAACAAAGTAATTAAATATTAGCAAATACTATTAAAACTTATGTTGAATGAACAATTAAATACTATTTAACAATCTAACTAACAGACAATATGATTATTCACAAATAAATAAAAACTTCGTAAATACATCATACATACAAAACTGTTTTTTTTTTGTTTCAAATGCATATAACAGAATACTTCTTCAGAACTGATGAGCGCGACCTTACTTAAGTAATGTCGACAACCGGAGTTTTGACCCGATACAAATTGTACTGTGGAACAAAGGCCTACTAAAGCATATCCTGATATCAAAACCTAAAATATTGAAGTACAGAATTTACCATGTGACAATATTTTGTTTGGAAGATCAACATATTTGAGACATAAAATGCTCAAACTGCTACTCAAAGGTAAAAAGATCGTAATTCTTGGTATGTAACAGCATAAAGCGCAAGAAAATAAAGTTATCCGGATTCGACAAGTAAAATCAGTCTCTTTGGCAGGACTAGTAAGACTAGTACCTGGTGACTGTAGGTCACACATCTGCCTAGTCTTGATAAAGGATTCTCTTTTTGCGTTAGAAACCAAGTTGGCAACCTTTTTTATGTACTTTTTTGCAGTTGTATACGAAATAATATCCAGTTTTTAACACTTTACAATATAGTTAAAAAGTGTTTATGACTTTGTTCATTCTGTCTGTCCGTTTGCACGATAACTGAAGTAAAAATGACTTTATCAAAATGAAATTTTAGTATGTTGTTAAGATCGTCTGTGGAACATATGGGAATGTAAATGAATAATATAGCCCAAATAGTTTTGGATTAAACCCGGGTTGAAAAAATGAAGTGCATTCAACCCTATGGGACCTAATTTTTCAAACATTTTTTAAGCAAATTTAAAATTCACAAATTGCTTCAAAAATTTTAGAAAATATTAAAATTATCCTATAAAATATATAAAAAATATCCAGCAAAATATATTCGGTAGTTTTTTAAATAAAAATTAAAGTATTAATTGCACCCATATTATATGAAAAGATCACGTGACCTACTTCAAAATAAAATATGGCATCCATTTTGTGTCAAAATCGTGATTTTTAAAGTTACTTTTAATTTATATTTATCGTTGCATCCGTCCTAAAACCGCTTTATTTTTTACTTTTTTCTGTGCATTTATATACTGCGCCAACGTAATTAAAATATTTTGGAGTTTAAATGATTATCAAACTTTGGTCATTTTTATAACGAAGTCTGACTTTCACGTATGGAGAATGTAAACACATCAAGCTGTAAGATAAGTTGTATAAGAATTGCTGAATTTCTTTAACGCAATATTATTTAGCACTGGAGCTTGCAATATAGCTGATATGAATGAAACATTCTTTGATTTTGCATAGAGAAGCAGACGATTCCGTATTACTGCGTTTTTGATGAAGTTTTAATCATAGAGTTAGAAAGGAATTTTACCTCCATGGTTTTACGTTTTTGAGTAAAATAAATTATTGTAGTATTGTGATAATTTTAAAAATATCGCCGCTGAATGAAAGGAAAGGAATGGAAAAAGTTCATGCATTAAATATTCACTGCTTTTATATAGAGAGCCAGGCGATTTTTAATTCGATGACGTTATTTGAAAAAGTTCATTTGTTTTCGATGAAGTTTTCAAATATAATAAATTATTGTAATATTGTGATAATTGTAAAAATATCACCTCTGAATGTATCACATTTTAGACATGTTTAAATGAAATTGCATTTCAATTGGAAAGTGTTTCATAATCAATGCTTTATGCATGATTGATCTTGCTTGTTTATATTTGACGATATTTAATTTTATGTGATTTTCGACTCGATTCCAATACCTTCCTTATAAATTACCATGCATATGTAGTGAAAGGGATAAAGTTTGTGTGAGACCAGGAATCACGTAGACAGTTTTCTATGTGGATTTATGATATCTAGCAGGCCAAAAAAAGGCATCAGACAGCAAGACGCCAATGTATTGCAGCCCTGACCTGAGAGGTCAGCAAGTGTCATAAATGGGCTTCAAGTACAAGTTGGGTCGAACCAAAGCATTAACTGGAGGCTAAAGGAAAAACATGGGATTGGTTAAAAGGTTAACCAGTACGGAAGTGTTACCGCCCTGAGGTCAACCAATGGTACCGAAGAGGCGTATCAGACCTCAGGCAGAAAGAGGTGGCAGCAGAGAGAATGTTCTACAGATTCAGTTATATTTAGGTGTAATATTTGGGGACTAGAACAGAGAGAGAAAAGATTCACATGTGATGAGGAGAGATTCAGTGGTATTGAGAGAAATGTAGAAAGTCGAATAGATTTAGAAGAGATCAGTAAGAGATGTGAAGCGGAGATCATTGAGAAAACAGATGCAGATGTGAAACTGAGATCATACAAAGTAATCTAGTGAGGTATGCATAAAAATAGTGAAACAGCTAAGGCGCCCATTGAAATATTCATGAAGTTACGAGATGTGTATCAATGTCCAAAGACACAATTGTAGGTATGTGCATATCAAATATTATGAAAGGTCATAACCATTTTGATAATAATAACTTACCTGACCTCACATGTCTAATCTCCTCCTTAATTATATGGGGTAATTGTTGTAATTAATTTAGTAATGCGTAGAATGTTCTTAACAATGTTATTTTAAAGTTAAAATGGGTGCAGTTAATTGTGAGTAGAATTATGTTAATATATTCTATTCCAGGAACTTGTACTAAAGATAAATATGGTGGGTTACTAGCGGCATTTCAAAGTATCGCGCAATGTGTTTAACTTAGCTTTAACTAACTTCAATAAATATTAATTAAGCACCACTGGTTGCAAATTGTACTTTTTTGCAAGCTTTTGAAAAATTCCAGCTTAACCACTGTCACGGGCTCTTGGAACCCCAGAACTGTGGTAATAATTAGTCTACACCAGTGGTCTTCAAACTTCTAACGCCTTCGGAACCCAACGCTTAAAAAAATTTTTTGGGGGAACCCTAGTACAAAAAATATGTCCCGTAAGCATGGTGATGTAACAGAAAATCTCGGTGTCCCCTCTCCCTCCGCAAAAAAGTTTTGAAGCTACATTTACAAAAATTAACTACCGAAGACTGCAAATTAATTTTGACCATTATAATCATAAAACCAAATACTAAATACAAAAATAAATTATTAAAAACATGTTATTCAGATTTTTTATTGAATACAGCTGAGGTGAATTTGCTGGCTCTAAAAAGCCGCCACTGCAGTGAAACATACAAGCATATTTGTAAGCATAAATGCAAGAAAATAAAAAATTCGGAATATATCTAATTCAGAAGTAATACTAGAAGTAACTAAATTTAATGACTTGAATGCACTTACTTCTTGCTACACAACTTTTGAAAATCAGGCTTAATTGTTGTTATCTGCAAACGCATTTCAAATTCTGCATCTAATTTGTTCCTGTATTTAGTTTTGGTGCTGACATAACTTGAAAAAGATCGTTCGCAAAGATAGGTAGTAACAAAGGGCATAAGAATTTTTACTGCTCGATCAGAAACTTCCGGGTATACTTTGTAAACCTTCAGCCCAAAACCCAATAGTTCTTGTTCAAATTGCATTTTTAAAGTCGAATCCATGGATATATCAATCAGTTGTTATCTTTCCATCGGCGGTAGATCAGCATCTTCGACTTGTAGAAATGGATTTTGAACCCAGTTATATGACTGTTTGGGAGTCGGAAAATATTCTCTGAAACTTTCCTGCAAATTCGATAAATGTTCGATAATGGACTTTTGGACAGTTTCATTAAGACTAAGAACTGAAAACTTTGAGCGGAAAGAGGAGAATATATTACTAACTTTACTAGCAATTGGAAGAAAGAGAGGGAATCAGTATCTCTACAGCACAGTATAGATATTTTAAAATGTGCATACAATTTATGAATTTCAGTTTTTAAAAAAAAATTAATTTAATTATCGAAATTTTTGATTAACAAAAAATTTAATAAAAGTGTTATAAAATCTTATAACATAACAAAAATCTAAAATTTATTAAAAAAAGTCGCGGAACCCCTGAAAACGTTTAGCGGAACCCGGGGGTTCCGCGGAACCCAGTTTGAATATCTCTGGTCTACACTAAAGGATCTTCTTCAATTGTGGATCATCTATATATATTTGTTTTTTTCTATACGTATACATCGGCGTGTTTAGTGCCCAATACCGGATGAATGACAGAACCTCTTATGTCGTGCGTGCAGCTTTACAAAAAGTACTATCTTGATATGCCATGTCCAAAACACACAAGATATACCATACATCTATATATATAAAATTGAAAATCAGTCTGCCTGTCTCTCTGTCTGTCTGTCTGTCTATTTGTCAACAGCATCACGAGAGAACGGCTGAAACGAATTTGATGAAATTTTGTGGGTAGCCTGGAAATAGCCCCTCTTAAAATTTAGTCTGTGTTTTGAGTTTCTACGAGCAGTGGTTCTCGAGATATTAGTAAAAAACAAAATTTTCGTTTGTCTCATCATCATGGGAAAACGGCTGAACTGAATTTAATGAAATTTTGTAGATAACCTTAAAATAGCCCCCATACATTTAGTCCAACTTTCGAGTTTCTAAAACCAGGGGTTGACGAGATATTAATGAAAAACGGAACTTTTTCCTAGCAGTTCTACTCTCCAACTCCGTGGTTTATCCAAACGGAAAGGATGAAAATCGATTGTTTAAAACATCAAAATGAAATAAAACTTTATTTCCGAGATTGGTGCAGGATTTTTGCATTAATTAGTCACTATAGGAAAACATGAATTATTTGAAACATGAATTTACATGGAAAAATCTACCTCCATGGTTCATCTTTCACAAGCTTTTATTCAACGATATAAAGTATAAAGAAATCAAAATGGCTATTTATTTTCTCATTTTATAAGGAAGGTTCTATCTTATATCATGTTGCTCGGCAACGGAATGAAATTAAATGTGTTGTTAATATTTATTTTTATTTTAGTAATAATAATATATATTTAGTAAATAAACGGTTTGATTGTTCTTTTAATTATATAAATTGCGGACTGCGTACATCACTTTCATTTATTTTAGCAAAGAAGTTTCAAGCTCATATATTGTGCTTAGCTAATAAACTCATATATTGTGTTTACCCAATAAATTCATTTAGCCGATTGTTGAAGCAGAAAAGGAGTAGAACGGGTGTGTGTTTCTTCTAATACAATTTTAGTGTTTTTATTTAGTTTATACAAACGGGATCAGGATATTTTATTCTTCAGATCTGCAAATTCAGAGCTACAAATTTAGCGGAATATCCCTAAATAACTTGGTAACATTTCTTAAACTTTACAAAATTAGTGGAAATGTCTCCAAATTGATAAAAATGACCCAAATCAATGAAATTAAATTTGTTTTTTTAGAATAAAGTACTGAAATGATGTTTCTGTAGCATTTGTCGGTCAGTCCATCCATCCTACTTAGTTTCACATTTAAGGAATTTTTTAATATCACCAAATTGGTAAAAATATTTCTAAATCCATAAAAATATCATGGAATTGATAAAATCGCGCTTAATAAATGAAATTAATTATGTTTTGTTAGGGAATAGTATTGTGATGATGTTTCGTTAATTTGTCGCAAAATGGGACTATCAGTTCTACAGTCCCACATGGCGATAAATTTGGCGATTGTTTAAGTTATCGCTAAATCGACGAAAATGTCGCCAAACCTTCCATGGAGATCGCATTATTCAGACGATATGATTTACATCAATATATTTAAAGCAAATGATATCATGTCGCTTAGCAACGGATCCAATATGTTATGCGGCATACGATTTTTATTAAATCTTTTCCGACTTGAATAATAAAAATATGTATATAAAATAAATTTCATTGACATTGAATTTTTGACTGGATAATATCAATTACGGTCTTCAGGTTTAAACATCATTATTATTGTTATTTTCGGGGACTGTTGATTCAGGGATTATTGATATTTTCAAATTATTATGCCATTGTTTTATTATGACAAAAATTGTTGAAACTCATACATAGTACGTTGTACGAGTAATCTTCTACAAATGCACGGGTATATCTTCTAATCAGCGAGAATATAAGTAGTACAGGTATATTGGCATATATTTTGATATATATTGGCATATATTGGACTCAATTACGACCTCTGGTATATTAAGATTACGGGGATTTTTGATACTTTCAATTTATTACGTCATCTCTTTTATTTTGGCAAATATTTTTGAGACTCATATTGCAATACGGGTAAGCTTCTACTAACACACTGACATATTTCCTAATCTGCGACAATATTAGTAGTACGGGGTTGCATATATTGATTCAATTCCTTTTTTCTTTGTAAATTTGCTTACAAAGGGGGCCAGGATGTTTTATTCTTCAGATCTGTCTGTGAAGATAATTTTGCATAGTGAGAACAGATATTCTTAAACTTCTCTTTATGAGCAATAAATTTAATATTTTAACAGAATGTGCACATGATTGTGAATTAAAAGTTTACTTATATTATATACTCCGTACGAAGAACGGGTATGCTGCTAGTCTATATAAATAAAATTGAAAATGTGTCTGTCTGTTTCTCCCATCATCACGGGAGAACGGCTAAACCGAATTTGATAAAATTTTGTGGATAGCCTGGAAATAGCCTCAGTTAAAATTTAGTCCATGTTTTGAGTTTCTACGACCAGTGGTTCTCGATATATTAGTAAAAAACGAAATTTTCGTCTGTCTCCTCATGACGAGAGAACGGCTGAACCGAATTTATGAAATTTTGTGGCTAGCCTTGAAATAGCCCCCATAAATTTTGTTAAAGTTTCGGGTTACTAAGATCAGGAGTTGTCGAGTTATTAATGAAAAACGGAATTTTTTCCTAGAAGTTCATCTCTAACTTCGTGCTTTATCCAAACGGAAAGGTGGAAAATCGTTTGTTTGAAAGGTCAAAGTGAATTAAAACTTTATCTCTGAATTTGGTCGAGGATTTATGTACTAATTAGTCATTATCTGAAAGCATGAGTTGTTTGAAACAGGAATTTAAATGGAAAATCTATCTCCATGGTTTATTTTCCACATGCTTTTACTCAACAATGAAAAGAATTAAGACATCAAAATGGTTATTTAATTTCACATTTTATGAGGAAGATTCTGTCTTATATCATGTTGCTCAGCAACGCAATTAAATTAAATGTGTTTGTTAATATTTATTACTAGCAGATATCTGTATGGAAGGTTTAATTGTTCGTTTTTCATTAATATCTCGACAACCCCTGGTATTAGAGAGTCGAAACTTAGACTAAATTTATGGGGCGCTATTTCAAGGCTATCCACAAAATTTCATTAAATTCGGTTGAGCCGTTCTCTCGTGAGGCTTTGACAGATAAACAGACAGATTTTCAATTTTATTTATATAGACTAGTAGCATACCCGATCTTCATAAGGAGTATATAATAAAAAGAAACTTATAATTCACAATCATGTGCAAATTATGTCAAATTTTTAATTTATTGCTCCTAAAGATAAGTTTAGGAATATCTGTTCTCACTAAGCAAAATTATCTTCACGGGCAGATCTGACGAATAAAACATCCAGACTCCTTTTGAAAGCAAATATTCAAAAAATATGAAATTGAATAAATATATACAAAACAAAAGCATTAAAATTGTATGGGACCCGTACTAATTGTATACTCCAATATTAGAAGATATAACCTGTATTAGTAGATTACATCTATAAATTAAAAATATCAATAAACCCGTAATTTATTCCAATATATGCCAGAATGAAAGCACAAAAATTATATGGGAATATATGCATAGATATACATCCCCGTACTACTTATATTGTCGCAGATTAGAAAATAAGTCTGTGTGTTAGTAGAAGATTACCTGTATTACAATATGAGTCTCAAAAATCTTTGCTAAAATAAAATAGATGACGTATTAAATTGGAAATATCAATAATCCCCGTGATCTTTATACCAGAAGGTCGTAATTGATTCCACAATATGCCAATATATATATAAAAAATATGTCAATATACATGTACTACTTATATTCTCCTAGAGAGATATATACCAGTGCATTTGTAGAAGATTACTCGCACAATGTGCAATATGTGAGTGTCTACAATTATTGTCATATTAAAACAATGGCAAATTAACTTGAAAATATCAATAATCCTTGAATGAACAGTCCCCGAAAATATCAATAATAATAATGTTTAAACCTAAAGACCGTAATTAGTATTATCCAGTCAAACTTGCAATGGCAATGAAATTTATTTTATATACATATTTTTATTATTCAAATCGAAAAAGATTTAATACATTTCGTATGCCGCGTGAACGCATTGGATTTGCATTCGTTGCTAAAAGACATGATATCATTTGCTTCAAATGAATTGATAGAAATCATATCGTCTGAATAATTCTATCTCCGTGGATGGTTTGGCGACATTTTCGTCAATTTAGCGACAATTTGAAAAATCGCCAAATTTATCGCAAAGTTGCACTGTAGAAATGACAGTCCCATTGGGCGACAAATTGACGAAACATCATCACAATACTATCCCCTAACAAAACACAATTAATTTCATTTATTAAGCGCAATTTTATCAATTTCGTGATATTTTTATAGATTTTCGAGCATTCTTATCAATTTGGTGATATTTTACAAATTCGCTAAATGTGTTACTAAGTAGGGCGAATGGACTAACAGACAAATGCTACTCTCTTCTAAAAAACACATTTAATTTCATTGATTTGCGTCGTTTTTATCAATTTGGCGACATTCCCGTCAATTTGCAATGTTTAAGAAAAATTGCCAAGTTAGCGATATTCCTCCAAATTCGTAGCTCTGAATTTGCAGATCTGAAGAATTAAACATCCCGATCCCGTTTGTATATACTAAATGAAAACACTAAAATTGTATTAGAAGATATACCCGTTCTACACTTCTTCCGTAATTCTGCTAGCTGAGTTATGTAATTAATGAAATTCTTCAACTTATGTTCAAGTCCTTCATGATCGTCCGAATTTCTTCGTTTATGACAGTGAGCTCTGGAAAAAGAGTCAAGGCTGTTACCTAAAATACAATGCGGGCAGTATGTGACTTTACCCTAAATGCAATTAATTTACTTCTTTCGCAGCGAAGAAAGATGTACAATCTCCGCGGCACAATGTTTTTAACATTGAATTGTGCATTTGGTGTTTTCCTAGATGACAACATGTAAAACTATTTCAAAGTACCCAATAAACGGATGCTATTACTTCATGACGCTATCAATGGTTATAATTCGCAACTCTAACTTGACAATTATTAACTTCAAGTTTAAATTGGTTAAACTCGAAGCATTTAGCTTCCGAAATAAATAATATAGCAAATATATAAAAATATTTTAATAAATAATTCATGAACTATGCGTCGATTTCGTTCATTTAGCGTCGTTTTTTAATATTTTGGAGATAATTTCGTCAATTTGACACCATTAAAAAAGTCGCCAAGATGAGGGAAGTTAGCTAAATGCTTCGAGTTTTTCAAATTTATAATGCTCATATCTCAAAGACTGAAAGAGCTGGCTTTTAACAATAAGCAAGAACTTGTATCTCTTTAAAAGACCAACAAGGTTATATAATTGGATTTTGGGTTGATCTCTATTTTTGTAAAAGTATCTGTCTCAACGTGTTTTTTTTTTTTTTTTAGCCCTTCGCATAATTTCATTCGAAATATCTTCGAAACTATAAAAGATAGATATAAATAGTAAGGGACAAAATATGAACGAGGAACTTTAGTTTCTAAATTTATATTTAAAAAAAAAAAAATCGCTTGTATAGTTTTCGAGTAATGGGCTTGTCAAGTTGAAAAAGTATGAAACGTTTAAGTTTTCGGGTTTGGAATACTTATATCTTAAAAACTAAAAGCCATAGTCATAAACAATTAGCAATATTTTGCAGCCCTGTGAAGGCCCTCTATAAACGTATATAATCAGATTTTGGATAGATTTTTTCGATATTAAAAGAGTTGGAGTCTTATTTTACAGAATGTTATTCACACAAAACGACCATTTCGATTTCATCGAACTTGAGCCACCGCCGATTTTCACTATTTATAGACTGGTATCTGTGTAGTGCGATCTTTTCCCAATTGAACCCTTTCTTAGCGGATAGTATCAAAATTTAAATCCTTCTATTTTCATGAAAATACCATCAACCGAGGAAAATATTATATGAACGCATTTGATTTAAAATTTTATGCATTTAATTTAAAACTAATTTAAACTCAATTTTAAACAAATTGGAAGTATATGTCTAAATCCAACTCCGATATAACGAAAATTGGGGTCAAATATGCTAAAACATCCCCTTATAACAAGAATATCTTTATTGTCTATAAAAATATCAATAGATATCAGCCTACAGGGAGATACGTTGTTAAATAAAAATTTAATTAAATATTTATATATATATATATATATATTTATATATTTATATATATATATATATATATATATATATATTTATATATATATATATATTTATATATATATATATTTATATATATATACATTTATATATATATATATATATATATATATATATATATATATATATATATATATATATATATATATATATATATATATATATATATATATATATATATATATATATATATATATATATATATATATGTTACGTTTGAAATTTCTGAAATTTTAACGAATTTCTGACTCAGTTTCTCAATGTTAGGGTATTTTCTACATTTAGAGTTAAAAAATATATAACACATTAAGTGCTATCATTTCAATACAATGGAAATAAATTGCCATCATCACTATATAAAATTATGTAACGTGTTTTTAACTTTCCATTGTCTTCCAGATATCCCTAGTGACCTAGACTCTGAGTCTTTGCACAGTCTTCTTTTGCAAACTCTTTAGTAGCCTTCCAGTGGCTCAGAAAGCTGAATTTTTGCACACTGATATTGTCAATCACTAGACCAAACCAGATTCCAGAATTTCTCTCGGAAGACTCTTGAAGCTCTCAGAGGGGATATAAAAGGCTGAAACTCAAATACTGGATAAAATCAAGTTGAGCCAATTTTTAACTGAGCCAACTATTTTTGACTCTAAGCACAATTCAGTGTTAAACAAACCAAAATGTATTAAAACAAAGCTGCAGTTTAATTTTTAAGAATGTTAGTTTCCCTGTCGCTGTCTGGCTTAAATATAATGAATAAATGTTTCTGAATAAATATTTTAAAGCAATAAATTATAAAATTTGTCCTCGTAGAATGCCCCAGAGCATGCTATTGGAAGTCATTTAAAGTAAAAAGGAATTGTATTGAACACTCAATACGTTTATAAAATAAAAGCTCCAAATAATTATTCCAACACTGTACTCTGTCGCTTTGAACTTCAAAGATTTCTTTGTAGTTGCAAACTTGATTCCTTCTTACAAATTATTATAAAGCGTAGGATTAGCAATCAATTTCTTTCTCATACATAGTATTAAGAAAACGTTGTTTTCACGAAAATTTTCAATTTTAAGATTTTGATGGCAATATATTTATAGGACCTCTGAAACACATTTCAACTATTTTTGGAGTGATGTCTGTGGTTAACTATTTTTGGAGGGATGTGATATAAACGATTGCTGACACAAATATTAATGGAGTTTCATCACACTTTATAGTCTGTTTTTCTAAAGAAAAATCTAGAACTGGATGGGATTTTCTTTAATTCGAGCGAAAACTTCGAAATTTATTCGAAGCGTTATAGTTTCTTAATATGGGGCATAAGCCAACATTTGACATAATCATGCATGCAAGGGGTTATTTGTAACTCAATGATTACAAAACCTAAATGTTTCAATAGTTTAGTGAAAAACAGTTGCGATACAATTGTGTTCGCGAAGTTAATAGCCCCACTCGGAGGTGGGAGTTGGGGAGTTACTCCCAGGGAGGGGCACATTATCAAAGTATCAATCTCAATATTATACAAGCCCTTTAAAATTAATGGTCACATGCTATAACTGTATTCATTTGAGCAACTATGCAGCTTTTTCAATTTTTTTCTTGTAAATTAAAAAAAAATCCCACAACCTCCTTAAAAAGGAATTTTGATATGAGAAAGTCGAGTTGAGCCAGTTAATTCTAATAGAGTTTTGGTTAAAAATAATTTATAGGCTAATATTTTTGACTGTTTTAAATAAAAGACAACGAGTCATAGTTTGAAAATAATAAAGATTCGATTAGTAGTGTCAGTTTTTCAACTTATAATTCATGAATCATGATATTATTCTTTGACTCATATGGTTAAATGAGTCATAATAAAGCTGCTAAGCGGACGATGGTTTTTTGATGATTCAAATGATATATTCAAGAATTTCATATATATGTTTAGAATCCGTTAAACTCTTTGCATAGCTTTTTAAACTGTGCGAGGTAATTCAAACAAATATTTACATGGCCGAGTTAGTGTAGTTTAACGCCTTTTGCTAAATTTTGGGAATCCAAGTTCAATCTCAGGTTTCGCCCGAGTACTATACTTCACCAAAAAGTAAGTACTACAGAACTAACGTCCGTGATAAAATATAGCATTGCACGGGCCATAAGGGGTTGAAGTTGTCATCGACAGTATACATGAACCTGAAATATACAAGTGCACATAGTTCCTAAGAAGTCTTTAAGCACTTAAAAACTTTGTAAGGAAAGTTCCATGACTGTAAATGTAAGGCCTATCTGTAATAAAATGACCATATTAGATCGAGAGAAAGTGATTGTGGCGCCCCTAATGGAGAAATTAAAAAGTTAGGATTTCAAACTCGGCAAAGAGAAAAGCCAAGAATAAAAGTGCAGAGCATTGTCTAATTAGTAGAAATCGGCACCTGGAACTAACGAAACGCGTATAGGAAAGCAAATGCAAACAATACTTAATATGTTGATAAACGCTATAATACATATACGCTATACTACACGTAGCCGAACCATTCACAAGCGTAAGCAAATAATTCTAGTGACGTGGTACCCATCTATAATAGAAAAAGAAGCACATGCAAAATGGGATACGTGAATAGGCGTAGATGTCCCGGTTCCTGTTGGAATGCTACTCGTCAAATCCGGGACGTATGACAGGTAAATTTGCGTTAGCACATAAATTAATTAATACATTAATTGGTATATCAAATAATAATATCAATTATCAATCATAATTGGCATATCAATTATATCAATTATCAATCATAATTGGTATATCAATTAATAATATCAATTATCAATCATAATTGGTATATCAAATAATAATATCAATTATCAATCATAATTGGTATATCAATTAATAATATCAATTATCAATCATAATTGGTATATCAATTAATAATATCAATTATCAATCATAACTGGTATATCAATTAATTGAAAATAAGTATCACCAGGTTTTATCAACTAGTACAATGAATGAATGATTTATATGAAATATATCATGCTTTGGGAGTGCTCTTCTTTGTTATCCTGTCTGTTATTTCTGGTCTTGCTGAGATGACCTGTTATCTTGTCATGGGCTTAGGTATTCGTCTTTTCTTTACACACTAAATAGTTTTACTTTTCCAATGGCCAGGCATTTGATATTTCATCATTCGTATATACACTGGCCAGAACCGTGAACATGTTAGCCGTCACATGACATTGCCCCAACACACCAGTGGGGATAGGAACACATCATGTCCAACTACACAACATCCATGCCTGAAGGTGGGACTCGATTCCACAACCAGGCAACCGAACGATCGCTAGGAAACGCCTGCCTTGACTGTTCGACCACCGCGTTGGCATACACTAAAAAGTTTGAGAAGGAATTTAACTTGATTTGGAACCATATCTTATTTTGCTACCTAAAAGATTATTTCTTGAAACTTTCTTCTCTGTATTCGTTGAATTTCAACGGCGCCTTCTATTAAAGATTACGTCTCAAGAAAAGTTACTAGAGATAATATAAAGTCTGAAAGATTTTAAGGAAATTCTAAACCGAAGTTCAAAAAGATGCGAAACTAATATATTTTTATCGAAAGAGCGAAGAATTCTTTGAGTTTCAATACTTTTGTTTCTCTAAAAATATTGTACATTGTGAAAATGAAAAATGAATTATTTATTACAGATACGAAGCGAAATCATATATAGAGTACGACAAATATTATTCCCATCAATATAAATATTTTCTAATTCATCGAATTGTAACTAGATAAACTAACATATTATTTTACAGATCTTACTATGAGATGGATGTTCTCTAACTATAGCACTTCAAGCAAACTTGTGCTACTTTGAATTTTGTACAATTATCTAACTTAAGTGATATGTAAACATTTGTTGTTGACTAAAAACAATGAAAAATTATAGATGACTTATAACTTCATAAAATATCTGTTTACGGTCACGAAACCAGTCTGTGGATACTGCTATGTGCAATGGAAGTGCATTATAAAGAAATAGCTACTTTTAGTATCCTTAAAATTCTAAAACTCCTGACAGTTCGATACAATAATTATCATAAACTAGAGAAATTTTGCCTTTATTACCTTCATAGATAAATACGAAAATATACTACTCCATATTTAAAACTGTTATTTAAGCCTGTCAAATGCAGGAAAACTAACACTCTTAAAATTAAGCTAGGTTTTTTTTAATACATTTAATTTTATTTAAAAATGTATGGTGTTTAGTGTTGTATAGTTATATCAATTGAAAATTTCCTCAATTTGATTCTGTCCGCCTATCAAGTTTTAGGAATTCATGTTCCCGGGTATCGGAAGGGTTCTGAGAGACTTTAATTACCCACCCCCATTTTCTTCGCATCGGAATTTAATTACCTACCCCTATTTTCTTCCCAATTTCTTCACATTTTAGTTACTATACCTGGTAAAACCCCTAAATTCACATTTTAATTAGTACTATACCTGGTAACCCTAAATTCACATTTAATTTTCTTTACATTTTATTTTTCCACCCCAATTTTCTTCACATTGGACCACAATTTTCTTCATTTCGGAAAGGTTCTGAAATACTTTAATTACCCACCCCCATTTTATTCACAGCGAGTTAAATATCGAAAATCCGGCTTTGTTAGGTTCAGTCCATTGGTCTTTATCATAACTGTGCAAAGATTTAGCCTTTTAAGCCACTGGAGGGCTGCTTGAGGTTCTGGAAAGACATTTAAAAACACATAAACTCAGTCCAGAGGGATCTAAAATCCCACTACGTTATGTTCTGTCCGATGGTCGATGCTATAAATGTGCAAAGATCCAGTTTTTTAGATCAAGATGGCTTTTCGGGAGTCTGAAAAACTTTTAAAAAACGACTTCTCCGCTTCCCGGGATAAATCGGAACTCCAGATACGTTAAGCTCTACCCGATGGTCTATACTAGAAATGTCGAAAGCCCAGACCACCCAACTGACCCATATGTTTGCAGCAGCAGTTTGGGTGGTCGGGGATATTATAAGTGTGTAAATATTCAACCTTATAGATCCCCAGCGATACCTCTGGAGGGTTTGAAAAAATTTGAGCTCTTCAACCCCGAACTTTAAATCGAAAATCTGCTCCATTACGTTCTGAATCGTAGTCGATACTATAATTGTGCAGAGACTCGACCTTCTAGGTCTACTGGGAACTTGCAGGGGTCTAGAAAGTCAGAAGCACGTTATATAAATATATGGAGTGATTGGAAGTCTGTCTGTCTTTCTCGCACATAAATCTACAGTTTTTGATAGATTTTTTTGTTAAAGTTGGTATCAGTATTATTTACTTCACTGCCAATAACTTTCAAATTTCAAATAATATTTATGTATAACTTTGAATTGCTTTTCTGTATCCATGCATTCTGCATCCTGTTAGACATCCAGGAGCAAACACTTACTGCATATACCCATAATTAAGGAAATCCATTTAATGGAAACATAATAAAAAATTTATGTACTGTACGCTACGCTTTCCTGTTGTGTCAAATGAGAACAGATGGGCGTTACTAACACTAGAACACACCTAAATATAACGTCTAAAGCATTATGGTATTTCCAAGTTTTTCATCCATAGGTGATTTATCATCTTCTCTCCAAGTCCATGTATGATGTATACGGTTAAAGATAAAATTTAAAATATCACGTTTACATTGCTGACAAAAGTTTATTTCCGTAACGCATATAAAGGCAAAAATATTTGATTTTTATTCAGAAAAATAATGATTATAAAAAGTAATCTGATAGACATGTCATTATGGGCAACTGTTGTAAAATTTAATACTATTCTTTTATGCAGAACTCCTACAAATGAATCTTACGCACCCTATAAATTATTTTAGCAATATTAAATTACTTATAAAAACCTCAACATGCGTTTATCTGCTAATGCTTGATAACCTTAAAATCTCATTTGCCGAAATTAATAATCAATTAATGGTAACTAATTAAAATTTATTCTTAAAATAATTTCAATCCTTAGCATGCGAATTGCTCAAATATCTTTATAATGAGTTTAGCACAGTCTGTTATTTAATCATTTAAATGTAGCTTCCTTTCATAGCAAATTTTCAAAAATTCCATTTTTTATTTCATCATCCCAGATGATTTGCATTTATATAATACTTCTCATTGGGGTTTTTGAGAAGATGGAATTCATGTAATGTTACGTCTGACATATCCTTTATTCGATCCATTGGCCATATACCCACAAAGTCGACTTGTGTGATCATACCTTCCACCAGTATATCTACGAGTATTAATGTACTCTACAATATACATGCAGCTGAAACTGCTGCTAATATAATAAAAATAAAACAATTGTGCTAAGGGTGAGTAACATACAACACAAAATAACAGTATTAACTGTTTTCAAAGGCAGGAAACAGTCTTTTCCCTCAGGACATACAAGACGCGCAACATTCACCCGGGATAGATAAATCGGCAACTCACGTTAGAGCAGAGTGATTAAAGTAGGAGTTGCCAGCGGCGAAAGGAAGAAACGAGGTAAAAAACATGGAGGAAGGAACAAAGGTGTCCTTTCCCTTGTTTCTCTCTACTTTATTTTTGTATATCGGACATCAGTGTCCGATTTTGATCTCGCAAGTGACAGATCGCTTCTTGTATGTCCTGACGAAGAAGGCAGTTTCCTGCCTTTGAAATCGGTTGGCATTATTATTTTGTGTTGTATATTCCTTTTAACGATTTTTTTTATCTTAATACACTACAATATGTCGGACTACCGTGGTTAAGGTGAAAATGATATAAGCTATCCATTTTAAATTGAAACTGCTATTAGCAAAGGTAGGACTCTCCGATAAGTTAGGAACAGTTCAGCAATAATTTGTATATTTTTGTTATTATTTTAACCTTTAAACGGGCTTTATCGTTGTTTAGTCGTTCTTTAATTTTAGTTATTTTTGACCCGGCTGAATGCTTTTAGTTGATCCACTAGCCGAATACCCGTTGAAAATCAACGGTCTCGCAATAAGCAACCACTGAATATTGTCATTTTTTTAATAATTCGCGTTTCACATTTATTCGGCAAATCGAATATTTCAGTGTGCGGAATCCCCTAAAGAAGAAAATATTGTAAATTTTAAATTCCGCACGTCTTCCTTTTGAGCTATCTACCAATACACCAATTTAAAGTCTCTATCTCATCCCGAAGCATACTATTTTATCATCTCCCCTTTCGAACGTTTTTCTGCGGAGCACGGCCCATAAATGACCATTTTTGAATAACTCTGTTCGCCTTGGGTTTCTTATCAGATGATTGGCTCATATACCAAATATCAAGCCTCTATCACATTTAAAGGAAGCGTGTTTCATTTATTCTTAAAATCGAACAAATTGGTGTTCGGCACCCCTAAAATTACAAATATTGGAAATCTGAAATTGCACACTTTCTTCCTTTCAAACTATCTACCAGTAGACCAAATTTGGTGTCTCTATCCTATCGTGAAGCATGTTTTTCTATCACTTCATATTTCGAACATTTTTCTGTGTTGCACCTCCTTAAATGATCATTTTTGAAAAACCGTAATAAACGTAGGTTTTTTTTTATCAAATGATTAGCCCATATACCAAATGTCAAGCCTCTATCACATTATAAAGGATGCGTTTTTCATTCGTTCGTGAAATCGAACATTTTCGTGTGCGGCACCCCCTACAATAGCAAATGTTGGAAAACTGAAATCGCACACTTTCTTCCTTTCTAACTATCTACCCGTATACCAAATTTGAAGTCTCTATCTCATCGCGAAGCATGCTTTTTCTATCATTTCAACTTTCGAATGTTTTTCTGTGGAGTACCCACCCCTCTTAAATATACATGTTTGAAAAACTACATTCTTCTTGGGTTTTTTATTAAATGATTCGCCTATATACCAAATACCATGCCTCTATCACGTTTTAAAGGATTGTTTCTACTTCATTCCGAAAATCGAATATTTTTGTGTGCAACAGCCCCTAAAGTAGAAAATATTGGAAAACTGAAATGATACACTTTCTTCCTTCCAAACTATCTACCTGTACACCAAATTTCAAATCTCTATCTCACCCCCGAAGTATGTTTTCTTATCAATTCACCTTTCGAACGTTTTCCTCTGGAGCATCCCTTAAATGAATGTTTTTGAAAAACTATAATCGTCTTGATTGTTTTTATCAAATGATTATTTATATACCGAATTTCAAGCATCTATCAAATTTTAAAGGAACCGTTTCTCATTTATTCGGTAAATCGAACATTTTGGTGTGCGGCACCCCCTTAAGAAGAAAATATTGGAAATCTGAAATTGCACACTTTCTTCCTTTCGAACTATTTACCCATACACCAATTTTGAAGTCTCTATCTTATGGCAAAGCATGCTTTCCTATCATTTCATTTTTCGAACGTTTTGGTGTGGAGCACCCCTCTAGAGAATGTTTTCGAAAAATTCGATTTTTCTAGAGGGTTTTATCGAGCGATCGAGCTCTGTACCAAATTGCAAGTCTCTATCTATTCAGAAAGTGCCTACAAAAAGCGTGACAAACAGACGGACAGACAGACAGACAGACGGACGGACACTTGGCAATTAGTATATATAGATAGATGCTTAGTCTAATGTGGTACTAAAGAGGAGAGTAAGAGGAATTAAAATTTACAGTCGCCCAATCCTGCTTGTCAACTGAGAGAAAAAAATAAATTCGCTATAGTGTAATTCCGTATAATATACTTTGTGGATATATCTTGTGTTCCTTTTATTATTATATTGAGGTATAAATATAATATGTACTGAACTGACTGATTGAATGTTGCATTTGGTTTTCCTGCATACTCTAAAAGTTTGTAGTGTAAACCAAAATCACCCTATAACTGTACTCACAATTTTGAAACAGAATAAGGGAGTGATCAGAATGAAGAGTCTATCCTCATTGGTAGTGTGATCAAAATCACCCTATAACTGTTTGGAACAGAATGCAAGTGTGATTAGAATGCAGAAGCAATCCTTATACCTCATTCATAGTTCAACTTCCTTACTCTCTAGTTATAACCCTACTCATTTCTTTTAATTGAATACAGCGATTACTGAATAAAAATGAGTTGGCACTGTTGCGGTGAAAATGATAAGCTCGTAAAAGGATGAAATCACTACAATATTACTTATTTGGAATTAAAACTAACTTTTCTTGGAGCCAGACGTTGGGTTTTGAAAACAAATAGTGTAAAAGATATAATTAAAAATTTGTTTAAAAACAAAGTAATGATTATCTTACGAAGGTATGCATATGAATCAAATTTGAATCTTATTTTTAATCAAACACCCAACAATATTTGGTTATATAATTCCTGAATTGCGACTATTCGATACAAAGCACAGGCAAACGTATGAACGCACATGCTAATCAACTAAAACCTCTTCTTATATGACTATTTATTAAGTTTATAAATTGATGGGAGTCTCTTAAACTATGATTGTAAGAGGCCATTCATTAAAATTATGTTTGTACTAGAACGAATACTTCGCGTTGCCGGGGATATAAAAGGAAAAACCTGTGATTTAAACTCCGCCGGGACTCGCATCAAATTTTTGAAAATTAAAGAAAGCTTTATAAATATGCCTGTTTCAAACAAAAGAATAAAAACATGTTGTGATGTCACGACTTCAGAGAACGATATTCCCTTTTCTTCAAAGAGCTTCTAGTAACAAACACGCCCCTAGCTCTGACGCTAGAAAACAGGAACTTGCCCGCTCTCTTTCTCTGATAGCTGTCGAAATTTGAAAGCGCTACTGTTAAGGACCTACTTTAAAAATTCATAGGAAAAAAATGAAGTAATTAAAAATATTCGAATGTCAAGAAATTACTTCATATTCATGCTAAAAATTGGAATCCTGTGAATGCAACAATATAAAAATGATTTTCGGATGCAACAGTATAAAACTGAAATTGCTTAAATTACACATATTTCGATGATTTTTTTTTGAGCTCGTTGAACAGATCGTTTTTCGTTCTTTCCGATGAGGTCAAGATGTGACAATATTTTCGATCGCTGAAGAACCGGTTTGTGTGAAAATCGCTCGAAATTTCGTTTCGACATTAAAGAACTGAAAAACTATTCCGAATAAAAAAAAAGCTGGTTCAAAGTGTCTTCGGATTTGACTTGAAGTACCACTGTACCGTATTTTGAAGTTGTGGTTTTTTTTCTCCACCGAAAAAGTAAATATCTCATCTTTCTCTTATTGAAAGAGTATGGTTTGCACGAAAATTTTCGATTTCGGGATTTTGATGCCAATATATGTTGTAAGACCCCCTGAACACATTTGACTATTTTGGCGTGGTGTCCGTCTGCGTCAGTGGTCCATTTATTTTGTGTACATGGAAACGGCCACAAATGCTATTGGGTTTTCTAGAAACTTTACATTCAGCTTTGTTATCAGAAAATCTTGAACTGGATAGCATTTTCTTTTACATTCGAGTGAAAACTTCGAAATTTATTTGAAAGGTTTTTTTTTTTTAACATGGCAGTGTACAGCAAGATTTGACACAATCATGCATTAAAGGGTTTATGTATGGCTCAATGATCCCCAGAGTTTATAGTTTCAATCATTAATGTTAAAAATAGCCGTGATAAAAAATTTTTGTTCGTGATGTCATCAGCCCCCTCGACGACAAGTTATCCACCCCCCCCCCCCGCTCCCCCGAGGGAGGCGTACATTGTCAAGTATGGCATAAATCCAAAGCTTTTTTTTTCAATCACTTTAAAGTGAATAGTAAAATGATGTAATTGTAATCATTTGGATCCATGATACCGATTTTTCAAAAATTTTCTTGTAAAATTTGAATATAAAAAGCTAAAAAAATTGTGCTATGGGAAAGTCGAGTTGAGGCGTACCCCAGTTAAATTTCTACGCGATCAACAGTCGATAATACAGACGGAAAAATGCATTTTTTAACAATATTAGGCATGTCCAATAAGTATATCAAGACGGTTTTTCGTTATTTCGTATGTTGCACGTATTCAATAAACGCAAAGATATTTGCCAATGATTGCTCATTGTATACAAGATAATCTTGTCCTTGTGTTATTAATGTTGTTGCGTTACAATAAATGCGATTTGATAAAGCCCTTAATTACGTATCTACTGCTGCTTTCAACGTATTTTACGAATCTACTGCTGCAATAAAAAGCATTTGAAGAATAGCCATGCATTATGCGACTGACCTAAATCTTTTCACGTGTTAATGTGTGTTACAATACCTCTCCAAATAATACAATCCTTCCTATTTCGTAGCATGCGGGTTGTTCAATTACATATCCCGCATTATGTCTCAGCTTTTACCATTAACTTTAAACACCGATATTTCTATATTGCAATCGATGGTCATTTATAGACAGAAACTCAATTTAATTTTCCAATGACGTGGTTACTAATGATGCAGAATTTTGTACTTCTGAATGAATAATAAATGAATAATAAACTAAGTAATAAATGAGTAATAAACTTATTTGAAAGAAGTTAAAAATAGTTTTTAACGTTTTGTAAAAAAACCATACTTCCATAATACATATTTTGTAGGAATATGTATCATTTATGATACATATTTTAAAGAAATTGTGAGATCAGATAATGCAATGCTTTTTAAAGTGATAGGTAATATTGTGAGATCAGAAGATGCAATGTCTTTTAAAGTAATAGGTAATATTGTGAGACCAGAAAATGCAATGTTTTTAAAAGTAATAGGTAATATTGTGAGATCGGAAAATGCAGTGTTTTTTTAAAGTAATAGGTAATATTGTGAGATCAGAAAATGCAATGTTATTTAAAGTAATAGGTAATATTGTGAGACCAGAAAATGCAATGTTTTTTAAAGTAATAGGTAATATTGTGAGACCAGAAAATGCAGTGTTTTTTTAAAATAATAGGTAATATTGTGAGAGACCAGAAAATGCAATGTTTTTTTAAAGTAATAGGTAATATTGTGAGACCAGAAAATACAATGTTTTTTTTAAAGTAATAGGCAATATTGTGAGAACAGAAAATACAATGTTTTTTAAAGTAATAGGCAATATTGTGAGACCAGAAAATGCAGTGTTTTTTTAAAGTAATAGGTAATATTGTGAGACCAGAAAATTCAATATTTTTTAAAAGTAATAGGTAATATTGTGAGACCAGAAAATACAATGTTTTTTAAAGTAATAGGTAATATTGTGAGACCAGAAAATGCAATGTTTTTTAAAGTAATAGGTGATATTGTGAGACCAGAAAATGCAATACTTTTTAAAGTAATAGGTAATATTGTGAGACAGAAAATGCAGTGTTTTTTTTAAGTAATATGTAATATTATGAGAGACCAGAAAATACAATATTTTTTAAAGTAATAGGTAATATTGCGAGACCAGAAAATGCAATGTTTTTTAATGTAATAGGTAATATTGTGAGACCAGAAAATGCAGTGTTTTTTTAAAGTAGTTGGTAATATTGTGAGACCAGAAAATGCAATGTTTTTTTAAAGTAATAGGTAATATTGTGAGACAAGAAAATGCAATGTTCTTTAAAGTAACAGATAATATTGTGAGACCAGAAAATGCAATGTTTTTTAAAGTGATAGGTAATATTGTGAGATCAAAAAATGCAATGTTTTTCAAAGTAATAGGTACTATTATGAGACCAGAAAATGCAATGTTTTTTAAAGTAATACACTATGATGTGAGACATGCTGAACAAGGGTGCAGATTTGATATTATACTTGAACAATGCTTATAACCCACAAATTGGCTAACTTGCGATGAAATTAACAAGTAGGAGCGTCACCGAGTCTGGATGGGCGAAACTCATGCTCCGGGCCTGATCCGAAGAATCTATGTCCTAAAGGGGGAATCAAATTAAGATCGGCTCTAAATCAACATGTGGACAAAGCATATCCAATCAAGTCAAGGAGAAACAAGGAAGATGTGTTTCCCCGATTCAAGGTAAACATTAGCTTTTTCTATAGAATTGATTAGAAAAGAGTACGTTTTATAATATATTTCTAAAAGTCTTAAATGGTAAAAACATCAATCAATTATTAAAAATAAATATTTGTTTATTATTGGTACCACTTTGATGCATTTAAAAGTAGGTTTGAAACATAGAGTCGATTTTCAATGTCTTGTACTTTTTTACATTTTGACGATTTGAATAATTCTTGAAAAAATTTAAATAACTTTAAATTTGTGAGAAAATTGCATGTTTCTATATACACTGGCGGATAATAAAATCCCAACACCAAGAAGGAGTTGTGCTACATAAACGAAATTTGAGGCGCACGTTTGTACATATGAAAGATGACGCCTATTCAAATTTCGCGCTAAACGAATAAGAGTGGCGCTAGTAACGTCATTATGAACATGCAAATCACGTTCGCTTTAAATACGCAATGTAAACTTCGTGAGCATTATTTATCGTCCGGATTGGACGTTGTGAGCTAGGTTTGAGTCAAGAATGCCTTTAAGCAGACGGAGAAGGCAGTATCAGCAGCTTAGTGAGTTCGAACGAGGCCGTATAATAGGGCTACGAGAAGGTGGATTTTCTCTCCACCATATTGCAGAAAGACTTGGCAGGGATGTATCCACTGTGCTTGATTGTTGGCAGCAGTGGTTACGGGAAGGCACTGTCTCAAGAAGAGAGGGGTCCTGCCGCACACGGGCCACTACTGAGAGGAAAGACCTTAGTATTCGCCGTATGGCTGTGGTCGATCGTACTGCATCTGCAGCAGCAATTAGAGCTTCTGCTGACCCCAAAGTGACACAGCGAACTGGAAGAAATCGATTACTTAAGGGACAGCTCCGAGCCAGACGGCCTGTAGCGTTCATACCAATAACTCCGAATCACTGCTACCTGCGACGTCAGTGGTGTCAAGCTAGAGTACATTGGAGGGCGGAGTGGAGATCTGTTGTATTCTCAGATGAGAGCCGTTTCTGTCTTGGTGCCAGTAATGGTCGTATGTTGGTAAGAAGGAGACCAGGTGAGAGCTTGGAACCAAGCTGTCTGCGGGGTAGACACACTGGACCTACACTAGGAGTTCTGGTCTGGGAGTCATTTCCTATGACAGCAGGAGCACTCTCGTCGTTATCCCAAGCACCTTGACAGCAACTTTGCACATCAGGCTAGTGATTGAACCGGTTGTGCTGCTATTTATGAGCAGTATTCAAGAGGGTATTTTCCAACAGGATAACTCTCGACCTCATACCGCTGCGGTCCCCCAACGTGCTCTACAGAGTGTTGACATGTTGCCTTGGCCTGCGAGATCACCAGATCTTTCTCCCATCGAGCACGTAAGGGATATTATTGGAAGACAAATCCAGCATCATCCACAACCAGCATTAACCGTTGCCGATTTGACTGACCAAGTGCAACAGGCATGTAACTTCATCCTTCAAAATGACATACAGCACCTGTACGACACAATGCATTCACGTTTGCATGCTTGCATTCAAAATCGTGGCGACTACAGCGGTTATTAATATACCACCATTTCACATTTGGAATGGCTCTTCTCGCGTATACTTTAAACTCCGACCTTGAAACTTTAATCAAATATATATGTTACTTACACACTTGCTTTGCCTAAATTTAATTCCTCTAAACTAATTTCTTCTTGGTGTTGGGATTTATTTTTCGCCAGTGTATATATGGGTCCGTGTGTGACTGTGATATGTCAGCAGTAATGTCTGGAGAGACAGGTTAATGTGTCTCCAAGAGTTATGATGTAAAATAGCTCCTAGAAGATGTGACAGCAGTGGCTACAGCTGTCAAATTCTGTACAGCAATACTGGAGGAGAATGACTGTTATAGGAGATGACCCTCCTCTATATCCATGTGTAATGACCGTTCGCACATTGATAGTTGGACCTAGATTAGAGCACGGACCTTACCGCCATCATTTCAAATAAGGTGAGAAACCGCGTAGCGACGAATAATACTGTATAGATGTAATAACCTTGTAATACGGTATTTAGCGATGAATACTGATTCGCAACCGGGCAGAATCAGTATTCATGGCTTAATACACCATGTCGCCATTTGCATGATGTTCATGATTTGATTTCTTGACTCAACACCACATCAGACGGTGCTGCTTACGTTGACTAGTCAGAGGCAGACATTTTAAGTGACTCCTAAAATAGCATCCCGCTTATGCTTTGGATCTCCGCTGACACTACGGATACTGAATAGTATATAAAAGCCCCAGGACGCCTTTAAAGTGTCGACTGATTATCTGTTGGCGCCTTTCTGGCTGATTTAACTATTTATTGCATAGTCGTCTCAGATATTAGTATTTTAGGGGAATGCATATCCTTTTTGGCATTTGTGCCATCCTGGATCTACTTCTGCTGACATCATCTTACTGACACATGTAGAAATTCCCTCTTCACTTATTGGTTACACATTTTTAATCAATTTTATACCAGGTTGGGAATTTATCTGCATATCGAAACAGTGGTGGAAAAAACCCAGGACACAATGTTTTTGAGCTTTGGCTCTTATCTAAATATTTGGCGTTTTGCCAATAACAAGATTTAAAACTAGCTAACTTCACGATTGGAAAAATGGCTACCCAACGAAATGTAGCCAACATATCAAACGATTTTAATTATTTTAATCTAATATTTTATTATGTAAAACTAATGATTTGAGTATCAATCAATAGATTACTGAAATTGAAAATTCAAATTGCAATAATGCTATTCCTTTGTCAATAATATATTTAACTTTTTGTCATTTAATTTAATCTCCTTACTTATTTCGACAACCATTTAATAATCGCAAATAAAGTCGTTAAATGTGCATACAAAATAAAGAGTTATACCACACTGTTGTTGGCATTGATTTAATATTAACTACGTAAATAGAAATTTAACGCTTTTAGGGATATATTCGATCAAACTATATCACTTATTCATACTCACGTTCAAAATTCTCATCAAAATTCCATTGACACTTGATATCCCGCGAAATAAAGAGGTATTGCAGATTTTTTGAGGATCAAAATACAAAACTTTAACAAAAAGTATTTTCTCTCGTAAATGATGCGAACAAGAATTAAGAGAGTGATGTAAACGGAACTGCCGCATAATTTTGCATATGGAATGTGGACATACTTACGATATTTACAATTTTTTTCAATTTATGTAATTATTTTTAATACATTTATTTAAAACACGCACAATATCTCGAAAACTTTGTGTCGCCAACGAAATGTCCCCAACTTAGCGCTTTTTTTAAATGTTGCCAAATTAACAAAAACCTCGCCAAATGGATAAAAAATCACGCTAAATCAATGTAAATGACGACTAATTGTCGAAAATTCAATATTTTAGAAATAATATTATCCTCTACTAGAAAAACCCTAATTTTGTTACTGTAAAAGTAGTAAATTCATTGCATTATATAAGGAAAGTCATGTGTTGCCCGCATCACATTTTTTTAACTGTAAATGTAGTAAATTCATTGCATTATATAAGGAAAGTCATGTGCTGCCCACATCAGATATTTTTAAAATGCCATCAAAGAAGTTGTAACAGACATGCAAGCTCAAGACGATTTTAATAAAATATTTTGAAAGTATTTGAGCAGATATCTGACAAAAAATTGCTTACAAAATCGCAAAAGATTAAAATATATAAAATTTAAATATTATGAAAACATTTTTAAGTTATATGGTTTTATTAAATCGCACTAAAATGTAAAAAAAATAAGTTTTAACTATCACAGCATTCTTGGTCATATGCGATTAAAAATAAAACCGCCCATAAAATAATTGCATTTGGACATTAGCATAATTTTAAGGAACAATAGGAGTGATAACATATAAATGACATATATAAAATTATGGATTGTTAAATCAAAATTGTCAAAGATAAATTCAAATGGATTTAATGTAATCATTCTTATATATGTCATTTATATGTTATCACTTCTATTATTCCTTAAAATTCTGGTCATGTCCAAAAACAATTCTTTTATGGGAGCCTCAGAATTTTAGTTTTTGTTGCATATGACCAAAAATGTTATGACAGCTAAAAATTACTTATACATTTTAGTGCATTTTAATAAAACAGTGTAACTTAAAAAGTTTATAATATTTTATTTCTTATTTAAATTTATGTCTATTATACTTTGATCTTCATTAATTACTTTTTTTAGGCCTTATTTGTGTTTCACTTATTTAAATTCTGACTATCCTACTAAGGTTCTGTAATGACTATTTGTATATATTAATACGTCTATTCTTCATTTGTAATGTTCAGAAAATTAATGAATGCTTCCCGATCATCTGTTTCATTGCTTTAAGGTTTCGGTTGAGCTAGGCGGCCTAGGTATTAAAACATATTTTCATTCATTGCAGATGATGCATATGAATCATTCATACGCGTTCCAAATAGCTGTTGCTACAGTAATTAGGGCTTAAAATGCAACATTATAAATTTGCGAATTTAAAAGATAGCATTCTATTTTTACTTTCTCTGTTTAATAAATTATAGAAAGTATTGTTTTCACGAAAATTTGAAATTTTGATGCCAATATATATTTTAAGACATCTTCGACACGTTTTGACTGTTTTTGGTGTGATGTCCGTCCGCCTGTATGTCTGGGGTCATTTTTATGTGTATACGATAGCAATCACAAATATTAATGGATTTCCACGAAATTCTATATCTAGCTATTTTATCAAAAAAATCTAGAACTAGATAGCAAAAACTATTAAGAACGAAAACTATTTTAAAATGCGAGCGAAAACTATTGTAAATATTTTTTTAACATGACAGCATAGGAGAAAATTTGATACACTTATGCGTAAAAGGGTGTTAACAGCACAGGTAAAAAGAGGAGCCGCAATTTACGAGGACAAATTTTATAATTTATTGCTTTAAAATATTTATTCAGAAACATTTATTCATTATATTTAAGCCAGACAGCGACAGGGAAACTAACATTCTTAAAAATTGAACTGCAGCTTTGTTTTAATACATTTAATAAGTTTAAACACCATACAATTGCTGTTATGCTGTATGGTGTTTATTGCTGTTATTTGTGCTGTTTACAACATGCCCTATACTGTTTGTTACATTGACATGCGCTGTTTACAACATGTCAGATACTAGCTAATTTAATTCCGTGCACAGATAACCAATCAGGGTTTTCCTTAAAAATTGTGAACCACCAACAAAAATTTATCACTGTTTCCTCTATATTTGATATTATTTTCTTTGAGCATTTTATACATCTTTCGCTCCCTCATAAAAATTCTTGAAGGTACGGGCCCATCCACTCAAGAAGTGTCTGTCCTCCTCCCCGATGTATTGCCATGAACAAGTATAGCAAATTTGTTGGTTTTTCCGCCAAATCTAACATATTTCTGTAAGGTGTGGAGTTCATTTGGTGACAGGTGCTGGCTTATTAGCGTTTCTAAGGGAAGGAAGGAGTTTAATTGCATGTGGGTGTGAGCCAATGGACAGCAAAAAAATATTGAAGTCGCTGTTTTCTCCAGTAGCTAGCCTAGACAGTCGTACTTGCAAAGCATGTAGCTGGCACTACTACATGAAGCCATTAGCTGGCACTATGAACTGGCACTAGGTATGGGTAAACCAGATCTTATTTGAGATTCAATAGGATATGTTACCTTCGTCGTATCGACTTTTGGAACACCTTCTCAAGCATTTCTTTTTCCGAGCCATTTTGCGGAAATAATTTTGGTTTCTATTAGAATACCCATAAATCTGTGGTTTTATCGGAGACCGTTATTTCTGCTGACTCCAATGATGATGCCTAGAGATGACGTACACTGCAGGTGTTAATTACACTATGTGAAGTATGCAGAGGTTGGTTAGCCACTGATGGTTAAATTAATGACTGACGTTTTAACGGTTCGAGGAACGCGCGGGGCTTTCGGTTCTAATCTTTGGAGGTATGAGGAAGGCGTGTATGCTCAGAAAAATGAAATTCGTGTAGTCCGATTTAGTTATATTGGTAATGTCAGAATATTAATTTCGGAATGAAAGAAACTGCTCTGCTTACCTCCGTAAAAATCTATTACCATTGAATATCGATGTTATTCAGTTAGGAATCTGTGGTTCGCGTAAAAGCCTGGAGTGGGGAATTCGAAATGATGCGTGTTGCAAGAGTTTATATAATCCTGCCATGTGATCTAAATCGTCGATGGAAATTTCATTTGTGCCGGTGAAAATTTGTAGAGAGTGAATTCCTGAAGTATCTCCTCTCCTTGATCCTATATGTTTCACAACTGATGTGTTCTTCTACATCTGTAAGTACAACTTCCTATTCTCAGTGAGCAGATATGTTCTTAATCTCGAACAAGGTTCTTCGTCTATGGAAATAGAACATTTGTATTTTCGAAAGATATTTGATTTAGTTATTTTAATAAACATGTTTATATTTAAATAATTTGAATTGAATTGCTTTCCACTAGTTGTATAGTAATCTCTTACCTTTGGTTTCGTAGTTCGGCTGGCCAACCGGTTCTTGAACCCGCCAGGAAATTTCGATCTGGGTCAATACAACGCTTATATGACAACTTTGGTAAATCCTAAACCGATACCAAAACTAGTATGGTGGAAACCCCAGGCCGTCCGACTCATCAAAACTAGTATGGTGTTAATTTCTTACTTTACCATTTATACTGTACTCCAATATCGTAACCCAAACCTGCTTCACACATTTATAGAAGATATAATTTCTTTCTCTAAATGTGAAAAAATCCTGAAGCAGTTCAAACACGTCACTACAAAGTTCGATACGCGTTATGAGCTGCTAAAATGCTCAATGAGATTTTAGTGTCTTAAAAGGCGAAATGTCTTAAAAGGCGAACAATTCCTTGTAGGTCAATAAAATGCTCAATGAGTGTTTTAATGATGTGTCCTGCCAAGAACATGACGCTTATTTTGACAGTCCATGTGTGAGTGACAGAGATGATGAGAGATCTGTTCTTGCAAAACAAATAGGATACTGAAAATTTCAATGTGTCCAGATTGTCCTGAAAGAACATAAATAACGCTCATTTATTTGCAGAACGAGCAAGACATCATCAGTACTTACAAAATATTAAATAACATGATTTTCTGAGAAACATAATATAATAAAAGAACTTTGGCTGCAATACATTTTGAAACCTTTGTAATGAACTCGTGTCGTAACCGCGATTCGAACCACGAATATATGCTCAGCTAGTCAAAGCTTGATCCATTAGGCTACTGCAATGATATTTTCTTCCTATATATTGAAAGTGCTGCAACTTCAATTATACTATTTATCGAGGTTTATAAAATTTCATCTTGTCGTGACACACAGAAAAAGTGAATAAAAATATAATTTCGATTAGCTTATTAACGTCTAGACATTTTTGGCATATTTATACATATTGTTTCGGATACATTGTGAAGCTAGAAGAAGGTTTAAGATGAATTTTTGCTTAAAACGGTCATTACATAACATTTTAGACAATCATTTGTATAAAAATGTTCTGAAGTGCTACAACCTCTTAGAAGCTAATAATGATTAGCCATAGAATAACTTTAACATATCCTACCAATTGCTTATTATGGAAATAGGAATCCAAGTAGTCTAAACATTGACAAACATCCAAGTCACCAAATGGCTTAAACTCGTATTCATAAAAATAGAAAGTCATTAGGAAATATTTTATTTGGGTTGGAAAATTCTTGTAATTTATGAAATACTATAAAATGTATCCAGCTTTACCAGAAATTTAAGATGCAAACTTCTGTTTAAAACTACACTGAAATATGCAGCGAATTCTCGAAAACAAAACGGTGCTTTTATGATACGTCCGCTTAGAACAAGAAATAACTTGCAGCTTAGGCGTCATACGGCCTATATAAGCCTGTGGGGTACATGCAGTTCGTGTACCCGACCTTTACACTCAAAGGTGTCAAGTAAAATGTATTAATTCCATGTAAAATGTGTAGTGTTTGAAACTAAGCTTTCTCATTAAAAGTTGCTATAATTAATTCAGAATTCAAAAAGGCGTACCCATGTCTAGCAAGTAAAATTCAAACAATTAAATGCTATTTAAACAAGTTTTCATCCGATTTATTTTATTTCTAGCACAATACTTATAATGATAATATAATTGAAAATTACCTGAAGTGTTGCCCAATTATAATTTCTCATACCAGAATTCATTTTTTTTTTCAAATTTTACAAGAAAAAACATTTTTAAAAATCGGTATCATATGTCCAAATGATTACAACTATATCGTGTTACCCTTCACTTTAAAGGGCCTGAAAAAATCTTTAGATTGATACCATATTTGACAACGTACCCCCTAGGGAGGTAACATGCCCTCAAGGAGGGTTAATGACATCACGAGCAAACCAAAGTTGTATCCAAGCTATTTTTCACAACAGTAATTGGAACTATTTTCTCGTGATCTTTTAATCATATATAACACCCTTTTACGCATAAGTGTATCAAATTTTCTCCTATGCTGTCATGTTAAAAAAATATTTACAATAGTTTTCGCTCGCATTTTAAAATAGTTTTCGTTCTTAATAGTTTTTGCTATCTAGTTCTAGATTTTTTTGATAAAATAGCTAGATATAGAATTTCGTGGAAATCCATTAATATTTGTGATTGCTATCGTATACACATAAAAATGACCCCAGACATACAGGCGGACGGACATCACACCAAAGCAGTCAAAACGTGTCGAAGATGTCTTAAAATATATATTGGCATCAAAATTTCAAATTTTCGTGAAAACAATACTTTCTATAATTTATTAAACAGAGAAAGTAAAAATAGAATGCTATCTTTTAAATTCGCAAATTTATAATGTTGCATTTTAAGCCCTAATTACTGTAGCAACAGCTATTTGGAACGCGTATGAATGATTCATATGCATCATCTGCAATGAATGAAAATATGTTTTAATACCTAGGCCGCCTAGCTCAACCGAAACCTTAAAGCAATGAAACAGATGATCGGGAAGCATTCATTAATTTTCTGAACATTACAAATGAAGAATAGACGTATTAATATATACAAATAGTCATTACAGAACCTTAGTAGGATAGTCAGAATTTAAATAAGTGAAACACAAATAAGGCCTAAAAAAAGTAATTAATGAAGATCAAAGTATAATAGACATAAATTAAAATAAGAAATAAAATATTATAAACTTTTTAAGTTACACTGTTTTATTAAGATGCACTAAAATGTATAAGTAATTTTTAGCTGTCATAACATTTTTGGTCATATACAACAAAAACTAGAATTCTGAGGCTCCCATAAAAGAATTATTTTTGGACATGACCAGAATTTTAAGGAATAATAGAAGTGATAACATATAAATGACATATATAAGAATGATTACATTAAATCCATTTGAATTTATCTTTGACAATTTTGATTTAACAATCCATAATTTTATATATGTCATTTATATGTTATCACTCCTATTGTTCCTTAAAATTATGCTAATGTCCAAATGCAATTATTTTATGGGCGGTTTTATTTTTAATCGCATATGACCAAGATTGCTGTGATAGTTAAAACTTATTTTTTTTACATTTTAGTGCGATTTAATAAAACCATATAACTTAAAAATGTTTTCATAATATTTAAATTTTATATATTTTAATCTTTTGCGATTTTGTAAGCAATTTTTTGTCAGATATCTGCTCAAATACTTTCAAAATATTTTATTAAATTCGTCTTGAGCTTGCATGTCTGTTACAACTTCTTTGATGGCATTTTAAAAATATCTGATGTGGGCAGCACATGACTTTCCTTATATAATGCAATGAATTTACTACATTTACAGTTAAAAAAATGTGATGCGGGCAACACATGACTTTCCTTATATAATGCAATGAATTTACTACTTTTACAGTAACAAAATTAGGGTTTTTCTAGTAGAGGATAATATTATTTCTAAAATATTGAATTTTCGACAATTAGTCGTCATTTACATTGATTTAGCGTGATTTTTATCCATTTGGCGAGGTTTTTCTTAATTTGGCAACATTTAAAAAAAGCGCTAAGTTGGCGACATTCCGCCATATTCATCGCCCAAATCTCGCCAAGCGTTATGGACGGAGAAATAAGTTATTCTTACAGCAGATAAATGGCTATTGGCGTTCAAATACAAAAGTATTACTCAAAGTATCTTTTTTCATGAATGGAACGAGCTAGATCCACGAGAATGATGTCACCCAATTTATCGTGTTGTATTACATATGAAAAGTGAACATGTTTCTCAATAGGAAATATTTTTTTTTCTTAATATGTCTTTTTGATAGTTTTTTTTAAACATGTGCAATATCTCGAGAACGGTTCATGTTAGCGTTCTAAAATTTATGCCAATCGTTTTCTAATGAAAAACTACATTGGAAATGTCTATTTGCGTAACTTTTATTAGTGGTTTTGATTTTTTGAAGATTTTTTCAAAATTTCATTCGAAAATTTAGGGGGGTTCTGAACATTCGATTGCGTAGAAAAACAATAGGGTTCCAGTGTTTACGGATTGTGATTTGTGTACCAAATTTGGTTTGAAACGGTCCATTCGTTCGTCAGTTATCGTCTCCACAGACTCACTGACACACACACACACACACACACACACACACAGACACACACACACACACACAGACACACACACACACACACACACACACACACACACACACAGACATCACTTCAAAAATGTTTGATTCGTGATCAGGCATGCTTGAAACGTGCTCTCCCGTCGAAAACTCGAATTCGAATTTTCGTCCCCGTCACAATACTTTCCTTATACATTATGTATATAAGGAAAGTAAAAATAGGTTATTCTTATAGTAGATATTTATATTATTTCCAAGATATTGAATTTTCGTAAAATGTCCGTCATTTTCATTTATTTAGCGTCATTTTTATCCATTTGGGGAGATTTTCGTTAATTAAGAAACAGTTAAAAAAACGCCAAGTTGGCGATATTCCGCCAAATATGTCGCCAGAATCTCGCAAAGCGTTATGGACAGATAAATAAGTTCTTATAGCAGATAAATGACTATTGGCGTTCAAATACAAAATTATTAATAAGTAACTTTTCTCATGAATGGAATGAATTAGATCCATGAGAATGATGTCACCAAATTTATGGCATGATAGTACATATGAAGAGTAAACATGTTTTTCAACAGTTAATATTTTTTTCAACTTATGGGATTTCTTGATAAAATTATTTGAAAAATGTGCAATATCTCGAGAACGGTTCATGCTAGCGTTCTAGTTTGTCAAACGCTTTCTAAGAAAAAATTACATAAGAAATGTCCATTTGCATAACTTTATTAAAGGTTTCAAATTTTTAATGATTTTTTTTAAATTTTACTCGAAAATTTGGGGGGGAGGGGATTCTGAACATTCGATTGTGTTTACAAACAATAGGCTTCCAGTACTCGCGGATTGTGATTTTTGTACGAAATTCCATTCGAATCGCTCAATTCGTTCGTGAGATATCGTCTCCAGAGGCTCACTGACACATACACACACACAGAGAGACACACACACACACACACACACACACACAGACATCACGTTAAACTTGTTCGATTCGTGATCAGGGATGCTTGAAATGAACTCTCCCGTCGAAAACTAGAATTCGGATTTTCGACCCCGTCACAATACTTTCTTTATGCATTATGTTATGTATATAAAGAAAGTAATAATTTCTTACGTCCTAAAGATATGAAATTTGGTACACGGCTTAGTCCAGTAGAACATATTAATTTATTAAAATTTGGAGGTTCCTCAAAAAATAGAACCGACATCTTTTAGCAAAATGTTCCACGAAAAATCTCTACAAAATCCCTTTGTTGTAAGATAGTTAAAATCAGTACAATATGAGGCATCAGTGCATGAAGCATTAATTCAAAGAAGCTTATAGAAATCTACAAATTAGAATGTAAGATTAAATCAAAGAACGCAGATCCAAATATCAACTAAAGAGAGAATTAAAGGATGAATTGCTTACGTTTAATGTTAACCACATGTTATGGAAATATGGGCAATTTTTTATCTGTTATTAGCATCAAAATGGTTAGCAGAAAAGTTGACAAAATGCCAAAAATAGCCTATTTTCAACTCTAAAAGTTCATAACTTATAAACAAATTCGAATTTTTAAAAAATTTCGCTGAGCCGTATCGTCCAGAACCACAGGTGCCTCTGTATCAAATACGACCCCTGGCCAAAGCTTCGATGTTCGGCTACAGACGACACAGATGCATTGACAAAAAAGCATATTTCTTTTTAACTTAAATATTAAATATTCCGAAAAAATATTGTTTCAAATGTGATATCATATTTCAAGTTCATGGAACGACATTCATTATTATCTACGTAAACTGTTCAGAGACACATTCTGTTACTTTATCTTTTTCTAGAACAATACAGTAACAGTTTTTAATATAGGAAACAAAACACTTACTTTTATTTAACTTGTCTATATTGGCCGGTTATCTCCGGTAATCAAACATTTACTTAGGAATGTACAAAAATCATGAAACATGATTTGCGTCAAATTAAACCACTTACCGTTCTATGAGCTGACAAGGAGTGGGTAATATGCGTTCTTTTGCTCTATCTTGAATAAAAGGAAAAGTAATATTTAGCTGTATATTCACATCGTAAATTTCAGAACATTACTAATACAAGCTAATAGACTCAGAACATTACTAATACATAGCTAATACAAGTAATAGCCGTAATCATAACTATTAAATAATTCATTTAAATTGTCTTCAATTTAGTTTGATTACTAATTTAAATTTAGTTATGGCTAGCTAATACAAGTAATAGCCGTAATCATAAAACCATATACATAGAAGTATTTGTTATTTATAGTTATCCTTGCTCAAATAATATAATTTAAAGGGGAAGTATTATGACGGAGTCGAAAATTCGAATAGGAATTTTAGACGGAAGAGCACGTTAAAAACATATCTGAACTCGAATCGAACATGTTTGTAGTGATTGTGTGTATGTTAGTGTGAATGTTAGTGTGGATGTGTGTGTGTCTGTGAGTCTGCGGAAGCGATATCTCGCGAACAAATCCTGTACCAGGATTAAATATATGAAAATAACATCATCATGCAAATCATTTAAACTCATATTATATTCTTAGAATTTTAATATCAAATGTATATTTGCTATTTTGCCAGTTTTTCCTTTCTCTACATGCATAGTATAATGAAGGAAAATATTGTGACGGGGTCTAAATTTTGAAATCGAGTTTTCGACTCAAGAGCACGTGTGAAGCATCTCTTAAAGTCAATCGAATGTTTTTGAGGTAACACCTGTGTGTAATTATGTGTGTGTGTGTATGTGAGTATGTGAATGCGATACTTCATGAACGGATTGAAATAGTATCGTACGTAATTTGTTACCTTTATTACAATCGATAAATACTTTAACCCTATTCATTATAAACGTAATTAATGTTTAGAATATCCCCTTAAAAATTTCAGATGAATTTCTGAAAAATTTAATTTAAAACTCAGGACTTTCTGTTGAGCAAATAATCATTTCCTGCAAAATTTTTCCCCAGAAAACGAATGACGAAATCTTCAGAACGTTTTCGAGATATTGTGCGTGTTTTAAATAAATGTATTAAAAATAATTACATAAATTGAAAAAAATTGTAAATATCGTAAGTATGTCCACATTCCATATGCAAAATTATGCGGCAGTTCCGTTTACATCACTCTCTTAATTCTTGTTCGCATCATTTACGAGAGAAAATACTTTTTGTTAAAGTTTTGTATTTTGATCCTCAAAAAATCTGCAATACCTCTTTATTTCGCGGGATATCAACTGTCAATGGAATTTTGATGAGAATTTTGAACGTGAGTATGAATAAGTGATATAGTTTGATCGAATATATCCCTAAAAGCGTTAAATTTCTATTTACGTAGTTAATATTAAATCAATGCCAACAACAGTGTGGTATAACTCTTTATTTTGTATGCACATTTAACGACTTTATTTGCGATTATTAAATGGTTGTCGAAATAAGTAAGGAGATTAAATTAAATGACAAAAAGTTAAATATATTATTGACAAAGGAATAGCATTATTGCAATTTGAATTTTCAATTTCAGTAATCTATTGATTGATACTCAAATCATTAGTTTTACATAATAAAATATTAGATTAAAATAATTAAAATCGTTTGATATGTTGGCTACATTTCGTTGGGTAGCCATTTTTCCAATCGTGAAGTTAGCTAGTTTTAAATCTTGTTATTGGCAAAACGCCAAATATTTAGATAAGAGCCAAAGCTCAAAAACATTGTGTCCTGGGTTTTTTCCACCACTGTTTCGATATGCAGATAAATTCCCAACCTGGTATAAAATTGATTAAAAATGTGTAACCAATAAGTGAAGAGGGAATTTCTACATGTGTCAGTAAGATGATGTCAGCAGAAGTAGATCCAGGATGGCACAAATGCCAAAAAGGATATGCATTCCCCTAAAATACTAATATCTGAGACGACTATGCAATAAATAGTTAAATCAGCCAGAAAGGCGCCAACAGATAATCAGTCGACACTTTAAAGGCGTCCTGGGGCTTTTATATACTATTCAGTATCCGTAGTGTCAGCGGAGATCCAAAGCATAAGCGGGATGCTATTTTAGGAGTCACTTAAAATGTCTGCCTCTGACTAGTCAACGTAAGCAGCACCGTCTGATGTGGTGTTGAGTCAAGAAATCAAATCATGAACATCATGCAAATGGCGACATGGTGTATTAAGCCATGAATACTGATTCTGCCCGGTTGCGAATCAGTATTCATCGCTAAATACCGTATTACAAGGTTATTACATCTATACAGTATTATTCGTCGCTACGCGGTTTCTCACCTTATTTGAAATGATGGCGGTAAGGTCCGTGCTCTAATCTAGGTCCAACTATCAATGTGCGAACGGTCATTACACATGGATATAGAGGAGGGTCATCTCCTATAACAGTCATTCTCCTCCAGTATTGCTGTACAGAATTTGACAGCTGTAGCCACTGCTGTCACATCTTCTAGGAGCTATTTTACATCATAACTCTTGGAGACACATTAACCTGTCTCTCCAGACATTACTGCTGACATATCACAGTCACACACGGACCCATATATACACTGGCGAAAAATAAATCCCAACACCAAGAAGAAATTAGTTTAGAGGAATTAAATTTAGGCAAAGCAAGTGTGTAAGTAACATATATATTTGATTAAAGTTTCAAGGTCGGAGTTTAAAGTATACGCGAGAAGAGCCATTCCAAATGTGAAATGGTGGTATATTAATAACCGCTGTAGTCGCCACGATTTTGAATGCAAGCATGCAAACGTGAATGCATTGTGTCGTACAGGTGCTGTATGTCATTTTGAAGGATGAAGTTACATGCCTGTTGCACTTGGTCAGTCAAATCGGCAACGGTTAATGCTGGTTGTGGATGATGCTGGATTTGTCTTCCAATAATATCCCTTACGTGCTCGATGGGAGAAAGATCTGGTGATCTCGCAGGCCAAGGCAACATGTCAACACTCTGTAGAGCACGTTGGGGGACCGCAGCGGTATGAGGTCGAGAGTTATCCTGTTGGAAAATACCCTCTTGAATACTGCTCATAAATAGCAGCACAACCGGTTCAATCACTAGCCTGATGTGCAAAGTTGCTGTCAAGGTGCTTGGGATAACGACGAGAGTGCTCCTGCTGTCATAGGAAATGACTCCCAGACCAGAACTCCTAGTGTAGGTCCAGTGTGTCTACCCCGCAGACAGCTTGGTTCCAAGCTCTCACCTGGTCTCCTTCTTACCAACATACGACCATTACTGGCACCAAGACAGAAACGGCTCTCATCTGAGAATACAACAGATCTCCACTCCGCCCTCCAATGTACTCTAGCTTGACACCACTGACGTCGCAGGTAGCAGTGATTCGGAGTTATTGGTATGAACGCTACAGGCCGTCTGGCTCGGAGCTGTCCCTTAAGTAATCGATTTCTTCCAGTTCGCTGTGTCACTTTGGGGTCAGCAGAAGCTCTAATTGCTGCTGCAGATGCAGTACGATCGACCACAGCCATACGGCGAATACTAAGGTCTTTCCTCTCAGTAGTGGCCCGTGTGCGGCAGGACCCCTCTCTTCTTGAGACAGTGCCTTCCCGTAACCACTGCTGCCAACAATCAAGCACAGTGGATACATCCCTGCCAAGTCTTTCTGCAATATGGTGGAGAGAAAATCCACCTTCTCGTAGCCCTATTATACGGCCTCGTTCGAACTCACTAAGCTGCTGATACTGCCTTCTCCGTCTGCTTAAAGGCATTCTTGACTCAAACCTAGCTCACAACGTCCAATCCGGACGATAAATAATGCTCACGAAGTTTACATTGCGTATTTAAAGCGAACGTGATTTGCATGTTCATAATGACGTTACTAGCGCCACTCTTATTCGTTTAGCGCGAAATTTGAATAGGCGTCATCTTTCATATGTATAAACGTGCGCCTCAAATTTCGTTTATGTAGCACAACTCCTTCTTGGTGTTGGGATTTTATTATCCGCCAGTGTATATAGAAACATGCAATTTTCTCACAAATTTAAAGTTATTTAAATTTTTTCAAGAATTATTCAAATCGTCAAAATGTAAAAAAGTACAAGACATTGAAAATCGACTCTATGTTTCAAACCTACTTTTAAATGCATCAAAGTGGTACCAATAATAAACAAATATTTATTTTTAATAATTGATTGATGTTTTTACCATTTAAGACTTTTAGAAATATATTATAAAACGTACTCTTTTCTAATCAATTCTATAGAAAAAGCTAATGTTTACCTTGAATCGGGGAAACACATCTTCCTTGTTTCTCCTTGACTTGATTGGTTATGCTTTGTCCACATGTTGATTTAGAGCCGATCTTAATTTGATTCAGGCCCGGAGCATGAGTTTCGCCCATCCAGACTCGGTGACGCTCCTACTTGTTAATTTCATCGCAAGTTAGCCAATTTGTGGGTCATAAGCATTGTTCAAGTATAATATCAAATCAGCACCCTTGTTCAGCATGTCTCACATCATGGTGTATTACTTTAAAAAACATTGCATTTTCTGGTCTCTCACAATATTACCTATTACTTAAAAAAAAACACTGCATTTTCTGTCTCACAATATTACCTATTACTTTAAAAAGTATTGCATTTTCTGGTCTCACAATATCACCTATTACTTAAAAAAAACACTGCATTTTCTGTCTCACAATATTACCTATTACTTTAAAAAGTATTGCATTTTCTGGTCTCACAATATCACCTATTACTTTAAAAAACATTGCATTTTCTGGTCTCACAATATTACCTATTACTTTAAAAAACATTGTATTTTCTGGTCTCACAATATTACCTATTACTTTTAGAAAACATTGCATTTTCTGGTCTCACAATATTACCTATTACTTTAAAAAACATTGTATTTTCTGGTCTCACAATATTGCCTATTACTTTAAAAAAAAACATTGTATTTTCTGGTCTCACAATATTACCTATTACTTTAAAAAAACATTGCATTTTCTGGTCTCTCACAATATTACCTATTATTTAAAAAAAACACTGCATTTTCTGGTCTCACAATATTACCTATTACTTTAAAAAACATTGCATTTTCTGGTCTCACAATATTACCTATTACTTTAAAAAACATTGCATTTTCTGATCTCACAATATTGCCTATTACTTTAAAAAACATTGCTATTTCTGGTCTCACAATATTACCTATTACTTTAAAAAACATTGCATTTTCTGATCTCACAATATTACCTATTACTTTAAAAAAGCATGGTATTTTCTGATCTCACAATTTCTATGAAATATGCATTATAAATGATACATATTCCTATAAAATATGTATTATGGAAGTATGGTTTTTACAAAACGTTAAAAACTATTTTTAATTTCTTACAAATTAGTTTATTACTCATTTACCACTTAATTTATTATTCATTTATTACTCATTCAGAAGTACAAAATTCTGCATCATTAGTAACCACGTCATTAGAAAATTAAATTGAGTTTCTGTCTATAAATGACCATCGATGGCAATATAGGAATATCGGTGTTTAAGGTTAATGGTAAAAGCTGAGATATAATGCGGGATACGTAACTGAACAACCCGCATGCTACGAAATAGGAAGGATTGTATTATTTGGAGAGGTATTGTAACACACATTAACACGTGAAAAGATTTAGGTCAATCGCATAATGCATGGCTATTCTTCAAATGCTTTTTATTGCGAAAGCAACACTAGATACATAATTAAGGGCTTAATATCAAATCGCATTTATTGTAACGCAACAACATTAATAACACAAGAACAAGAATATCTTGTATACAATGAGCAATCATTGGCAAATATCTTTGCGTTTATTGAATACGTGCAACATACGAAATAATGAAAAACCGTCTTGATATACTTATTGGACATGCCTAATATAGCTAAAAAATGCATTTTTCCGTCTGTATTATCGACTGTTGATCGCGTAGAAAATTAACTGGGGTACGCCTCAACTCCACTTTCCCATAGCACAATTATTTTAGCTTTTCATATTCAAATTTTACAAGAAAATTTTTGAAAAATCGGTATCATGGATCCAAATGATTACAATTACATCATGTTACTATTCAGTTTAAAGTGATTGAAAAAAAAAAAGCTTTCGATTGATGCCATACTTGACAATGTACGCCTCCCTCGGGGGAGCGGGGCTTTGGATAACTTGTCGTCGAGGGGGCTGATGACATCAAGAACAAAAAATTTCTATCACGGCTATTATTAACATCAATGATTGAAACTATAAACTCTGGTGATCATTGAGCCTTACATAAACCCTTTAATGCATGATTGTGTCAAATCTTGCTGTAGACTGCCATGTTAAAAAAAAAAAAACTTTCAAATAAATTTCGAAGTTTTCACTCGAATGTAAAAGAAAATTATATCTAGTTCCAGATTTTCTGATAACAAAACTGAATGTAAAGTTTCGTGAAAACCCAATAGCATTTGTGGCCGTTTCCATGTACACAAAATAAATGGATCACTGACGCAGACGGACACCACGCCAAAAATAGTCAAATGTGTTCAGGGGGTCTTACAACATATATTGGCATCAAAATCCCGAAATCGAAAATTTTCGTGCAAACCATACTCTTTCAATAAGAGAAAGATAAGATATTTACTTTTTCGGTGGAGAAAAAATCCACAACTTCAAAATACGGTACAGTGGTACTTCAAGTCAAATCCGAAGACACTTTGAACCAGCTTTTTTTTAATTCGGAATAGTTTTTCAGTTCTTTAATGTCGAAACGAAATTTCGAGCGATTTTCACACAAACCGGTTCTTCAGCGATCGAAAATTTTGTCACATCTTGACCTTATCGGAAAGAACGAAAAACGATCTGTTCAACGAGCTCAAAAAAACAAAATCATCGAAATATGTGTAATTTAAGCAATTTCAGTTTTATACTGTTGCATCCGAAAATCATTTTTATATTGTTGCATCCACAGGATTCCAATTTTTAGCATGAATATGAAGTAATTCCTTGACATTCTAATATTTTTAATTACTTCGTTTTTTTTCCTATGAATTTTTAAAGTAGGTCCTTAACAGTAGCGCTTTTAAATTTCGACAGCTTTCAGAGAAAGAGAGCGGGCAAGTTCCTGTTTTCTAGCGTCAGAGTTAGGGGCGTGTTTGTTACTAGGAGCTCTTTGAAGAAAAGGGAACATCGTTCTCTGAAGTCGTGACATCACAACATGTTTTTATTCTTTTGTTTGAAACAGGCAAATTTATAAAGCTCTTTAATTTTCAAAAATTTGATGCGAGTCCCGGCGGAGTTTAAATCACAGGTTTTTCATTTTATATCCCCGGCAACGCGAAGTAATCGTTCTAGTACAAACATAATTTTAATGAATGGCTTCTTACAATCATAGTTTAAGAGACTCCCATCTATTTATAAACTTAATAAATAGTCATATAAGAAAAGGTTTTAGTTGATTAGCATGTGCGTTCATACGTTTGCCTGTGCTTTGTATAGAATAGTCGCAATTCAGGAATTATATAACCAAATATTGTTGGGTGTTTGATTGAAAATTAGATTCAAATTTGATTCATATGCATACCTTCGTAAGATAATCATTACTCTGTTTTTAAACAAATATTTAATTATATCTTTTACACTATTTGTTTTCAAATCTCAACGTCTGGCGTCAAGAAAAGTTAGTTTTAATTCCAAATAAGTAATATTGTAGTGATTTCAGCCTTTTACGAGCTTATCATTTTCACCGCAACAGTGCCAACTCATTTTTATTCAGTAATCGCTGTATTCAATTAAAAGAAATGAGTAGGGTTATAACTAGAGAGTAAGGAAGTTGAACTATGAATGAGGTATGAGGATTGCTTCTGCATTCTGATCACTCTTGCATTCTGTTCCAAAGAGTTATAGGGTGATTTTGATCACACTACCAATGAGGATAGACTCTTCATTCTGATCACTCCCTTATTCTGTTTCAAAATTGTGAGTACAGTTATAGGGTGATTTTTGTTTACACTACAAACTTTTAGAGTATGCAGGGAAACCAAATGCAAAATTCAATCAGTCAGTTCAGTACATATTATATTTATACCTCAATATAATAATAAAAGGAACACAACATATATCCACAAAGTATATTATACGGAATTACACTATAGCGAATTTATCGTTTTCTCTCAGTTGACAAGCAGGATTGGACGACTGTAAATTTTAATTCCTCTTACTCTCCTCTTTAGTACCACATTAGACTAAGCATCTATCTATATATACTAATTGCCAAGTGTCCGTCCGTCTGTCTGTCTGTCTGTCCGTCTGTTTGTCACGCTTTTTGTAGGCAATTTCTGAATAGATAGAGACTTGCAATTTGGTACACAGCTCGATTTAAACTCAAAATCAACCGCCAGGATTTTAAATTACCTCCCTAAAGTTAATCCCAACTTCCAAATTTATAATAAATATCTTATATACTTTTTAACGGGTCACGGCCCCTTTTTAGACTACCTATACTATTTCAAACGCAAAAAATCTCCTAACTGCCCCTGTAACTCTTACGGGGATGTTGATCATTACGTCTTCTCCTGCCCATTTACCTCAAAATTTCATTTAACTCGCCCCCCCGGCCACCTCCGCGCGACTTGGTTCTCGGGTGTTAGGAAAAATAAGATCTTGACAAATATGCTAAAAAATTGTGTTCTCATCGCGAGTGAAATTTCTGATCAAGCTGAGTGACAAGTTTGTGCCCATTACCTATTTCCTCCCTCGGTCAATGACTTTTCGGCTGTTCCAGGTGTATATTTTGTACAATATTCTCTGTTTATACATCCTGACGCAGTATTTTATTCCATGTATATATGTATATATTTTCACTTATATCTGCCATTCAGCTTTTCCTGTTCATCTTCATCGCAAGGTGCTTGTAAAACTGCCTGTAAACTGTTTTTACAACAATATATCTCCAATGTATAATTATTAGTTTTTAATAAAAGATGTCGGAGCTGTGACCCTGTCGTACAGGTCGGCTTAGGCTGATCTCTCTCCCGGCCACTCATAAAACTGCTGCAAGCCTTAGGGCCAGTCGAGTGGCCTGGGCCTTCAGGTGTTTTCAGGTACACAGCTCGATCGCTCGATAAAACACCCTAGAAAAATCGAATTTTTCGAAAACATTCTCTAGAGGGGTGCTCCACACCAAAACGTTCGAAAAATGAAATGATAGGAAAGCATGCTTTGCCATAAGATAGAGACTTCAAAATTGGTGTATGGGTAAATAGTTCGAAAGGAAGAAAGTGTGCAATTTCAGATTTCCAATATTTTCTTCTTAAGGGGGTGCCGCACACCAAAATGTTCGATTTACCGAATAAATGAGAAACGGTTCCTTTAAAATTTGATAGAGGCTTGAAATTCGGTATATAAATAATCATTTGATAAAAACACTCAAGACGATTATAGTTTTTCAAAAACATTCAATTAAGGGATGCTCCAGAGGAAAACGTTCGAAAGGTGAATTGATAAGAAAACATACTTCGGGGGTGAGATAGAGATTTGAAATTCGGTGTACAGGTAGATAGTTTGGAAGGAAGAAAGTGTATCATTTCAGTTTTCCAATATTTTCTACTTTAGGGGCTGTTTCACACAAAAATATTCGATTTTCGGAATGAAGTAAAAACACTCCTTTAAAACGTGATAGAGGCATGATATTTGGTATATAGGCGAATCATTTAATAAAAAACCCAAGAAGAATGTAGTTTTTCAAACATGTATATTTAAGAGGGGTGGGTACTCCACAGAAAAACATTCGAAAGGTGAAATGATAGAAAAAGCATGCTTCGCGATGAGATAGAGACTTCAAATTTGGTATACGGGTAGATAGTTAGAAAGGAAGAAAGTGTGCGATTTCAGTTTTCCAACATTTGCTATTGTAGGGGGTGCCGCACACGAAAATGTTCGATTTCACGAACAAATGAAAAACGCATCCTTTATAATGTGATAGAGGCTTGACATTTGGTATATGGGCTAATCATTTGATAAAAAAAACCCTACGTTTATTACGGTTTTTCAAAAATGATCATTTAAGGAGGTGCAACACAGAAAAATGTTCGAAATATGAAGTGATAGAAAAACATGCTTCACGATAGGATAGAGACATCAAATTTGGTCTACTGGTAGATAGTTTGAAAGGAAGAAAGTGTGCAATTTCAGATTTCCAATATTTGTAATTTTAGGGGTGCCAAACACCAATTTGTTCGATTTTAAGAATAAATGAAACACGCTTCCTTTAAATGTGATAGAGGCTTGATATTTGGTATATGAGCCAATCATCTGCTAAGAAACCCAAGGCGAACAGAGTTTTTCAAAAATGGTCATTTATGGGCGTGCTCCGCAGAAAAACGTTCGAAAGGGGAGATGATAAAATAGTATGCTTCGGGATGAGATAGAGACTTTAATTTGGTGTATTGGTAGATAGCTCGAAAGGAAGACGTGCGGAATTTAAAATTTACAATATTTTCTTCTTTAGGGGATTCCGCACACTGAAATATTCGATTTGCCGAATAAATGTGAAACGCGAATTATTAAAAAAATGACAATATTCAGTGGTTGCTTATTGCGAGACCGTTGATTTTCAACGGGTATTCGGCTAGTGGTTCAACTAAAAGCATTCAGCCGGGTCAAAAATAACTAAAATTAAAGAACGACTAAACAACGATAAAGTCCGTTTAAAGGTTAAAATAATAACAAAAATATACAAATTATTGCTGAACTGTTCCTAACTTATCGGAGAGTCCTACCTTTGCTAATAGCAGTTTCAATTTAAAATGGATAGCATATATCATTTTCACCTTAACCGCGGTAGTCCAACATATTGTAGTGTATTAAAATAAAAAAAAATCGTTAAAAGGAATATACAACAACAAATACACAAAATAATAATGCCAGCCGATTTCAAAGGCAGGAAACTGCCTTCTTCGTCAGGACATACAAGAAGCGATCTGTCACTTGCGAGATCAAAATCGGACACTGATGTCCGATATACAAAAATAAAGTAGGAAGAAACAAGGGAAAGGACACCTTTGTTCCTTCCTCCATGTTTTTTACCTCGTTTCTTCCTTTCGCCACTGGCAACTCCTGCTTTAATCACTCTGTTCTAACGTGAGTTACCGATTTATCTATCCCGGGTGAATGTTGCGCGTCTTGTATATCCTGAGGGAAAAGGCTGTTTCCTGCCTTTGAAAACAGTTAATACTGTTATTTTGTGTTGTATGTTACTCACTCTTAGCACAATTGTTTTATTTTTATTATATTAGCAGCAGTTTCAGCTGCATGTATATTGTAGAGTACGTTAATAGATATACTGGTGGAAGGTATGATTACGCAAGTCGACTTTGTAGGTATATGGCAAATGGATCAAATAAAGGATATGTCAGACGTAACATTACATGAATTCCATCTTCTCAAAAACCCCATTGAGAAGTATTATATAAATGCAAATCATCTGGGATGATGAAATGAAAAATGGAATTTTTGAAAATTTGCTATGAAAGGAAGCTACATTTAAATGATTAAATAACAAACAGACTGCTAAACTCATTATAAAGATATTTGAGCAATTCGCATGCTAAGGATTGAAATTATTTTAAGAATAAATTTTAATTAGTTACCATTAATTGATTATTAATTTCGGCAAATGAGATTTTAAGGTTATCAAGCATTAGCAGATAACCGCATGTTGAGGTTTTTATAAGTAATTTAATATTGCTAAAATAATTTATAGGGTGCGTAAGACTCATTTGTAGGAGTTCTGCATAAAAGAATAGTATTAAATTTTACAACAGTTGCCCATAATGACATGTCTATCAGATTACTTTTTATAATCATTATTTTTCTGAATAAAAATGAAATATTTTTGCCTTTATATGCGTTATGGAAATAAACTTTTGTCAGCAATGTGAACGTGATATTTTTAATTTTATCTTTAACCGTATACATCATGCATGGACTTGGAGATCAGATGATAAATCACCTATGGATGAAAAACTTGGAAATACCATAATGCTTTAGACGTTATATTTAGGTGTGTTCTAGTGTTAGTAACGCCCATCTGTTCTCATTTGACACAACAGGAAAGCGTAGCGTACAGTACATAAATTTTTTATTATGTTTCCATTAAATGGATTTCCTTAATTATGGGTATATGCAGTAAGTGTTTGCTCCTGGATGTCTAACAGGGTGCAGAATGCATGGATACAAAAAAGCAATTCAAAGTTATACATAAATATTATTTGAAATTTGAAAGTTATTGGCAATGAAGTAAATAATACTGATACCAACTTTAACAAAAAAATCTATCAAAAACTGTAGATTTATGTGCGAGAAAGACAGACAGACTTCCAGTCACTCCATATATTAATATAACGTGCTTCTGACTTTCTAGACCCCTACAAGTTCCCAGTAGACCTAGAAGATCGAGTCTTTGCACAATTATAGTATCGACTACGATTCAGAACGTAATGGAGCAGATTTTCGATTTAAAGTTCGTGGTTGAAAGAGCTCAATTTTTTTCAAACCCTCCAGAGGTATCGCTGGGGATCTATAAGGTTGAATATTTACACACTTATAGTATCCCCGACCACCCAAACTGCTGCTGCAAACCTATGGGTCAGTTGGGTGGTCTGGGCTTTCGACATTTCTAGTATAGACCATCGGGTAAAGCTTAACGTATCTGGAGTTCCGATTTATTCCGGGAAGCGGAGAAGTCGTTTTTTAAAAGTTTTTCAGACTCCCGAAAAGCCATCCTGATCTAAAAAACTGGATCTTTGCACATTTATAGCATCGACCATCGGACAGAACATAACGTAGTGGGATTTTAGATTCTCCTGGACTGAGTTTATGTGTTTTTAAATGTCTTTCCAGAACCTCAAGCAGCCCTCCAGTGGCTTAAAAGGCTAAATCTTTGCACAGTTAGGATAAAGACCAATGGACTGAACCTAACAAAGCCGGATTTTCTATATTTAACTCGATGTGAATAAAATGGGGGTGGGTAATTAAAGTATTTCAGAACCTTTCCGAAATGAAGAAAATTGGGGTGGAAAAATAAAATGTGAAGAAAATTAAATGTGAATTTAGGGTTACCAGGTATAGTACTAATTAAAATGTGAATTTAAGGGTTTTACCAGGTATAGTAATTAAAATGTGAAGAAATTGTGAAGAAAATAAGGGTAGGTAATTAAATTCCGATGCGAAGAAAATGGGGGTGGGTAATTAAAGTCTCTCAGAACCCTTCCGATACCCGGGAACATAAACTCCTAAGACTTGATAGGCGGACAGAATCAAATTGAGGAAATTTTCAATTGATATAACTATATAACACTAAACACCATACATTTTTAAATAAAATTAAATGTATTAAAAAACCCCTAGCTTAATTTTAAGAGTGTTAGTTTTCCTGCATTTGACAGGCTTAAATAACAGTTTTAAATATGGAGTAGTATATTTTCGTATTTATCTATGAAGGTAATAAAGGCAAAATGTCTCTAGTTGATGATAATTATTGTATCGAACTGTCAGGAGTTTTAGAATTTTAAGGATACTAAAAGTAGCTATTTCTTTATAATGCACTTGCATTGCACATAGCAATATCCACAGACTGGTTTCGTGACCGTAAACAGATATTTTATGAAGTTATAAGTCATCTATAATTTTTCATTGTTTTTAGTCAACAACAAATGTTTACATATCACTTAAGTTAGATAATTGTACGAAGTTCAAAGTAGCACAAGTTTGCTTGAAGTGCTATAGTTAGAGAACATCCATCTCATAGTAAGTTCTGTAAAATAATATGTTAGTTTATCTAGATACAATTCGATAAATTAGAAAATATTTATATTGATGGGAATAATATTTGTCGTACTCTATATATGATTTCGCTTCGTATCTGTAATAAATAATTCATTTTTCATTTTCACAATGTACAATATTTTTAGAGAAACAAAAGTATTGAAACTCAAAGAATTCTTCGCTCTTTCGATAAAAATATATTAGTTTCGCATCTTTTTGAACTTCGGTTTAGAATTTCCTTAAAATCTTTCAGACTTTATATTATCTCTAGTAACTTTTCCTGAGACGTAATCTTTAATAGAAGGCGCCGTTGAAATTCAGCGAATACAGAGAAGAAAGTTTCAAGAAATAATCTTTTAGGTAGCAAAATAAGATATGGTTCCAACTTAAGTTAAATTCCTTCTCAAACTTTTTAGTGTATGCCAACGCGGTGGTCGAACAGTCAAGGCAGGCGTTTCCTAGCGATCGTTCGGTTGCCTGGTTGTGGAATCGAGTCCCACCTTCAGGCATGGATGTTGTGTAGTTGGGCACGATGTGTTCTGACCCCCACTGGTGTGTTGGGGCAATGTCATGTGACGGCTAACAGGTTCACGGTTCTGGCCAGTGTATATGCGAATGATGAAATATCAAATGCCTGACCATTGGAAAAGTAAAACTATTTAGTGTGTAAAGAAAAGACGAATACCTAAGCCCATGACAAGATAACAGGTCATCTCAGCAAGACCAGAAATAACAGACAGGATAACAAAGAAGAGCACTCCCAAAGCATGATATATTTCATATAAATCATTCATTCATTGTACTAGTTGATAAAACCTGGTGATACTTATTTTCTATTAATTGATATACCAGTTATGATTGATAATTGATATTATTAATTGATATACCAATTATGATTGATAATTGATATTATTAATTGATATACCAATTATGATTGATAATTGATATTATTATTTGATATACCAATTATGATTGATAATTGATATTATTAATTGATATACCAATTATGATTGATAATTGATATTATTAATTGATATGCCAATTATGATTGATAATTGATATTATTAATTGATATACCAATTAATGTATTAATTAATTTATGTGCTAACGCAAATTTACCTGTCATACGTCCCGGATTTGACGAGTAGCATTCCAACAGGAACCGGGACATCTACGCCTATTCACGTATCCCATTTTGCATGTGCTTCTTTTTCTATTATAGATGGGTACCACGTCACTAGAATTATTTGCTTACGCTTGTGAATGGTTCGGCTACGTGTAGTATAGCGTATATGTATTATAGCGTTTATCAACATATTAAGTATTGTTTGCATTTGCTTTCCTATACGCGTTTCGTTAGTTCCAGGTGCCGATTTCTACTAATTAGACAATGCTCTGCACTTTTATTCTTGGCTTTTCTCTTTGCCGAGTTTGAAATCCTAACTTTTTAATTTCTCCATTAGGGGCGCCACAATCACTTTCTCTCGATCTAATATGGTCATTTTATTACAGATAGGCCTTACATTTACAGTCATGGAACTTTCCTTACAAAGTTTTTAAGTGCTTAAAGACTTCTTAGGAACTATGTGCACTTGTATATTTCAGGTTCATGTATACTGTCGATGACAACTTCAACCCCTTATGGCCCGTGCAATGCTATATTTTATCACGGACGTTAGTTCTGTAGTACTTACTTTTTGGTGAAGTATAGTACTCGGGCGAAACCTGAGATTGAACTTGGATTCCCAAAATTTAGTAAAAGGCGTTAAACTACACTAACTCGGCCATGTAAATATTTGTTTGAATTACCTCGCACAGTTTAAAAAGCTATGCAAAGAGTTTAACGGATTCTAAACATATATATGAAATTCTTGAATATATCATTTGAATCATCAAAAAACCATCGTCCGCTTAGCAGCTTTATTATGACTCATTTAACCATATGAGTCAAAGAATAATATCATGATTCATGAATTATAAGTTGAAAAACTGACACTACTAATCGAATCTTTATTATTTTCAAACTATGACTCGTTGTCTTTTATTTAAAACAGTCAAAAATATTAGCCTATAAATTATTTTTAACCAAAACTCTATTAGAATTAACTGGCTCAACTCGACTTTCTCATATCAAAATTCCTTTTTAAGGAGGTTGTGGGATTTTTTTTTTAATTTACAAGAAAAAAATTGAAAAAGCTGCATAGTTGCTCAAATGAATACAGTTATAGCATGTGACCATTAATTTTAAAGGGCTTGTATAATATTGAGATTTATACTTTGATAATGTGCCCCTCCCTGGGAGTAACTCCCCAACTCCCACCTCCGAGTGGGGCTATTAACTTCGCGAACACAATTGTATCGCAACTGTTTTTCACTAAATTATTGAAACATTTAGGTTTTGTAATCATTGAGTTACAAATAACCCCTTGCATGCATGATTATGTCAAATGTTGGCTTATGCCCCATATTAAGAAACTATAACGCTTCGAATAAATTTCGAAGTTTTCGCTCGAATTAAAGAAAATCCCATCCAGTTCTAGATTTTTCTTTAGAAAAACAGACTATAAAGTGTGATGAAACTCCATTAATATTTGTGTCAGCAACCGTTTATATCACATCCCTCCAAAAATAGTTAACCACAGACATCACTCCAAAAATAGTTGAAATGTGTTTCAGAGGTCCTATAAATATATTGCCATCAAAATCTTAAAATTGAAAATTTTCGTGAAAAAACAACGTTTTCTTAATACTATGTATGAGAAAGGAATTGATTGCTAATCCTACGCTTTATAATAATTTGTAAGAAGGAATCAAGTTTGCAACTACAAAGAAATCTTTGAAGTTCAAAGCGACAGAGTACAGTGTTGGAATAATTATTTGGAGCTTTTATTTTATAAACGTATTGAGTGTTCAATACAATTCCTTTTTACTTTAAATGACTTCCAATAGCATGCCCTGGGGCATTCTCTTGAACACAAAAAGTAAATAAAATGCTGCGATTACAAAGATGTATCAAATAGTGCCTGAAGATATACTATTAGAAGACATTGAAAGCAGAAAATACTTTCCTTAATTATGCTCCACGCTATTGGAAATAAAAAAAAAACATTATTCAAGGACATGCATTTCTAACTTATTGCATGTTTGAATATTTTACTTCTAGCAAAGAGACGGGATTTCCGCTTGTGCTCAGAACACATTTTCTTCTTTAATCTTTTCGTAACTTAAAGTATTAATTAGTTATACTGTTGCTTCCCTTGAATTAGGTATATGTAATGGAAAAGTATAGCATCAGAAATCTAGACTGAATTCTCTGGAGTTGATGGAATTTACGTATGTAAATCTATAGTACCAGCTGCTTTACATACTAATTGAAATATTTTTTTGAGAAAGTATACCCAAAGTCCTATATCGGAAAGTTTTAATACTCACATATTTAAACTGCATTTTATAGCAAAATCTTAATTGAACATCACAATTAGTAAGAATCGCGCTTCCACTGCAGATAACACAATCCACGGACAAGTGTCGCATTTTTTAGATCTATTCAGCATGGAATAGCCATTACCTGCAACAGCAGCAAGAAAACAGCCCCAGTTTTGAAAACATCATGCAGACCGATAATTTCAGTTCTACAGTTCCATCATAATTGAATTTTAGAAAGATTGAGCACGGGCTACTCTAAGCTGCAGTTGTTAAGATTATTTTCACAGCATCCGTCTAAAAGGGTTGTTTCTAAGTGAAAATTGTCTATTGTTGGAATATATATTTGACTGAAATAGCAGAGTTACGAAAAATGTAAAGATTTTGGACTCCTATATCACCAAACTTAATAGCTACATATGTAAAGTTATTTTTATTTTGTTAGAAATAGGTTGCTATTTATAAATACACAGATATAATTTTAATATCTTGAACTTTTTTTTTTTAAATTAAGAAGTTTTTGACGGAGTTTAGTTTTCTCTCGGTTTTACTTAATTTCAATCGAAGTAACTTCAAAAGCATAAGGCTTTGACAGTATAATTATGCAAATTGCAAGACAAACACAGCTGGCCGATGTATTAAAATTATTTAAAATGCAAGTAAGTCACGTGATTATAGCGCGGGATATTCAAGGGATGGAAACGACAGATGAGCCAACAATTGTCACTTTCTGATGCTTAAACCCATTTACGGCGCTGTTTTTCGTTTCGAAAGACACGTGTTGTTGAAGAATTGCCTGGCCGACAACGCCGAAGTCCGTTTCAGCATTTAGATGATCATACGAGGGGATTCATTTTAGGCCTACAGACAGCTGGTGGTTGTACAGCCATATCTCCGCTGAAACGCTCGTAGATGCGTCCACTGTGCAAAGGATTTGAAGAAGGGCATTTGAATCGTTGCAGTGGTACATGTCCGTCCAGCCATATGTCAGCACGCATTGATCGACGCATCGAAGGCATGCGGTGGTGGTCCACAAACGACGACTGTCGACATTCTGCAGAATTTGCAGGATACTTCGGATGTTCTAATATCAGGGAGAACAGTTTCTCAACTATTGGCCGAAAGCGGCTTGCACTCAAAACGTCCTTTACGAAGGCTGCCATTGACCACAACACACCGTGAGAGATGAGAGATTTCAATGGTGTCTGGCCCGAGCCTTTTGGATGACTGAGTGGGTCAGGGTAATGTTCAGCTACGAGTCTCGGTTCTATTTGGCAGTCATCGTGTTAGAGTCTGGAGGCGACATGGAAATAGATCCAATCCTGCTGCAACTGTTAAACGCCATACTGATCGACTACGTGGCAAAATGGTTTGGGTATCATTGGCTACAATAGCCGGTCACCTCTGGAGAGTATCAGAGGCACCACAGACTACTATACAGACCTGTCACTCTCGATAGTTTCGTTTTCGCGGCGGCCATTAGAGATAGACCAAACATTGGGTTGGCGCGCTCTTGGCGATGGTCTGGTTTTATCCGAGCGCTTGGCGATTCTTTGGTTTGAGTCCAAGCCGATTTTCAATGTTATAACCCTATTTCGCTCGGCGAAAACTTAGAACAACAGACTAGCGTGGTTTGAGTAACGTGAAAAAGGATTATTTGTTAAGTGTTTAGATCATTTCATAGAAATGGATTGATAAAAGAAAACTGGTTGCGTTACAGGGTATGTAATTTATGTTTATTAAAATTGAAATAATTTTAGTTATCACCATCCTACATACGTGTTCATTATAAGTATACACGTGTTCATAAGTATACACGTGTTCATATAAGTATACATGTGTTCATCATACGAAATTAGTGCTGTGTTGTTATTACTGCCGGATTAGACTAAATTTTAAGAGTTAGTGGTATAATTAGTTAAAAAATATTTTCCGTATTTTTATAAAATGTGAAATAATTGATATTTGGATAGCTTTTTCTTAGTTGAATGTGATATAGTATGTGTATATATTTATGTAAAATTTTTATTAAGTGCCTTATGGTAGAAAACTCCCCCCGCCCTCGGGTAATTAATGATTGAGTTCCACAACTTCGATAGTGTATTTATGTAAATTTGATATTTACTATCCCAGAATAAATTAAGGATCAAGTAATTAACGATCAACACGCTAATATACTTTTTAGACTGAAAATATTATATAATATTTCAGTCTTTTGAGTATGTTAGCTTGTAATTTATTGTGCATTATGTTTTATAGTGAAACAATGCAATATGTCTATTTCTTAATCTATTTTATGATTATTTGAATTAAATATATAACTATGTTTATTTAAATATTCTTAAACTAATGAATATATTTATGTTGCAGATTAATGTATTTTTAAATCCTGATCCTTTCTATAGTTTCAAAAATTATAAAAGTACAGTCCTCAACATTTTGTTCCCCTCCCGTTTAAAAAAAAATCGCCAAGCGAGCGATAACGCGCCAAATCTGGCAGACGCATCGTAGTTCAGTTGGTCCAACTCACTAGCTCTAGTGTCTATGCGACATCCCATGTTAAAAATGTTGCCATAGGGTCCTATGGGAGTGCACCTTCTGAATATAGTATTCTGTGAGAGGCACAATGACAGCACGACGATATGTGAATGAGGTGCTGCGGTCGGTTGCACTGCCCTCACTTCAGAGGTTGCAAAATGATGTTTTGCACCAAGATAACACGCACCCACATACTGCAACCACCAGCAATCAAGCCTTGCATGGTATCCATGTACTTTCTGGGCCTCCGCTATCTACAAATCTCTCACACATCGAGCATGTATGGGAAGATATTAGTCGTCATTTGACTGCCCTGCCCTCGCCTCAAACAGAGGATGACGTGTGAAGGATGGTTGAAGGCATATGATCATCCATCCCTCATGAAGCTATCCGCGCGCTTATTGCATCTGTTCCTCGAAGGGCTGTTGCTTGCATCGCGCAAGATGTGGTACTACTGCCTACTGATTACCTTGCCCATGCCATTACTGTATTACATTATCCTTCTGGAGTTAACATCAGTTACTTATGTATGCCATCTCTGTCTGTGTGTCCATTATCATCCAACTATATTCGCTCTTTCATGGTGTTATATATATATATATATATATAACATGGTGTTTTATATATATATATATATATTTCATGGTGTTATATATATATATATATATGTATATATATGTATATAGTAAGCAGCAAAGATGTTAAACAGAAAATTTAGTTTCTAGATAAATCATTTGTTTCTACAAAGATCTCATAATTTTCTAACAATCGTCTTACTAAGATGAAGAAATTAGAGAATTTCCCTTTTTTATAATTTGTAATGCTCATTATTAACGAGAAATAATAAGCTCGTAAGTTGTATGCCTTAAAAAGCCCCCCAAGGATATATGTGATTTTATCGGCTCTTTCGAAATATAGTTTTTAAAACTGGCATCAGATTTTGTAAAATCTGCTAAACATAGTCAAGCATGTACATACTTGATATTCGGTTTCATTTAAAAAGATTACATTGTATCGATTACGTTTATTAATTTAGTTATCATATGTCCATATTATTTGTTGTAAACGAAACAAATGAGACTGAAAACAACAAATAAACATTGAACTTTATTGAAGTTTTATTTTACAAGATGTAATTCACGAAAAATCATTTCGGCTTCTATCTGACTGGAGCCATCGCCAAAAATGTTTTAAAACTATAACCTCGACCAAGGTTCGCAAAATAGAAAGAATTTTGCTGGCTTTGCATGTATTGACTGATTCATGTTGAACAGCGCTAGAAGCAGTAAATGGCTGTTATTATCTGCAAATGACGGGAGATTATACATTCATTGTCATTAAAATTTGCCCACCAAGAAGTAATTGTGGGGTCATAAAGAAACTTGGCAGTAGTATATATATACACGTATGAGCACACCTATATTTTTAATACTAAAAACTATATTTTATAGCTTATTTTTATCTTTTTATATAAAAAAAAAGGTCTCGATCCATTTTAATATTAAAAACATGATTTTATATCAAAATAAGACCTTTTTTACATTTAGACCAAATTTTAACTTTTTTAAAGATAAATGATCAAAAGATAGGCCGCTCCATTTTGGGGCTACCTTATACATAGGATGAAATTAAATAAATGCGTGAAAAAAGAGGACTTCTAAATGAATAGAAGTCCTCTAAGCTTTAAAATAAATGGGGGGACCGTTAGTCCCCCCATAAAATTACGGTGAAAAAAAAGGATTTATATGAAAAAAGAAGAAATGAATCCTCTAAATAAACTTTAAAATAATCTTAATATAAGATCTTCATTACAAAGTGACTCAAAATATATTGAAACGTAATTTACGGACGTGTTTTTTAGAGTTCATAAAATCTTGAAGTTATAATATAATTTTTTAGAAGAAGATGTTAAAAAAGCATATTTCCATACTTAGATATAAAATATAATCACTTTTTTTCAATAAAAGTAAGTTGTATACAATCTTTACTAAATTTTTTCTCTCCACCAAAATTATAATATGACTTAATATTCTTACTAAATTTTTTAAGATCTTTATCATTATAATTACTTAAAAATGCTGTTCCAGTATCACCGTTTGATTCTATAAATCTTGCTATTACACTAATTCCTTTCTTTTCTAGAGATTTTTTAATCTTATAAAGATCCATTTATTTAGAATTATTTTTTACTCTAAAATATATTAAGCTTTCTCTAATATATATTTATTATCACCTAAATATAAAAATATATATCTTCCTTTATTGATTTTATTTATCGATCTATTAGAAAGTTGTCCATGTTTATTCGAAAGGTAATACTCTTTTTCTTCAGCTTCTACAATTAACTTTACGATTGCTGTACCTGCAATCATATTTTTAATTTTTTTCAATGATTTCAGATCATATTTTCCAGGATATAAATCATCTAATACATATGTTTGACGATAACCACTCAGACTATTGAACTCTTCCATTTATTAGTAAACATTTTTTAAGACCATCGATATGGAAATCCTACATTATTTCTTCTTATGGGTATTTTATCTTCATCATACCATATATCATTTATTCTAGGTAAAAATATTAATTCATTTAGAGATGTAATATCATTTTCGCTACAATATAATGTTTCTAAATTAGTTAAATTTTCTATTCCTTCAAGGGATGTTAATTTATTTCCCTCACAATATAATTCTTTTAAATTAGTTAAATTTTTTATACCTTCAAGAGATGTTAATTTATTTCCTCCACAATATAATTTTTTTAAATTAGTTAAATTTTTTATACCTTCAAGAGATGTAATATCATTTATGCTACAATTTAATGTTTCTAAATTAGTTAAATTTTCTATTCCTTCAAGGGATGTTAATTTATTTAAATCACAATATATATTTTTTAAATTAGTTAAATTTTTTATACCTTCAAGAGATGTAATATCATTTTCGCTACAATCTAATGTTTCTATATTTATTAAATTTTCTATTCCTTCAAGAGATTTTAATTTATTTCCCACACAATATAATTCTTTTAAATTAGTTAAATTTTCTATTCCTTCAAGAGAACAATTATATATAAAAATAGATTTCACTTCAGTAGGATTCTCTATATTTAAGAAAGACATAGTTTTTTTTCCATACCATTATTATATGTAACATCCATTTATATAGAAGCATTTTTATTAAATATTTATTTATCATCTTTGTTTGTTAATTGTCTCAAAATATAAACACACTCTCTCAAGACTGATTTAACTTCATATATCTCTTCAATAATTTTCTCTTGGTAAGGTTCTATTTCATGATGACCAAACTTTTTATTTAATTCACTCATCTGTATAGCTTGTACTTTTTTCCAATAAACATTAAAAAAGTGATCAGGTAATAGCTCAAATTTATATTTTATTAAATAACAAAAATCTAATTTATGCATAAATTCTTCTATAAAATTTTCACTAAATGTTTGATATCTAGTTATATACAACCAATTTAAATCATCTTTTAATTCTCTCATGGTATCTTCTGTAAGATTTTGAAATATTGATACTTTATATAAATCTAAATTATCAGAAAATTTTACGATAAATTCGTTACTTAAAGTTTGATATTGAGATATGTTTACCCAATCTACTTTATCTTTACATTTTTCTATAAAATCTTCTGATAATTTTTGATATCTAGAAATTTTAGGCCAATCATCAGGTTGAGCAAATTCTTCAATAAAAGATTCAGACAGTGTTGAATATTGTAAAACTAAATCCCAATTTACATGACTAATAAGATTTCTAATTACATCTTCAGATAAATTTTTTCTGGAAAATTCATTCCAATCAATATCCATTTATTAGAAAGAAATTTTTTCAATATGCATATAAGGTTTTAAAGTGTTACCATCAGATTTTATCCATAATGTGATGATATCATCACGTTTACCGTAAGCAAAACATGTTACTGTATTTGTATTAGCATTTAAAATTTCCTTACCATTGATTTCTAGAGATATCAGTGGACTTTTATCATATATATATATATTTTCTACATATATAGCTATATATATAGATATTTTCATATACATATCTGTAGTTAATCGCATCTCTGGATTCAGTAATTTAGAACTCATCATATTGAAATTTACTTTTGTAAATTTTTCATCTATAAAAATAAGATCATCTACGGTAACCCAGATATCTCTATTGTCTAAATATATTTTATTGACAGCATCGTTATCATTTTCAGGTTCAGAAACATTTGTAATTATTTTATTGTTTGCATCAAATTTATCATTCTGTAATATTAACGAATTTTTTTCAAAATATCTTTTATTCACAACATTTTTTTCATCTTTAGGATCTGCAACATTTCCTATTCTTTTTCCTTTTGCATCAAAAGCTTTTCCTTCTGAAGAATGTAAAGTTGTTTCATCTAATTCTTTTATTCTCTTGCCTGTTTCTTCAGTAAAGGTTAAAAAACCCTCATCATATTTAGTTTTTATAAGATCTCTCAATTCATGATGATTATTCTCTATTTTATTCAAAACAAAACTTTTAGTGGTTAAATCTAAATCATCTATAGGATTTTCACAATTTTTTAAAATTCTATTTTCCATATCATAATTTCCATCATTCATTAATTTAAAACCTATACCTGGAGGTCCAATAGGTCCTTCTTTCATTAGATCATCATAAGGTGGATAATAAGCACTCATTTATTTAATTTTAAGATTTTAAACTCTTAACCATTGTTATAGTTTTATTTTTTAAATTTATAAAACATCTCTTTCTTTCTTTAAAAATAAAATAAAACTTATATTCCTTTTGACTATTCGTTATCCAATTAAATTCAATATCTAAATTATTTAAATCGGTATAGTTTTCATGATTTGATGAGTCAAAAGGAAAAATAGGATACAGGTTACCAAAATTCTCCTTATTTATCAAAGGTCCTGTATCTGTATTATTATCGTAAAATCCTTCACGTAAAGGAGCTTCATACACTCTACTATAATCTTTATTGGTAAAATTTGTTTTATAACGCATAAGAGGAACTTGTTTATTATTAATCATCAACCAGCATTCTGCCATATCTATATGATCAAATATCATATTATTTTTTTCATAATTACTATCTCTTTCAACATATTGAGGAATAACATAGACACTTAAAACTTCATCTGACGCTGTAGTTGCTGTCACAGATCCACTGTTGCTTCTATAAGGGCCTACCATCTTAAATCTATGTCGATCCCAATTTACCTCTATATCTTTATTAGATAGATATGATTCCAGAAACAAGCTTTCTGCAGAATTTTTTAATTCTATATAAGGTAAATGCAAGGTTAAACCTTCAACTACTACCTTATAATTTTCGTTTCTTATATTAGTATATATCATATTTTTATTTTCATTTCTTTGAATTTCTATTTTCACTTCAAAACCTGAAATTATCTTTTCATATTCTCTAAAGAAATCGATTATATCTTTTAAAGGTGTCCATATTTTAATGACATTGCTATCTTTCGTTAGTTCCCATCTCTTTACGAATCCTTCGTTATAATCTTTATTCATTTTCAAATTATTAAAAAATTCAGTTATTTTAGTAGTACCTTCTAAAGTACCATCATATTTGAACTCATTACGGTCAGCTGAATCAGATGTATCTAGATAAAAAAATTCATTTTGAGCTTGTGATGTTACATAATCAGGAGTATAATGAATTAATCTTAAAACATGATTCATGATTGAAAAATTTGACTGTGTATTTGATTCAATTTCAGTATCTCCTATATGTACTTTTAAAGTTTTGATAAAACCTCCACCATTTACTAGACTCACATTTTCGTTTCCAATGGATGATTTATCATTTTTTGTAATTTTTAATTTTAGTTCAAGATATCCTCTAGAATATAAAATTTTTGCTTTAGTATCATTAATATGAAAAACATAGGTAGCATTCTCATCTGAACTATGTTCTTTTGGATGAATTTCTCTTAATTCATAACTTTTAATGTGATCATTATAATAATAACGAGTATCACTTAAATCATAAATCATTTATTTAGGAAGAATTTTTAAACCACCTCCTTTCTTTTTCATAGAAAATATTTCATTTAATATATTCTTAGGTTTCAATAAAACCTTTAAAAATCCTTGTATTTTTTTACTTTTTCTTCTATACATTTATTTAAGAAGAAATAAAATTAAATTCTACAGCTCCTTTATTTAAATCTATTAATTCACCTTTTTGATTAGTAATCCTCATTTTTATTCTTTCAACAGGATCTACTTTAACAGGAAAAAATATCCAATTATTAAATTCTTTTGAAATTATACTACCTGGAGGGTTTTTATTAGTGAAAGAATATATAACTTCTGAATTATATTGATTTATTAAAGATCCTTTTACAACATCACAGTGAATATAAATATTATCATTTCCATTAGATATATCAGCAATATGTTCACCTTCAACCTCTGTTTCTTCATCATAACTTCCATATGTAGGATTTAAAAAGCCTATAATTTTATGAAAGTTACTTTTTGTAAAATCAATTACCCAACCATTTTTCAGTTTAATAGATATTCTTTGTCTTGCTTCAATAATACCAAATTTGACAGGTGGATCCTCACCGAATATTTTCATCATATACTCATTTAATCCTCTTATAGTATAATTACCATTTGATATAGTAATTGTTATATCTGTGTCTAATGTATACAATCTAAATATGTTATTTCCATAATTCTTACTTATATTAAACCAGGAAACTTCCATAGAGAATGAGTGTAAAGCTAATTTTTTTATTTTAAGAGGTGTAATAAAATTTACAGTAAATTCCTCTGATCTCTCATGACCTTCAGATTTTAATATTATCATTTATACATAACAAAATTTTCATTATAGTCACTAGGTTTTTGTGTAGGAAATGATTTGAGAACATTTTTAGGTGATATACCTTTATTCCTTTCTCTTATATATTTCATACAAAATATACCACATTTCACAGATGAAGGTTTCTGTAAAAAACTATCATTACAACCTATTTTTTTATTGGATGTAACAAGAAATGATTTAATATTTTTAGGAATATAGTCCTTCTTCATATTATCATATTCACCAAACGGATCAAAATATTCCACATATTTATATTTAGGATCATTATAATAACAAACCCAATGAGTTCCGGGACCTGTTGATACATCTAAATTAATGATTCCATTTTCAAATTTTCCTATTGTTTTAGGTAATAAATCGGAGGTAAACACACCTCTAAATCCTTTTTCATTTTTCATATTTTCTATAATCATTTTGTCGCTAATTCCCACTGTTGATATATTCCCTTTCCAAGTTTTTTTTTTCCCAGACCCCTTTTTTGTACAGCTGAACTAGCTAATTCATGTAAAGCACCTGTTGCTAATGCTGGAACTGCAATTTTAGCAGCGGTTATTAAAGAGGGTATAAGTGCCGCTAGAAATGGTAAAAATCCTCCATTTTTATCTAATTGAGTTTTACTGATTGTAATTCTTTTTTTATCATTAATATGATTAATTTGAGTTTTAGTTAAATACATCTCATGATTAGGAGTTTTAGATTTATCTATTTGTAATGTTACTTCTACTTTATTTTTAAAAGCTGATTTAAGTTTATTTTTCTGACCTTCACTCAAATAAACTTTATATTTTATCATTTATTAACAGAGAAATTGTTTATGATATCGTTGTACATCATTATAAGTCATTTCTTTATTTTTTAATAACATATCTAACAATAAAGTTACTTGATTATACAATTTCTTTGATTTACTTCCGTTACATATTTTTTCTGTTAAATTTGATAATACATTCAATCCTTTACCTACCTTCATTTCTTTGCTACTTCGAATCATATTTAATCTATGCATATAATTTTGCAACATATTTTCTTTATTTTTAATTTCTTTTATATCATTCTTTTTCTGGTTTAATTCCTCCTCTGAAAAATTTTTAGCCCTAGAAATTGTACTTTTTAAGTTGCCTCTTTTCTTACATAATCCTTCTTTTAACTGTTTAGCTCTTCCATACATCTCCTCTAATTTTTCTTGATCGTTTAAAAATACTGACGGTCTGTATAATTTTTCCTCTTTTAAATATTTTAAATTTAAATTTTGATCAATATCATAAGTATAAGATACTAATTCTTTCACAGCTTCAATAGGCTCTTCTATAGATGGAAATGTAATACTTTCTACAACATTTTGAATACTTTTCACAACTTCTTTATTTGATTTTTCATATTTTTCAATTTCTTGAGTGACTGGTTTATGAAATTCCTCTAAGGTCTTTTGAATACCTATTTTTTCTTTTAGTTGATCTTCATTATTCTTTCTTATTTCTTTTTCTATTTTTACTATTTTAATTGAATCTTTTATTTGCTTTAAGAACTTGTGTTTCCGTTCTTTTTCTAAGTTCATTTATATAATATTAATTTTTTTACTGCAGCAAATTTTATTTTTACTGCTAGTAAATTATGATAAAAATTAAAGATTACACAGAACCAGAAGAATTACCTGATCCTAAACAACATCCTTTGTTACCTAAACATCCATTTAGATTACTTATAGTAGGATCTTCAGGTTCAGGTAAAACAAATTTACTGTTAAATTTGATTTATGATTTATTATTTTTTAATACATTATATATATGTGCAAAAGATTTATACGAACCTAAATATTCTAAATTACAAGAAAAATATACATTGTTTGAAGATATAGAAAGAGAAGATATTTTGAAATGTAAGAATATAAAGAATAAGAAAAGATTATTAAAATTATATGATAAATTCAAAAAAAAAGTATTATTTTCTTCAGATCATAATTTTATTACTGTAGATGATTTAAATCCTACATTAAAGAATTTAGTTATTTTTGATGATTGTGTGATTGAGAAAGATAAAAAAAACATCGAAGAATTATTTATTAGAGGTAGAAAGAAAAACGCATCCTTTATTTATTTAACTCAGTCATATTATTTAACACCTATCAATATAAGAAGGAACTGTAATTACGATATATTTTTCACTCTACAATCTAAAGAAATTCAACAGATTATAAGAGAGATAGATGGTTTATTAAGTACTGAAGAATTCAAACAAATGTATAATAAAAGTGTTCAAGAAAAATATGATTTTTTTATGTTAGATTTAGTGAATCCCGAAATGAGATACAGGAAAAAATTTAATCCTATATAAATGGATGTATATTTAGAAAAAAGATTATATGTTTACAGAAAGAGTAGAAATTTATATCAAAAGATAAGTATTTCATTATCAGTAAGTAAGGTTATTCTAAGTGGAACAGGTTTATCAGCAATAGCCTTTCTACCTCTTGCATTTTTAAGTTTATTAGTTGGTATAGTAGAAGCCATAGATCTTACATTAAAAATTGATTCATTCTAAATAAATGGTTTGTAAAAAGAAAGGTGGTGATATTGTTGGATGGATACAAGATAAAGTAAATCTTCCAGAAATGCATTTACCAGGATATCAATATTGTGGTCCAAATACAAAATTAGAAAAAAGATTAAAAAGAGGTGATCCTGGAATAAATAGAGTTGATAAAGCATGTAAAGAACATGATATTGATTACAATAAAACAAAAGATACAAAACTGAGACATGTTGCTGATCAAAAATTAATAGATAATTTAAATGCTATACAAGATCCAACATTTCAAGAAAGATTAGCTAGAGGAATTATTAAACCTATTATTAAAGTTAAAAAAACTTTTGGATTAGGTCTTTCTATATATTGTGTCAAGTGTAAAGATAAAACCCCAACTAAAAATTATCATAAAACTACTTCTAAAAATAATAAACCAGTTGGTAAAGGTATCTGTACTATTTGTGGAAGTAAAAAAAATACTTTTTTAGGGAGTTAAAAGAGACATATTATAATCCAGAAACAGGTTATTGTGGAATTAATGAATTGAAAAGAAAAACAGGGTTACGTAATGTTGAAGAATTTTTACATGAACAAGATGTATATACTAGATATAAACCTGTCATTCGTAAATTTAAAAGAAGAAGAGTTTATGTTCCAAACAGTAATAATCAATTTGACGCTGATTTGTTATTTATAAAAAATTATAGTAAATATAATGATGGAACTAATTATTTGTTAACGGTTATAGATGCTTTTAATAAATATGCTTGGGCTTTTCCTATAAAAAGAAAAACATCTGAAGAAGTAGTACAAGGTTTTAAACAAGTTTTTAAAGAAAGAATACCAAAATTCATTTTGACAGATGAAGGTACTGAATTTACAGGAAAACAGACACAAAAATTATTTAAAGATAATAATATACATTGGTTTACAACTAAAAATAAAGAAATAAAATCTGCAATAGCTGAGAGATTTAATAGAAGTATAAGAGAAAAAATTATAAAATATATGCATGCTAACAATACTAAAAGATATATTGATGTATTACCTAAATTACTTAAAAATTATAACAATTCATATCATAGATCTATAAAAATGACACCTATTGAGGCTAGAGAAAATGAATCTCAAGTTTATAAAAATTTATATACTAAAAAGATCATGAAAAAACCTAAATTTAAGATAGGGGATAGTGTTAGAATATCTACAATTAAGAAAACATTCAGGAAAGTAGATGATTCTACATTCACTGAAGAGATTTTTATATTTACTGAAGTATTGAAAACAGATCCAATTACTTATCGATTAAAAGATTTAAATAGTAAAGAAATTGAAGGAACTTTTTATGAAAATGAAATGGTAAAATATAATAAAAAAGATGATGTATATAAAATTGAAAAAATCATAAAAAAGAAAGGAAATAAGTATTTTGTAAAATGGCTAGGATATCCGGATGAATTTAATAGTTGGACATCTGAATTAATTTAAATATAAATGAAGATGAAATTAATCTATGATTCAGAAGAAGAAGAATATTTTTATGTTATCGATTACGAAAGTTTAAAACAAAGATATAATAGTAGAGTTTGTTATTTTAATCGATTAAGAAAAGAGATATAATATTTCTCAAGAAGTTGAGGATATGTTTTTAAAATTTTTAGATTTTATGTATTATGAGAAATCAATTAACTATTACTATTTTATGAAAAAGATTTGTGATATTTTTAATATTGAAAATAATATAAAAGTTCAAAAATTTAAAAAGAAATATGAAAAAATATGGAATGATTTCCTACAAAGTATTTCAAGAAATGTTTCCTAATAAATGGAGCTTACAAAAAAGTGTATACACTGTTTGACTATGAAATCAGTAAATGAGTTTTACATATATCATAGAAATGAAAAAATTTATTTCCAAAGTCATTCCAAATGTTGTGATTCCATAATCAAATATAAAAAATTTAAATGTGAATGTGGTATGCAATATACCTATACACATAAAAAGAGACATTTAAAAAGTATTTATCACAGTAAGCATGGAAAAAGTATTGTAAAAAATGTTTCCTAATAAATGGAGCTCAACTTAAAGTCAAAGACTATTAATGAACTTAGAAAAGTAGTAAAACAATTGAATATTAAACAACCTAAAGGTTGTAAGAAGGTTGATTTAATTAAATTATTAACTAAATATATCAGAAAAACAGGTGAATATAAACCTGTTTTAGTAGATTTATTAAATTTAGATTTGTCAGCATACTTGGAAAAAAAGAAAAAAATATTTATTGATAAACCTAAAAAACGTAAAAAAATTAAAAAGATTTTTGATTCTTTTAATTTAAGATTTGATAAAAATGATTTTAAATCTGTCTTTCCTGAAGAAAATGTATTTACAGTAGAAGAAAATCTTGAAAAGTTATTTACAGAAGATAGAAAATGTCGTATATGTGGTAAATATTATGAAGATGAAGAAGAACATATAAAGAAAGACTTAATGATTAAAAGATCAAAACAAAAAAGAAAATGTATTATTTGCGGTATATATTATAAACATTTAGATAATCACATATCAAGTCGAAAACATAAAAAAGCATTAGATGAAGGTAATGTAGAAATTAAGGAATATGAAACTGCTTATAAATCTAGATTAAGATCATACAGAATTAATAATTATAATAATATTAAAATCCCTCTAGAATTTTTAGAAGAGAAAAGAAAGGTTGTAATAGAAAAAATAAAGCATATTATGAAAGAATTTAATGGAATAAAGGTAAATTTTAAATTGTTTTGTTTGTATAAATTGAATGAAGAAATTCAAGAATTTACATTCAAAACTGAGAATCAAATTATATTAAAATCTAATGATTTACATACTTTTTATGATTATGTTATTAACAACTTAATAAATGAATCTGATGATTTTATATCAAAAGGATCTGGTTGGAGTCTTGAAGAAATTAAATTTTTAGAATTGAGAATAAATAAGTATCAACCCTTGAGAGGATCAAGTTATATTGATTTACCTGAAAACATTAAATCTAAACAAGCCATAATAAATGTAAAAAATAAAGATAATAAATGTTTTATGTGGTCTATATTATCAGCAATTCATCCTGTAAAAAAAATCCTCAAAGAGTGTCAAAATATGAGCAATATAAAGATGAATTACATTTTAAAGGTATTGATTTTCCTGTTTCATTAGATAATATTAAGAAATTTGAAAAACTAAATAATATATCTGTAAATGTTTATAGTTATGATGGTTCAATTTATCCACTTAGAATAACTAACAATAAATTAGAAAAACATGTAAACTTGTTTTATATGAAAGATCATTATTGTTGGATTAAAAATATGAATAGTTTGATCAGATCACAAATTACTAATAATCATATATTTTTATGTGATAGATGTTTAAATTATTTTTATTCTGAGGAAAGATTAAAGATACATGTGGAATACTGTAAAGATGCTGCCACAATTAATATGCCTAAAAAAGATGAAGTTATTCAATTTAAAAATCATGAAAGAAAAATGAGAGTACCATATACTATATATGCTGATTTTGAATTTCTCTTACCTAAAATTGATACATGTGAGCAAGATCAAACTAAATCATATACTGTGAAATATCAAAAACATGTAGCAGATGCATTTTGTTATTATATCAAATATGAAAATGAATACTTTAAACCTCCGGTTGTTTATAGAGGACCTGATACAATCAAAAAGTTTGTATCTATGTTAAAAGAGGATACTCTTAAAATTGAAAAAATTATAGAAGACAAAACTAAAAATATGAAAATATCAAATCAATGATAGAGTTCGATGAAAATCATTATAAAAGAACTAATATTTGTCATATATGTGAAAATCAAATCTTAAATGATGAAAAAGTAATTGATCATTGTCATATAACTGGAAAATATAGAGGTCCAGCTCATAATGTTTGTAATTTAAATTATCAAATTCCAAAATTTATTCCAGTAAAAATTCATAATTTAACAGGTTATGATTCTCATTTGTTTATAAAAGAACTTGGATTTGATCAATCAAAAATAGATGTTATACCTAATACTGAAGAAAAATATATATCTTTCAGCAAAAAAATAGGAGGTATGAAATTGAGATTTATTGATTCATTTAAATTTATGTCTTGCAGTTTAGATAATTTATCAAAAAACTTGAGACCAGAGAATGAAATAAATAGATATCCTCCAAAAATACGAAAAATGAAATATATTAAATACTTAAAATCTAAATTTAGAGAGACATCATTACATTTTCCTGATGATAAATTAGATCTCATTACAAGAAAAGGTGTATATCCTTATGATTATATGGATTCTAGAGATAAATACAAAGAAACAGAATTACCTTCAAAAGATAAATTTTATAATAAATTGAATGAATGTAATATAACTGATGAAGAATATAAACATGCTCAACGTGTTTGGAAAGAATTTAATATAAAAAATTTAGGTGAATATACAGATTTATATGTTAAAACAGATGTATTAATTTTAACAGATGTATTTGAAAATTTTAGAGATGTTTGTTTAAAAACTTATAAATTAGATCCAGATTGGTATTTTACAGCTCCTGGTTTATCTTGGGATGCAATGTTAAAAATAACAAATGTTAAATTAGATTTATTAAATGATTATGATATGATTCTCATGATAGAAAAAGGTTTAAGAGGAGGTGTTTCACAATGTTGTAATAGATATGGAAAAGCTAATAATAAATATATGAAAAATTATGATAATAGTAAAGAATCTAATTATGTAATGTATTTAGATGCTAATAATTTATATGGATGGGCTATGAGTCAATATTTACCATATGGAGAATTTAAATGGTGTAATGATTATGAAAAAAATTACGTTAAACGTGAATTATATAATAATAAAATAAAAGATGAGATTGGATATATATTTGAAATTAGTTTAAGATATCCAAAAGAGTTACATGATTATCATTCAGATTTACCATTGTGTCCTGAAAATAGAATTCCCGAAAATTCGAAACAAGGTAAGTTATTAACAACTTTATACGATAAAGAGAAATATGTAGTTCATTATAGAAGTTTAAAACAATATTTGAAAATGGGTTTAAAGGCTGTAAGAGTACATAGAGTATTGCAATTTAAACAATCAAATTGGTTAAAAAAATATATAGATTTAAACACTGAAATGAGAAAGAAAGCTGCTAATGATTTTGAGAAAGATTTTTATAAATTAATGAATAATTCCATATTTGGAAAAACTATGGAAGATATAAGAAAACGAATCGATGTAAGATCATGTTGTAATTATGATCAAGTTAAAAAATTAATTGCTAAACCTAATTTCAAATGTAGAACTATTTTTGATGAAAATTTGGTAGCTGTTCACATGAAAAAAACAAAACTATATTTTAATAAACCGATTTATGTTGGAATGAGTATATTAGATTTATCTAAACATTTAATGTATGATTTTCATTATAATGTTATGAAACCGAGATATAAAGATAATATTAAGTTATTATATATGGATACAGATAGTTTTATATATGATATTAAAACAGATGACTTTTATGAAGATATGAAGTCTATGATTGATTATTTCGATACATCTGATTATCAAGTAAATAATCTGTATAATATGCCTAGATGTAATAAAAAAGTATTTGGTAAAATGAAAGATGAAAATAACGGTGTGATTATGGAAGAATTTGTAGGTTTAAGAAGTAAAATGTATTCAATAAGATTAGAAAAACAGAGTGTTGAAGATAAAAATTTTGAGATTAAGAAGTCTAAAGGAACTAAGACTAGTACCGTTAAAAACATAATATCATTTGAAGATTATAAAGACTGTTTATTAAATAAAAAAGATCAATATAGAACACAGAATTTAATTAGAAGTAAGAAACATGAATTGTATTCAATTCAAGTGAACAAGATAGCTTTATCAGAAAAAGATGATAAAAGATTTATATTAGAAGATGGTATGAATACTAGAGCTTTAGGACACTATAAAAATGTTTACTAATAAATGGATGAGTGCTTAGGTGATATTCGAGCTTTAAATTTTACAAATTCTGAAGAAATTTACTATATGACTTATCTTTGTAATGAATTGTATGATATAAAATATGATAAAAAACTATTATCAGAAAGTTTTCAAAGGTTGACTGAATTAATTGAAAAAGAAGAAAATGAAGATATTAAATTGAAAGGATTAGGAGTTTTATATGTTATTTCAAAGAATTTATTCTATTGGTCATGAATTTATAAAAAATGTTTTATATCCTACTAAATATTGTGCCGATTCGCTATATATAAGATACTTGAGTCATTTTTGTAACTGAGAAAGTCTTAAAACCGTTGGCCGCGAGTACAAAGATCAGCAATCCTTATCTTTCACACCCGGCGCAAATCAATCAACGCGCTTTCTAAAGAGGAAAAAATAATGTCATAAAATTCTCTGCAGTGCACAAGTCAGTGCATTTTTAATATATTAGAGGGTTTATAAAACTATTTTTTTTTTGTTTATAATAACTATTTTTTTGGACAACTGGATTTGTACCATAATGTATAAAATTAAACCTTTAGAATATCAAAAAGATATTTTTCCAATGGAGTAATTTTATTTATAAATGGAAGAGTTCAATAGACTGAGAGGTTATCCTAAGACGTTTAAATTAAATGTTCTTTCTGATGAATCGATATATATTTAAGTATGATAAATATGAGGAAGCTTAATATATTTTTAGAGTTAAAAAATCTCTAGAAAAGAGAATCAAACGGTGGAGTCTTAAAAAACATATTATAATTTTGATGGAGAGATGATTTTCTAAGTGTATATTATATCTATAGATGGCAGCACTAGTAATTCTTTTAATATATCTTTTAATATCTATAGTACTTTGTGTATATATTAAACTTTCCTTCTATATTTTATATTATTTATAAACTCTATTTTAGTCGAAAAGGTCTTAGATGTTAACTTTTTTCGACTAAAAATTATTATGTCATGTTTATATTTTTAAAAAATAGATGTTTTATTGCCCCGGGGTTGGCTGAATGGATAAAGTCTTAGTCTACTATCAGAAAGATCCTGGTTCAAATCTCCATGTGCACTGTGAATATATGATCCGTACGTTATTTATTAGAATTAATTAGATTTAATTAGTATTAGTCTATATATATATATATATAGTATATTAATTGTATATTCCTTGTCTATTTCAGTCATAGAATTATATGGAGAGAGTTCCTGGCTGTGTTGATATTCTGGAGAGAGTTCCTGGCTGTGTTGAAAAAGGAGCCTGGCTGATAAGGAGTCCTAAGAAAAAAAAAAGGATTTTCCCCCCGTAGACCTTAACCCCCAACGTGTTGAGACGTATTTAAGATCAGAAAAGGTCTACGGGGGAAGGGGGTTTTGCTGAATTTTACTATATTTTATTTTAGATTGGATACATTGGATAGTGCTGCCATCTATCAAATAAATCTTCAACATTCATTCACGCTTGGGAGAGAAGTGATAAAACTTCGCTGTGTCGATAAACACTTTTATTTTTTTTTTTGCTTCTGATATGAGAAAGCTTAAAGAGCCTTTCTATCTGTTCATCTCTAGAAAAACACGTCCGTAAATTACGTTTCAATATATTTTGAGTCACTTTGTAATGAAGATCTTATATTAAGATTATTTTAAAGTTTATTTAGAGGATTCATTTCCTCTTTTTTCATATAAATCCTTTTTTTTCACTGTAATTTTATGGGGGGACTAACGGTCCCCCATTTATTTTAAAGCTTAGAGGACTTCTATTCATTTAGAAGTCCTCTTTTTTCACGCATTTATTTAATTTCATCCTATGTATAAGGTAGCCCCAAAATGGAGCGGCCTATCTTTTGATCATTTATCTTAAAAAAAGTTAAAATTTGGTCTAAATGTAAAAAAGGTCTTATTTTGATATAAAATCATGTTTTTAATATTAAAATGGATCGAGACCTTTTTTTTTTATATAAAAAGATAAAAATAAGCTATAAAATATAGTTTTTAGTATTAAAAATATAGGTGTGCTCATACGTGTATATATATACTACTCTTGGCATGAAGGTACGTGACAGGTAGATATACAAATTATTAGAAATACAGCGTGATTGCGCATTACGTCATGCCACCAGAGGGCGTTGAGCCGTCTGTACTTAATCCTGTACTTATCCTTTTTGCCTGTACTTAATCTGTTGCAGAGGGACGCTTTTTTATTAGGGATGCTGTTACGCGGCCATTGAAGATAATATGATCAGCTGTTAGGGTTCGAGAGGGGAAGAATCATCGGTATTATGGAAGCCGGGTGGTCAGCTCTAGCAGTAGCCCACCACCTAAGCCATTCTGACTTTACTGTGAGAAGGTGTTGGAACCAGTCAGCAAGAGTGAAGTCGCATACATGGCGGCCAGGCTCAGGACGCCCTCGGCAGACCAATAGCCAAGAAGACCTTCATATCACCCTACATGCACGCATAGCGCCAACTGCATCATACGTCATTAGGACACAGGTAGCACCTTTTCTATAGGCCCCTTTGTCTGTTCGTATCATCGCGAGGTGCCTGGCTGAAGGATATTTGGAATCGCGTCGCCCATTACGTGTGCTCTCAATGACACCCACTCACCGTAGCCTCCATTTGGAGTGGTGTCGCGCTCGACGGGGTTGGACCGCAACCAGGTCGTCTTCAGCGACGGATCGAGATTCAATTTGGGCAGTGATGACAACCTTCTACGTGTGTGGAGACCCTTGGTGAACTCCTAAATCCTTCTTTCGCTTTACAGCGGCACACAGCTGGTGATATGGTATGAGGTGCCGTCGCATATGACACCCGGTCACCTTTAATATTGATCCACGGAACCATGGCAGCCCAGTGGTACGTTCGTGACATTCTTCAGCCACATGTGTTGCCATTTATGGCAGGGCTTCCAGGAGACATTTTTCAGCAGGACAATGCTCGGCCACACACAGCAAGGTTGTCACAGGAATGCTTCCGCTACATTACCACCCTTCCCTAGCCTGTCCGATTCCCAGATTTGGCACCGATCGATCATGTCTGAGATAACTTTCGACAGCAAGTTGGACAGCCTACGAGTTAAGCCGTGCTAGAGGCGCCTTTACAACTGTGGAATGAGTTGACGCAGGACACCATGCGAGACCTATATGACTCAATGCTCTCCCTTATCAAATCGTGTATTCAGGCTAGAGGTGGCCCAACAGGATACTAGAACTTCCTTTCATTTGCGGTTTTTCCAGTAATTAATGATCCTTTTGCTTTGATTTTGTAATCACTTACTTATATCACGTTGCACTCACATATATAAATTTTGTTAGATTCTGGCAACTATTTCTGGGTGCGCGAATTTTTATGGCAATGAATGTATCTGATACGTGGATTTTCACCACACGTCCGGTCAGGACGCAAATATTATTATTAGTCTACATTAAAATCAACGTCGACGTTGGCCGTGTCGAACATAAACACATGTAAATCAATTATAAAATATAAGTGGACAATGAGGACATCGAATAATTAGAAAACAATGACAATTCGTTTACAAAGTCAAAAATTAAAATGCCAATTAACATATAAAAACACAATACCAATTGACATATCTAGCTTAGGCTTCAGCATCCTATACTCAGCATATTAATGCTTCTCAAAAATCATTCTTATTAAATTCCCTAAGTTCCAGTACACAATATTCTCTAAACATTTGAATTTCCTCATTCTACATAAAAACACATTCGTTAAATTCCTCAATAATTTTCAATGATACAAAAACATTATTAACCTGACAATCATAGCAGAGCCTCTTTAATTATAGACCTGAATTCTTAACTTAATGAAGGTCAGCCCATTATACAGGCTCAAGTAAGCACGAGAAAGAACGTACTGTACAAGAGAATGCGTTCCATGCAAATAGGCTTACCACCTCCAATGGTTGGCCGGAGCGAAGCAGCTACGTCGAGGACCGGTACTATGTGTTCTCGTTCTCCTTAATCATCGTCCACTTTAGAAACTTAAAATCAACTCTCGAATTATTTTTCAAAAATTCTGCTCACTCTCAAAAATCCAAAAAACACTTTCTCCTCCCCTGTCCGGTGATTCGTTCGAACATCGGATCCCCAGCTATATCATTAGTAGGTATAAAGTTACATATTTTCTACTTGGAGAGAAATTGATACAAGGACTGGGCTACAGGCCCTGAAATTATTATACCAGGTGGCTAAACTCTCACGATGCCAAGCGCAGCTGTGAGGCAGTAGCGATCCAAAGGTCAGTTCTTCACAGGTCCGCCCGCCAGGGCACCCCTTTGTGGATCCAAACCTCTCAAATGATAAATGGCCGCTGCGTGTGTAGACTTCTGTCCCAGATGGTCAGACGGGAACCTTATACATATTATCTGAAAATTCAGGGATCATCTTTCTAAGTAGAAAACATATACCAAAATTCCATGATGTTACATTCCATGGAGAAAAACAATGTAACAGTATCTTTGACCCCTTTTAGATGTTTCTGTAAGTATGTTACTATTAGCATTAAAATTATAAACAATTTTAACACATTGCATAATTGACGTCACTGGTTATTATTTTTCCAGTTTATCCATTGTGGAGCTAGCTACCTATGTAATTTGAATTGCAATGTATTTGAAAACTTTCTCAGTATAGTTTTACATTTTAGTTAAATACCTTTTGAAGAATTCAGTATTAAAAATATATTTTTTAAAATATTGCTTTTGCCATTTTAAACTAAAGTATTTAATTTGTCAATAAATAACAAGAAAGATCAATCATGTTAAAGCATTGATTATGAAACACTTTCCAACTTCAATGCAATTTTATTTAAACATGTCTAAAATGCAATACAGTCCTCGATAATATTTTAAAACTTATCACAATACTACATTAATTTATTATATTTGAAACCTTAAACCTTCATCGAAAAAAATGAACTTCATTCAAATGACGGCATTAAAGTATAAATTGCCTGGTTTAAATATCTCTAAAATGTGATACATTCCTCGGTAATAATTTTAGAATTATCATAATACTACGATAATTTATTATATTTGAAAACTTCATCGAAAACAATTGAAATTCATTCAAATGACGTCATAAAAAAATAACACGCCTGGCTCTCTCTATAAAAGCAACATTTCATTCATAAATAATTCCCCCATTCATGTCATTCATCACAATACTATAATAATTTATTTTATTTAAAAATTAAGACCATTGAGCTACAAGTAAGTAATCTCTATGCGTAAAACTTCATCGAAAAATATCGTCCTTCTCTTTCTAAAATCAATGAATATTTCATTCATATCAGCTAAGCAGACTCCATGGACTAAATTATTTTGTGTTAAAGAATTACAACGATTCTAATACAACTCATTCTATATATTTTGCTGTTTACATTTTACATAGGTGAAAAATAGGCTTAATAGTAGAAATAATCATATTTGGATGAGCATTTAAACTGAAATATATTGTCATTGCGTTGTTTTAGTATGTAGATGCACAGAATTTAGGCAAAAATAAAGTAGTTTTAAGACGGATACAACACTCAATATGAATTAAAAAGAACTTTAAAAATCACGATTTTGACACAAGATGGATGCCATATATCATTTTGATGTGGGTCATGTGATCGTTTCATATCATGGTCACGTGATCGCTTCATATAAGAGGTGTTATTATTATTTTAATTTTTATTTAAAAAACTACTGAATATATTTCGCTGAACTTTTTTTTATATATTTTATGGAACAATTTGAATATTGCCTAAAATTTTCGAAGCAATTTGTGAATTTTAAATCCGCTTAAAAAATGCTTGAAAAATTAGGTCCCATAGGTCAATGTATTCCATTTTTTCAACCCGGGTTCAATCCGAAACTAATTGTGTGATATTATTCATTTATATTCCCATAGGTCCTATAGACCGTCTGAACAACATACTAAAATTTCATTTTGATTAAGTCATTTTTACGGCAGTTATCGTGCTAACGGATAGACAGACAGACAGACAGAATGAACAAAGTCATAAACACTTTTCAACTTTGTTGTAAAGTGTTAAAAATACACTTTGTTCAAAAGATAAGGACAACTTGAGAAACGTAAGTAAACATAGATAGAATAATAATGCAGCATACAGCTGTATAGAGAATACGCTGTATCCGCTTTGTCAGTTCTAAAGAGACCAACAAACCCGAAGTCAAAACGACTTCGACACATTTCTTCTTTTTCACCCCGGTCGTCCAAATAGTTGCTCAAGTCCTCTGGATGAGTCGGACGGCCTGGGTTTTCCACATGTTTTCTTTTTGACTTTGAGTCTGTCGGTCTGTTTAACACTGACGAAGAGCGTACATCATATTCTCGAAACTGCTGCATGCTGCATTGTTATTCAAGGTGAGCTCAACTACATACATCAATTTTTTTCTTATTTAATTCATGTTTTGATCAATAACAATATTTTTGTTGCACTCATTCTACGATTTTAACTTCAGTTTAAATAAATAATTTTTATTCAACATTTAGTTATTCCTGTTAATCATCTATGTACTCAGAATATAAGGATAATCTACGCTTACAAACAACATTTTAAGAATTTAAAATAAGCTAGAAGCATTTTAAATAATATTTCTTGTAGATCACGAGAATGCGAAAAAATTTCATTAACTTATCTTAATCGACACCCATTTCAAAGTCCTGATGCTTTATTCTTTTACTTTATCTGATAATATGAAATATATACAGTCACTGCTTTGCTACTGCTTCTAAACTTTGACTAAGGGCGCGACTGCCCAGTGGTTAGCGAGCGGGAATTGCAGTCGGTCGGCCTGGGTTCGATTCCCGCCACTCCCAAAATTGCCACCGTGTTCACGCGGAGTACGATCACTTTAAACATGTGGATCCGCAAGTCCTTCAGAGATGTTGGTGGTAGGGGAAGGAGTGTACGGTCCTTGTGGATGCCTCCCTCACTGGGTTTTGGTCTAACTTGGGTGGCACTTCCCTGCCGTCCAAACAGATAACTTATACCATTCTAGTAGGTGGGACGGTCTGGGTCGAAGAAGAAGAAGCTTTGACTTATTACGATCAGAGAAAATAAGGCGAAAAACTACTTTGATCTATCAATGAGTCTGCATTGAGCATTGTTACAGATCGAAACTCCCTGATAAAAATATACAGAATAAAAAAATACATAAACTTCGAATACTTCATATATGTTTTGCCAGTTACCTATGTAGAGAACTTACTGATGGCTGAGCGATAACTACTTACAAACCGTTTCAGATTCCCCGCTTCTATAGAAATGATTTTTGGTACAATCTTCCTTTCTGTTTTAGTAAAGTTTCCACTTTTATTTTTTAAAAATCACTACACTCCCTATTCCATTACCATCAACAAACACTTCAAAATCGCCATATTTATGATCAGTAGGTTTTGAATCAACCGCTGTCCAGCAGTCCGAATTAGCCAATCTATATAAATAAAAATGAAAATCTGTCTGTCTGTCTGTCTGTCTGTTTGTCCCATCATCACGCGAAAACGGCTGAACCGAATTTGATGAAATTTTGTGGGTAGCCTAGAAATAGCCCCACTTAAAATAATTACTTCGAATAATAACTAATAATTACTAAAATAATAACACTTCGAGATATTAGTAAAAAACGAAATTTTCGTTTGTCTCATCATCACGGGAAAACAGTTGAACCGAATTTGAGGAATCTTTAGGAGCAATAAATTTAATATTTTAATAGAATTTGCACATGATTGCGAATTATAAGTTTCTTTATATTATATATTCCGGACGAAGAACGGGTATGCTGCTAGTCTATATAAATAAAACTGAAAATCTGTCTGTCTGTCTATCTGTCTGTTTGTCCCCCCATCACGGGAGAACGGCTGAACCGAATTTGATGAAATTTTGTGGATAGCCTAGAAATAGCCCCACTTAAAATTTAGTCCGTGTTTTGAGTTACTACGACTAGTGGTTCTCAAGATATTAGTAAAAAACGACATTCTTGTATGTCTCATCATCACGGGAGAACGACTGAACCGAATTTGATGAAATTTTGTGGATAGCCTTTAAATAGCTCCCCATAAATTTTGTCCAAGTTTCTAAGACCAGGGGTTGTCGAGATATTAATGAAAAACTGAACTTTTTCTTTGGAGATTTACTCTCCAACTCCGTGGTTTATCCAAACGGAAAGGATGAAAATCGTTTGTTTAAAACGTCAAAATGAAATAAAACTTTATTCCTGAGTTTGGTGCAGGATTTTTGCATTAATTATTTACTATAGGGAAACATGAATTGTTTGAAACATGAATTTAAATGGAAAAATCTACCTCCATGGTTCATCTTTCACAAGCTTAACGATGTAAAGTATAAAGAAATCAAAATGGCTATATAATTTCGCATTTTATGAGGAAGATTCTATCTTATATCCTGTTGCTCGGCAGCGGAATGAAATTAAAAGTGTTGTTAATATTTATTATTATTTTTTCTATTTGTATAATAAATAAATGGATGTAAAAATATATTTTATAAATGAACGGTTTGATTGCTCTATTATATATATTGCGGACTGCGTACATCACTTTCATTTATTTTAGCAAAGAGGTTTGAGGCTCATATATTGTGTTTAGCTAATAAACTCATATATTGTGTTTACTCAATAAATGCATTTTGCCGATTGTTGAAGCAGAAGAAGAGCAGAACGGGTGTATGTATCTTCTAATACAATTTTAGTGTTTTCATTTAGTATATACAAACGGGATCAGGATATTTTATTCCTCAGATCTGCAAATTCAGAGCTACGAATTTAGAGGAATATCTCTAAATAACTTGGTAACATTTCTTAAACTTTACAAAATTAGTGGAAATGTCTCCAAATTGATAAAAATGACCCAAATCAATGAAATTAAATTTGTTTTTTTAGAATAAAGTACTGAAATGATGTTTCTGTAGCATTTGTCGGTCAGTCCATCCATCCTACTTAGTTTCACATTTAAGGAATTTTTTAATATCACCAAATTGGTAAAAATATTTCTAAATCCATAAAAATATCATGGAATTGATAAAATCGCGCTTAATAAATGAAATTAATTATGTTTTGTTAGGGAATAGTATTGTGATGATGTTTCGTTAATTTGTCGCAAAATGGGACTATCAGTTCTACAGTCCCACTTGGCGATAAATTTGGCGATTGTTTAAGTTATCGCTAAATCGACGAAAATGTCGCCAAACCTTCCATGGAGATTGCATTATTCAGATGATATGATTTACATCAATATATTTAAAGCAAATGATATCATGTCGCTTAGCAACGGATCCAATATGTTATGCGGCATACGATTTTTATTAAATCTTTTCCGACTTGAATAATAAAAATATGTATATAAAATAAATTTCATTGACATTGAATTTTTGACTGGATAATATCAATTACGGTCTTCAGTTTTAAACATCATTATTATTGATATTTTCGGGGTCTGTTGATGCAGGGATTACTGATATTTTTAAATTATTATGGAATTGTTTTATTATGAGGAAAATCGTTGAAACTCATATATAGTACGTTGTACGAGTAATCTTCTACAAATGCACGGGTATATCTTCCAACCTACGAAAATATAAGTAATGCAGGTATATTAGCATATATTTTGATATATATTGGCATATATTGGAATCAATTACGTCCTTCTGGTATTAAGATTACGGGGATTTTTGATACTTTCAATTTTTTACGTCATCTCTTTTATTTTGGCAAAAATTTTTGAGACTCATATTGCAATACGGGTAAGCTTCTACTAACACACTGGCATATGTTCTAATCTGCGACAATATAAGTAGTACGGGGTTGCATATATTGATTCAATTCCTTTTTTTTTAAATTTGCTTACAAAAGAGGCCAGGATGTTTTATTCTTCAGATCTGCCCGTGATGATAATTTTGCATAGTGACAACAGATATTCTTAAACTTCTTTTTATGAGCAATAAATTTAATATTTTAACAGAATTTGCACATGATTGCGAATTATAAGTTTTTTTATATTATATACTCCGTACGAAGAACGGGTATGCTGCTAGTCTATATAAATGAAATTGAAAATCTGGCTGTCTGTCTGTCTGTTTGTCCCATCATCACGGGAGAACGGCTGAACCGAATTTGATGAAATTTTGTGGGTAGCCTGGAATTGCCCCACTTAAAATTTAGTCTGTGTTTTGAGTTTCTACGAGCAGTAGTTCTCGAGATATTAGTAAAAAACAATATTTTCATTTGTCTCATCATCACGAGAAAACGGCTGAACTGAATTTAATGAAATTTTGTAGATGACCTTGAAATAGGCCCCCATACATTTAGTCGAACTTTCGAGTTTCTAAGACCAGGGGTTGTCGAGATATTAATGAAAAACGGAACTTTTTCCTAAGAGTTCTACTCTCCTACTCCGTGGTTTCTCCAAACCATAGGTTCTCAACCTTTTTTTGCCCACCGACCACTTTAAGAAAAAAAATTTTCCTAATGCCCCCCCAATTTTTTTTACTTGCCAATCTGAAACAGCTATTGCCACGATTATATTTAAACGTGTAATATTATATACTATAGTCCTAAGATAGGATATGGCCCTACCTATTTCTGAGTTTAAAGAAGACTGCTTCAATGAGAACAATTAAAACGCATACTTAATTAAATTGAAAAGTATTTTTATTAACATTCAAAGACACTGAATTTATAACTTATCTCATGAGAAGGTTGAATTTGATGCATTTTAAGGAGTTTGTTAATATCAGGCTCGATTTTACTTAAAAACAACCGTAAGTCGCCGCATTCAGTAACATGGAGCTGATTTCTCTTTCTAGTTACCAACGTTGCTACAGCACTAAATTCACGTTCAGCTAAATAGGAAGATGGGAATGCTATCAGAAATCGTTGAACAATCGCCCATAATCCTGGGTACAGTTGCAAAATCGGCTTCTACAGCCAAAATTCTTGGTAGCCATTCTTGAATTTAATTTTTAACTCCTCATTTGTCGTCAGTTCTATTATTTCTTCTTCTAACTATGATGATCCTACTGTGTTGACATTTGAAAAAGGATCCAAAACTCAGTCTGGTATGTCCATGTTTAAAATGTCCTGGAATCGTTCCTTGAAATCACTGAGGAGGTTTTCCAAGTGTTGACAGTAAACAAGCAAGTCGTCGTGCTTGAATGACACTGCTGATAAATTTGGGAAGTTATTGAATTCGCGTCTGCAGATATTTCTTTTGTATAATAGCAGTTTGGACGCGAAAGCAGCAACGCTATTTTTTGTCTTAATCAAGTTTAAGTCGTCGCCTTGAAGTTGGAGATTAACATCATTAAACAATTTATACAGGTCTGTCATGTACGCAATATCGTTGTTTGATGAAATAAGGTTGTCGCGCAATTCCGCGTCTTTGTTTCCTAGGAACTCTAACACTGACCCAAACAGATTGTAAAATCGAGTCAAACAAATACCTTTTGACAGCCAGCGCACCTCTGTGTGAAGCAGTAATCGGTTGAAATCTTCATCATTGGCAATGCAAAGCTGACTAAATAATCTGTCATTCAACGAGTTACTTCTGATTTTATTAACTGCTCTGATAACATATTGCAGTGATGTATGGAGGCGTTCACTCAAATTTTTCGCAACCAAATGCTGGCGATGAATTACGCAATGCACAGCAAGCACGTCAGGAACTTTATTTTTTAAGCACGCTATGAAGCCTTTGTGACGCCCTGTCATGCCCGGTGCGCCATCCGTAGCAACTGACAAAATATTATTAAAAGGAATTTCCTTTTCGTCACAAAACTTTTATATATTTGAATCAATTACGACCTTGTGGTAAAAAGATTACGGGGATTATTGATATTTTCAATTTATTACGTCATCTCTTTTATTTTGTCAAATATTTTTGAGACTCATACTGTAATACGGGTAATCTTCTACTAACACACTGGCATATATTTTAATCTGCGACTATATAAGTAGTACGGGGTTGCATATATTGATTCAATTCCTTTTTTTTGAAAATTTGCTTACAAAAGGGGCCAGGATGTTTTATTCTTCAGATCTGCTCGTGAAGATAATTTTGCATAGTGAGAACAGATATTCTTAAGCTTCCCTTTAGGAGCAATAAATTTAATATTTTAACAAAATTTGCACATGATTGCGAATTATAAGTTTCTTTATAATATGCATTCCGTACGAAGAACGGGTATGCTGCTAGTTGGTGAAATAAATGCATTATATTTCCTAACGATTATATATATAAAATTGAAAATCTGTCTGTCTGTCTGTCTGTCTATCTGTTTGTCCCGTCATCACGGGAGAACGGCTGAACTGAATTTGATGAAATTTTGTGGGTAGCCTGGAAATAGTCCCACTTAAAATATAGTCCATGTTTGGAGTTTCTACGATCAGTGGCTCTCGAGATATTAGTAAAAAACTAAATTTTCGTTTGTCTCACCATCACGGGAGAACGGCTGAACCGAATTTGATGAAATTTTTAGATAGCCTTGAAATAGCCCCCCATAAAGTTGGCCCAAGTTTCGAGTATCTAAGACCAGGGCTTGTCGAGATATTAATAAAAAACGAAACTTTTTACTAGGAGTTCTTCTCTCTAACTCCGTGGTTTATCCAAACCAAAAGCTTGAAAATCGTTTGAAAGTGAATTAAAATTTAATCTCTGAGTTTGATGGGAGATTTTTTGCGCTAATTAGTCACTTTCTGAAAACATGAATTGTTTGAAACATGATTTAAAGGGAAAATCTATCTCAATGGTTTATTTAAAACAAGTTTATACTGAGCAATGAAAAATATAAAGAAATCCAAATGGTTATTTAATTTCGCAGTTTTTGAGGAAGATTCTATCTTATATCATGTTACTCAGAAACGCAATTAAATTAAATCTGTCTGTTAATTTTAATAATTATTTTTTCGATTTGAATAATAAATAAATGGATATAAAAATATATTTTGGAAAAGAACGATTTGATTTTTCGGATAGCATTTTTGACTGGATAGTATCAAATGATATCATGTCTTTTAGCAACGAATGTAAATCCAATGCGTTTACGCGGCATACGAAATGTATTAAATCTTTTTCGATTTGAATAATAAAAATATGTATATAAAATAAATGTCATTGCCATTGCAAGTTTGACTGGATAATACTAATTACGGTCTTCAGGTTTAAACATTATTATTATTGATATTTTCGGGGATTATTGATTCAGGTATTATGGATATTTTCAAGTTATTATGCAATTGTTTTATTATGAGAAAAATTATTTAAACTCATATATTGTACGTTGTACGAGTAAACTTCTACAAATACACGGGTATATATTTTAATCTACGAGAATATTAGTAGTACAGGTATATTGGCATATGTTTTGATATATATTGGCATATATTGGAATCAATTACGACCTTCTGGTGTAAAGAGTACGGGGATTATTGATATTTTCAATTTATTACGTCATCTCTTTTATTTTGGCAATTATTTTTGAGACTTATATTGTAATACGGGTAATCTTCTACTAACACACTGACATATTTTCTAATCTGCGACAATATAAGCATTAAAGGGTTGCATATACTGATTCAATTCCCTTTTTTTTGTAACTTTGATTACAAAAGGGGACAGGATGTTTTATTCTTCAGATCTGCCCGTGAAGATAATTTTGCATAGTGAGAACATATATTCCTAAACTTCTCATTAGGAGCAATAAAATTAATATTTTAACAGAATTTGCTCATGATTGCGAATTATAGGTTTCTTTATATTATATTCTCCGTACGAAGAACGGGTATGCTGCTTGTCTATATAAATAAAATTTAAAATCTGTCTGTCTGTCTGTTTGTCCCGTCATCACGAGAACACGGCGTAACCGAATTTGATGAAATTTTGTGGGTAGCCTTAAAATAGTCATACTTAAAATTTAGTCCATGCTTTGAGTTTTTACGATCAGTGGTTCGCGAGATATTAGTGAAAAACGAAACTTTCGTTTGTCTCATCATCACGGGAGAGCGGCTAAACTGAATTTAATGAAATTTTGTGGGTAGCCTTAAAATAGCCCCCCATAAATTTAGTCCAAGTGTCGGGTTTCTAAGTCTAGAGGTTATCGAGATATTAATGAAAAACTAAACTGTTTCCTAGAAGTTCTAATCTCTAACACCGTGGTTTATCCAAACGGAAAGGATGAAAATCATATGTTTAAAACGTCACATTGAATTAAAACTTTACTTCTGAGTTTGGTGAAGGACTTTTTTGGTGAAGGACTTATATTTTCGGGGATTATTGATTCAGAGATTATTGATATTTTCAAGTTATTATGTCATTTTCGTATTGCGGCAAAAATTATTGAAACACATATATTGTACGTTGTACGAGAAATCTTCTTTCTTCCTTAATAAAAATATGTTAGGGACACGACACCAACCAACCAGAAATCTTCTACAAATTCACGGGTATAGCTTCTAATCTACGAGAATATAAGTAGTACAGGTATATTGGCATATATTGGAATCAAGTACTGCCTTTTGTTATGAAGATTACGGGGATTATTGATATTTTCAATTTAAAACGTCATCTGTTTTATTTTGGCAAAAATTATTGCGACTCATATTGTAATACGGGTAATCTTCTACTAACACCCGGGCATATCTTCTAATCTACGACATTATAAGTAGTAAGGGTATATCTTCCCATATAATTTTATCACTTTCATTTTGGCATATATTGGAAACAATTACTGCCTTCAGGTTCAAAGATTACGGGTTTACTGAAATTTTCAAATTATACATGTAATCTAGTAATACAGGTTATATCTTCTAATATTGCGTATATAAGTAGTACGGGCGCCATACAATTTTAACGCTTTTATTTTGCATATATTGAAACAATTTTATATTTTTTGTAGGCCCGGATGTTTTATTCTTCAGATTTGCCCGTGAAGATAATTTTGTATACCGATAGCAGAATTCTTAAACTTATTTTTAGGAGCATTACATTAAATATTTTAACAGAATATTTTGATTAAAAATGTTATTTAGTATATTATAGGAATTTGCACATGATTTTGAATTTTAAGTTTCTTTATATTATATACTTCGTACGAAGAACGTGTATGCTGCTAGTTATTATTATAATTTTATTCGAAGAAACAGCTTGAGGCTGAATATTCAAGATTAAGCTTTAGCGGATACGGGCTTACTAGTATATACGTCTATAAATTCATGATATATTCACAATTTTACTTTTCCAGTTCAGTAAATGTTCAAAATAATCCTATGGATACCAACTGTCCTGCTGACAGTTCAGAGTCCTATTTTGCTCTCTTGACAGACGGCTGTCGTAGACTATCAAAATTCCAGATACAGCCCAAAGGCTTTGAAAATAAGAAATACGAGAATTCGAATTTTTCTTCCATCAACGGCCTTCATACTAGAAAGGTTAAAAATGAAAGTGAGAAGACTTTAAATGCAGATATAAAAAAAAATATTTCTTTTTGGTGGAGCTGGAGGATAGGTTTCTGTTATTTCAGAATAGAATATTTTAAGAACGTTTGCCTTTTACGTTACATAACTATTCTTTCTTTTACGACCAAGGTGAATGACATGTTTTTTCTTTCTTTAGAAAAGGTTTGAAATCCTGATAAGGATAGCAAATAACTAATTTTTTTCTGTGATTATATACAGAGTGATTATCAATCCCGGTTTGAAAATTCTCAAATGAGTTCCTGGTTTGAAAATATCTCAAATAAATTAAAACGCACTCCTCAGAATGATTTGAAATTTTGAGTGAAAACTTGTGGAGCATTGAAATTTTGTTTGGTGAAGAAAAAAACAGTAGTTCAAAAAGTCGCCGCTAGGAGAATAATTGGCCCTTTACTACACTAGAATGCAATACAAAAGTAATAAACGTTGACTTACTCATTGGCTAATGACGTATTAAATGTTCAATATGCTGTCCTTCGAATACTGAATTAAAAGTCGATATTTCATCATCATATGCATGCAAGTAATGAAAAATAAAATTCATCCATTGAAACAATGTTAAATTCTAAGCAAACGTAAGCCGTATCTTTTTTCACAAAATGCGGATTTAACTTGTTTCGCAGAATTGCCCTTCAAATGCTGCTGCAAATGTGCATAAGACAGTGAAGTTGCAATAAACGTTTGCTATAAAAAAGGAAGAGCGGAACTTGTTTCTCATAACTTAATGAAACACCACTATTGTTCTGTAGCAATGGCTCTATCATTAAAAGACCTGCCTGTAAAAATTCGTGGTCTTGCTATTGTTAATCTATCCAGGAAGCGAACACGCAGCTCAAATATTTTGTCTTTGAATTTGTTATTAAATATTTCTTTAACTACAATACATATCAAAAAACGGTTTATTTCAGCGTATTTCCCAAAGCTTTTTCTACAAGTGCACCAAATTTCATATTTTTACATGCAATAGTTTTTGCAGTACGAAGCAAAGAACTGCAGGAAACGAGAAATTTGTCAAACAGCGGCGGCGGCAGCGTCAGATACTTCTTTTCAATATAGAGAAATATTGTCTAATATAGTGCATGAAATTGATGTTCTGTATCAAATAACATCGCATTTGCGCTTCAAAATAAATTTCAATTTTCATTTGACAATTTGGCACATTTTTTAAAGACGACAAATTATACCGAAATTGCAAAAACCAGAAATATGTCGACATCGAATTGTATTGAAATTTAATCAATGCCAGGGTAACCCATGAACAGCCAAATTTTATGAAATTCTGATAAATAGATTTGCAGTTACAATGGATAGGGTAAACTATGTTAAATATCTGGCAAAATAAACTTTTTCGTATTCAAGAATGTTTAAATTTATGATGATATTTTTTCTCTCAAGTAATAATTAATTGCCATTCTAAGCAACTTTCGTGATGATAAATTTAATAGCAAATTTGCAATATTGAAAACAAATGTGTTCAACGGTTACCGTTTTCTTCCGGACATTTTGGACTTTTCGGAAAATTTTTGAACATATTTTTCAAGGCTGTTTTAAATACCGTTTTAATAAACTGAGAAAAATTTTGCCAAAAAAAATTTATATATATTAAAATAAATAATTTTGTTACGAAATACCTACATTGTTTGAATGTAAAATTATTATGAAGATACAGAAAATCAAATATGAATTTCTATAATTAATGAATAATTTTTGTGATTATTTCTTTTGAAATGTTACCTAAAGTTACTAAAATAGTTACGGAGATATTATTGCATTAACAGAAGTAATATAAAGTGTAAATAAATTGTGTACTTCAGTCAAGAAGTTTTTCAAATAAAGTAAATACTTTCGTATTAGTATTAGTATAAAGATTAATTATAACGTAAGAATCATAGCCAAGTTTTAAATTAAAGGCATTAAGTATTTAATGATTTACAATACTGATATCAAATAAATGCATTAAGCTTGCGAGCTTCGCAATGAACTAAACCTATTATGCTATACAATATAGAAAATATTAGCTACAAAAGACAGACACTAATCAAATTAGGAAAACAAGAAATGCATAAAGCATTGATTATAAAACACTTTCCAACAGAAATGCAATTTTAATTTTATTTAAACATCTCTAAAATGCGAGGCATCCAGCGCTGACATTTTTTTAATTATCACAGTACTACAGTAATTTATTATACTCTAAAACTTAAAACTTCGTCGAAAAAGACAATGCTAATTACGCAGAATGAACTTGTAAAAGTGTCATCGAAAGTATAATTTACGAAGTGTTCATGATGCTTTTATAGTTAATATTACATCACATTTAAAATATTTTATTATTATAGACACTAAAACTACTTTTGCTTGCATCATGTTAACTTAATTTCTTCGAAAGTGTTGTAACTATGACAAGAAGACGATGGTACACTTCGCATTTAGGACGCTCCGCATTTTTATTTACAACTGGCACGTTGATTATAAAAGAAATTTAAATCTAATCTATGATACTATAGTTCATTTCATTTGAATTTTGATAGAAAATGGATCATGCTAGACGAAAACCGAAACAATATTACGGAGTTATAACAAAAAAATCTGATGTGGGCAGCACATGACTTTCCTTATATAATGCAATGAATTTACTATTTTTACTGTAAAAAAAAATAGATTATCTTTATAGTAGTTATTTATATTATTTTCAAGATATTGAACTTTCGTCAATGAGTCGTCATTTTCCATGTCGTCATCATCAATGAGTCGTCATTGATTTAGCGTAATTTTTATCCATTTGGCGAGTTTTTCGTTAATTTAGCAACGTTTAAAAAAGACGCTAAGTTGGCGACATTCCACCAAATTCGTCGCCAAAATCTCGCCAAGCGTTATGGACTAACAAATAAGTTATTCTTACAGCAGATAAATAACTACTGGCGTTCAAATACAAAAGTATTACTCAAAGTATCTTTTTTCATGAATGGAACAAGCTAGATCCACGAAAATGATGTCACCAAATTTATCGAATGGTATTAAATATGAAAAGTGAGCATGTCTCTCAATTGGAAATATATTTTTTTTTATTAAATATGACTTTTTGATATTTTTTTAAAAATTCAACAATATCTCAAGAACGGTTCATTTTAGCGTTCTAAAGTTTATGTCAATCGCTTTCTAATGACAAATTACATAAGGAATGTCTATTTGCGTAATTTTATTAGCGGTTTCTGATATTTTGATGTTTTTTTCAAAATTTTACTCAAAAATTTAGGGGTGTTCTGAACATTCGATTTGGTATAAAAACAATAGACCTCCAGTGTTTACAGATTGTGATTTTTGAACCAAATTTCGCTCTAATCGGTCCATTCGTTCGTCAGTTATCGTCTCCACACCCTCACTGACTCACACACACACACACACATACACACACACATAGACATCACTTCAAAAAGGTTTGATTCGTGATCAGGGATGCTTGAAACGTGCTCTCCTGTCGAAAATTCGAATTCGAATTTTCGACCCCGTCACAATTATTTTCTTATATATTATTGCATATAAGGAAAGTAATATGTAGTGGTACATTTAAATATTTAAATTTTAACAAGCATATTTATTGTCAGGCAGCGCCTCTGTTATAGTTACTCTGGGTACTACTTTTATATACAAACTTTGTTTTCAAAGAGGTATAATTCCAAAAGTGTAGCTTTTTACATTGTCTTTATAATTGGTCCGCCAAATCGCAACTAGTTTCTCTTTGGGGGTGTCCATAAAGTTATCATTTGTCATCTACAAAAGCGATATAATTTCGTAAAAAGAGTCATAAGTCTCAAACAACTCTGCTTTTGTTTACAAACAGCACATCAAACGTGTCGCAACTCAAAACGGAGATGTCATTTTGTGTATGAACTAGACATTAAGCATGTCACAACTCAAAAGATGACTGCTTTTAGGGTACGAACAATGTATCAAATCTGTCACAACTCAAAAGGGAGAGCATGTTATGTACCAGTAATATATTAAATTTATAACAAAGCAAAAGATGGCTGCCTTTTATAGCCACACAAAAAATATTGGGACACTTTCAGCAAAAATAATCTAAAATTGAAGAAAATACTCGCTTTACAAATGAAGCAAAATGTATAGTGTATTTTAAGTTTCTGAGTATCGATTTAACATTAACAATATAATTTTTTTTTCAATTTTAATCAGTAAGAGTACCATTACTGACCTCGTCTTTAGATCTAGTCTATGATAATATCCAAAAATGTATCAAGATACTTTGAAATATTTTTTTGAAAAGGGATCAAAATTAGACAGATGAGAATTAAAAATGGTAATCATTGACATAGGTAAATTCAAATAATTAGATGGTAATGTAAATATAATTAACTGGAGTGTCACTCAACTCGAATTTCTCATACTGGAATTTATTAATTTTCAAATTTTACAAGAAAGAATCTGATGTGGGAAGCACATGACTTTCCCTGCAGACTTATTTATATTTACATTCTCTTTGTTTTAATTAAATTTAATTCACTTTTAATTCAATTTTCGTTCTCATTTGGTAACTGGACTTATTTTCAAAGGTGGCGTAGAGAAAGCATGAAAAACCTTAAATATATCACGAACGGCTAGTTCTAGTGAAATGGGGTTGGTCTTACTAATTTCCTCTTTAAAAATTACGTATAAAACAAGCATTTAGGGGTTTTTTGGAGCATACGTTGTTTTTTATTTCAGATTTTCTGGTCAATATGCAAAAATATACAAGATTTCGATTCATACCAAAATCTAATCAGCACCAGGGTGACCCACAAGCGACTTATATACCGAATTTTGTGAAATTCGGTCCAATAGTTTTTCAGCTAGAGTGGATACAGGCTTTTGCGGGCCATTTCGCAACAAAAGGTGGTTTTTTTTATCCCGAATCGTACCCAGAACTAATCAGCCCCCAAATGACTTACCATTCGCTCACAAATGACTTACCAAATTTCATGAAATTCGGTCAATTAGTTTTTTAGCTAAAATGGATACAAAATCTGCACAGACAGACAGACAGACACATGGACAGACACGCCAACAGATGCACAGACACACAGACGGACACACACACAGACGTCACGCTAAAAATATTTTTTTCGTAATTTAGAGGTCTCGAAACGTGTAGATCCGTCGAAAACTCGAGTTGCGATTTTCGGCATGTTTCCAATACTTTCCAAATACATTACCATGGATTGCAGGGAAAGTAAAAATCTGATGTGGGCAGCACATGACTTTCCCTGCAGTATATTAACGTTCTCTTTATTTTAACTAAATTTATTTCACTTTTAATTCAATTTTCGTTCTCATTCGGTAACCGGGCTTATTTTCAAAGGTGGCGTAGGGAAAGTACGAAAAACTAGAATATCTCGAGAACGGCTAGGCCTAGTGTAATGGGGTTGGTCTTATTCTTTTCGTCGTTAAAAATTACGTATTAAATCAGCATTTAATGGATATATTTGAGTATACCCAGTTCTTTAGTTTAGATTTGGACGATTTTTGCGGGCCATTTTGCAAAAAAAGGCAGGTCATTTTTTTTCCGAATCGTACCAAAATCTAATCAGCACCAAGGTAACCCACAAGTGACTCATCTAGCGAATTTTGTGAAATTCGGTTCATCAGTTTTTCAGTTAGAGTGGATACAAGCTTTTGCGGGCCATTTCGCAAAAAAAGGCAGGATCTTTTATTCCGAATCGTACCCAAAACTAATCAGCACCAGAGTCGCCCACAAGTGACCTACCACATTTTATGAAATTCGGTCCATTAGTTTTTTAGTTAGATTGGATACAAAATCTGCAGAGACAGGCAGACAGACACACAGACACACACACAGACGTCACGCTAAAAATAGTTTTTTCGTATTCTAGAGGTCTCGAAATGTGTAGATCAGTCGAAAACTCGAGTTGTGATTTTCGGCATGATTCCAATACTTTCCCTACACATTACCATGTATTGCAGGGAAAGTAAAAATGTGAAAAATCGGTATCATTGGGTCAAGTTATTACAACTATAGCATGTTACCAGTCACTTTAAAGGGCTTGAAAAAATATATTGATTCATGATATACTTGACAATGTACTCCCGGGAAGTAACATGCTCCCAATGTAGGGGTCAATGACGTCATGAACAAAACCATTGTGTCATAACAATTTTTTATAACAATGATTAAAACTATTAAGTCTCGTGATCATTAAACCATAAATAAACCATGTTATGCATGATTATGTTAAATTTAGTCCTATGCTGCCATATTAAAAAATACATAAAATTTCGAATTTATTTGGAAGTTTTAGCTTTAAAAAACTATATCTAGTTCTACATGTTTTGATAGTAAAGTTGGTTTCAAAGTTTCTTGAAAATTCATTCATATTTGTGGCTGCTATGGTATACACAAGAAATCGACTACAGAAATCAGACAGACAGACGAATATCATTCTAAATATAGTCGAAACTTGTTTATGGATTCTCAAAATATTTATTGGCACCAAAATCTCGCAATCAGATATTTTCGTAAAAACAATACTTTCCCTGTGCTACGTATAAGAAGGTGAAAAAATTGTATAGGGGTAGATGTCAGGAAGTTAATTGTGATGGCAATTGTGATGCCAGTTAATTGTGATGATTTTTGATAGACCAAGAACACAGATCTAATAACGAAATGATTTTTAATACATAAATCAACAGTAACACAATATTGAAGCACAAAAACAAAACTCGTCAAAACACCTAAAAACTTGCCATTATTTCTAATACTGCATATACAAGGTTTCACATCTAATGCACACATAAAAAATCTGATGTGGGCAACACATGCCTTTCCTTATATAATGTAATGAATTTACTACTTTTACAGTAAAAAAATAGGTTTTTCTTATAGTAGATACTGATATTCTTTCCAATATATTGAATTTTCGACAATTTGTCGTCATTTTCATTGATTTAGCGTCATTTTTATCCATTTGGCGAGATTTTCGTTAATTTGGCAACATTTCAAAAAGTCGTCAAGTTGGCGATATTCCGCCAAATTCGTCACCAAAATCTCGCCAAGCGTTATGCACTAAGAAATAAGTTATACTTACAGCACATAAATGACTATTGGCGTTCAAATACAAATGTATTACTCAAAGTCTCTTTTTTCATGAATGGAACGAGCTAGATCCGCGAGAATGATGACTCCCAATTTATCGCATGGTATTACATATGAAAAGTGAACATGTTTCTCAATAGGAAATGTTTTTTTTTTATTTTATATGACTTTTTGATAATTTTTTTGAAAAATGTACAATATCTCCAGAACAGTTCATATTAGCGTTCTAAAATTCATGCCAATTGTTTTCTAATGAAAAAGTACATAAGAAATGTCTATTTGCGTAACTTTATTAGTGGTTTTGATTTTTTGATGATTTTTTCAAAATTTCATTCGAAAATTTAGGGGGTTCTGTACATTCGATTGCGTATAAAAACAATAGGCCTCCAGTGTTTGCAGATTGTGATTTTTTACCAAATTTGGTTCGAACCGGTCCATTCGTTCGTCAGTTATCGTCTCCAAAGTCTCACTGACACACACACACACACACTTTCACACACACACACACACACACACAGACAGACATCACTTTAAAAATGTTTGATTCGTGATCAGGGATGCTTGAAACGTTCTCTCCCGTCGAAAACTCGAATTCGAATTTCCGACCCCGTCACAATACACTCCTTATACATTATGTATATAAGGAAAGTAATACAATCTATTACAGTCTAATAATACAGTCTAATATCTTATAATAATTTCTTTTGGTCTGCACTGCTTTCTGCTCGCAACATAAATTCCATATTCTTGTAGCGTATATTTTGTTCGTGACTCTTTTGAACTGTTAACAATTTTGCATAACATAACGCGGAAAACTTTATGAAATATTCCACGTCATTTTCATCGAATACTTTTTAGGTAATTCCACTAATTTAATCTTCACTTTGCAATAGTCCGTTTTCATTTTTTTAGGTGTTTCATCAGAAAATTTGATTCCATGACTTTGCATCGTGCCAACATCAACTTTGTTTCTTCGTTCCATATCATATCTAATAAATCATATTTTCTATTTATATGCTTGTTTGCATCTTTGGGATTTTTTTATATATCATATTAATAGCCGATTTACTGCCAATTTTCAAAATTAGTGATTTTTCGACAGAGTTAAACTTAGCTCTGCAGTATGTTTCATTCATTTAACCACTCGCTTAGAGCTATTATTTCGATTCGCAGGGGAAAAAATGTGATGCGGGCAACACATGACTTTCCTTATATTATGTAATGAATTTACTACTTTTACAGTAAAAACAATAGGTATTTCTTGTAGTAGATACTTATACTCTTTCCAAGACATTGAATTTTCGACAATTAGACCTCATTTTCATTGATTTAGCGTTATTTTTATCCAGATGGCGAGATTTTCGTTAATTTGGCAACATTTCAAAAAGTCGCCAAGTTGGCGACATTCCGCCAAAATCTCGCCAAGTGTTATGGACTGAGAAATAAGTTATTCTTATAGGAGGTAAATAACTAATGGCGTTCAAATGCAAAAGTATTACTGAACGTACCTTTTCTCATGAATGGAACGAGCTAGATTCACGAAAATGATGTCACCAAATTTATCGCATGATATTACATATGAAAAGTGATCATGTTTCTCAACCGTTAATATTTATTTTTAATTTATGGAATATTTTGAATATGTAGAATGAGTTGTATTAGAATCGCTGTAATTCTTTAACACAAAATCATTTAGTCCATGGAGTCTGCTTAGCTGATATGAATGAAATATTCATTGATTTTAGAAAGAGAAGGACGATATTTTTCGATGAAGTTACGCATTGAGTTTACTTACTTGTAGCTCAATGGTCTTAATTTTTAAATAAAATAAATTATTATAGTATTGTGATGAATGACATGAATGGGGGAATTATTTATGAATGAAATGTTGCTTTTATAGAGAGAGCCAGGTGTGTTATTGTTTTATGACGTCATTTGAATGAATTTCAGTTGTTTTCGATGAAGTTTTCAAATATAATAAATTATGATAATTCTAAAATTATTACCGAGGAATGTATCACATTTTAGAGATGTTTAAACCAGGCAATTTATACTTTATTGCCGGCATTTGAATGAAGTTAATTTTTTTCGATGAAGGTTTAAGGTGTCAAATATAATAAATTAATGTGTGATAAGTTTTAAAATATTACCGAGGAATGTATTGCATTTTAGACATGTTTAAATAAAATTGCATTGAAGTTGGAAAGTGTTTCATAATCAATGCTTTAAGCATGATTGATCTTTCTTGTTTATTAAATCACTTTATTTAGCGGACTTATCACTTGTGCAGATCAGAGACGAATAAAAAATAGCAACTCTTTGCTCCCTTCAAGTAAACTTCATCCACCTACTCGTTAAAACAAACAAAACAAAGCATGAGACTAGTCGCCAACTATATCATTAGCAAAAAACTAACTCAGCGACCTAACGAGACACGCAGTCCGCTTCAGGAAAACCCGAACTAACACGATGCAGATGTCCTTTAATGTTTATTTGCGATCAATGCATTTTGGCTTTGCTACGCAAGAATTCCATCGCAATATGCTATTGCACATTTCATTTATTTACATGGAAATTCTTGTGCGTTCAACAATAAAATTATTCGATTATAGAATTCAATACATATGTAATGTAATTGGCTGACGCAATACTTACGTAATGTGATGAAATATATATCAAAAATCGAAAAAACTAAATGGCCGATCAAACCTACAACTTTTTTTATTGATAACTTCGTCAATTATGTTCCAATTTGATTGAAATTTTCATATACCGTACAAAAAAAATCGCACAAAAAAATCGCACAAATAAAAAATCGCACAAAAACAGGTTTGAGTGTAGTATAAGGAAAGTAATAATGCATTGATGAGAACCAATATGAACTGAAATATAATACAACAAGAAGCATTAACTTATTTTCTGTAAAGAATTTTAATTCGAATATTGGATATAATTGTGCAGTTACTAGTTTTTCTAAATTATACAACACTTTCCCTGAGAATCTGGATATTTTTTATTCATCGGAGATGGATTATAAAAAGCATTTGTTGTATCCTGTATTTTATTGTATGTTTTCATGTGAATCTGTTTATGAAGATCATTTGTTGTTGAAAGTTTGCTTTTCCTTTTAATGTATTTTAACTTTTTAATGCATTTTAACTTTTTAATGTATGTTTATTCATGCACGCTGTAACTGGGACTACGTCCTGTAGCTTGCAGTCTTTTTCAAATAAATAAAATAAAATAAAATAAATGAACAGTTTCTATCCCCTCTATCCCCAAAGGCAATTCAGAAACGGTTGCCTGGCATCACACGGAGAATAATTTCTGTGTTCCCTCGGAGAAGCATCAAAAGATTCGATGGTTAGCCAGAATGCAGTGATCCAGTTCGAAAAAGGAGTATAACTCGATGTCCGCTACTACATATGAATTAGAAAGTGTATACATTCAATCTAATAAACTGCTGAGTGACATCAAGGTGTTTACTGAGGAGCTGGTGTTTACTGAGGGGCTCAAGGTGTTTACTGAGGGGCTGGCTCCACAGTATCGGGAGCATCTAGGATCACTACTTACAAAAGTAGTGTTTTCCTTGCAATTCAATCTGTGTGATAGAATGTGCTATGTTCATTCGTCAGAGATAGCTTTTGCTTTTTAATAGAATCTGGCACGGAAGGAACACGGATAATTAAGTACTGATGTAAGTAAAATGAGTGATTCAAATATGAATAAATGGCAGTTACATTTCTGAAATTAGAATGTATAAAATGCTTATATTTTGCTAAAATGCTATATTTGTATATATATATATATATATATATATATATATATATATATATAATCTAGTATTAATAATACTTATAAAATGCTTATATTTTGCTAAAATGCTATATTTGTATATATATATATATAATCTAGTATTAATATTACTTTTATTTTTACATCCTCTTAAACATAAGCCTTACTATTATTAATCCCATTTTTTGTAGCTCTTTTTCTATATTATTACTTTTTCTTGCCTTTTTGCATTACTGTTTTTCATTTCTTACGAATGGCAACAGTAGATCATTTCTGTTTTCTTTGCGAATGGCAACACTGGTCTCTTCATTCAGGGTTCCAGGGTTCGACTGGTTCGGGCATATGCAGTGTCTGTTCCAGGTATTCATGTTTTCTTTTATTTTTCCTTCCTTATGTATGTTGTCCACGTCGAAATAGTTTATAGATATAATCTATCAATTTCTTCTGAAATAGGCATATTTTGTGTTTGCTTCGTCAAACTACTTGGACCCGAAGAAGAGTTTTGCGAAATAAACAAGTCCATTTTATAAAGCCTAGCCCTTGTCCATGTGTATAGCAATAATGCTTGATTTTTTATGTTTTTCTATTATCGTTTCCATACTATTGAAATTTGTTGATTTTCTTTAACTTGATGACTCGTAATTTGTATATTTTTCCATTTGATTGAAGATTTGCTGTTATATACTTTTATTTTGTAGGTGTTTTAGAAAGTTAGGTTTTTGGAGCTGCAGCTTCTCACTTTTTCTCATTGGGCTTTTAAACGTTTATATATATATATATCTGTGTGTGTGTGAATCCACATCAAATTTGATAATTACAATTTAATACTATTCAAGGCATGTAAAATAAAGATTAGGCCAATTTAAATTTGTCTCATGTCATTCTCTTGTATTCGAGAGCTACTTTTTATTTCATACTCCCCCCTAAGTGAAGGTATGAGAAGTAAGTTATTTTATTTAGAATGTGTTAAGGACGATTTACCTTATCACACTTGGGAAACGTCAAAATATTTTACAATAATAATTTTGGTTACGCTTGGGTAAGATAACGCCCTCCGCACTGCATTCTATTCCATGGCGAAATGTACGTTATTGAATTAAATAATACTTATACAAACTGTTAATTTTGCAGAAATAAATTATCAATGCCAAGAAAATTCGAACTTAAATGGCTCTGAACTGTATGAGCTTAAGTGTATCCTATTCTATCACTAGAAAATATGCTGATTACTTCAACTCATTATTTAGTGAATAATTTAATTTAAGAACTAAAAAAGATGCATATAGTAAATAAAGCCTTTCTATTGTGTCAAATAAGAGCCAGTAAAACTTAGCGACATATAGCTACAATTCCCAAAGTATTAAGGTACTTTTAAGCTAGAAACGATAGAAGTTTCATCTCCGTCTCTCTAACTCGCTGTCTCAGATTTTCAATATGGTCGAATAGAGTTCTTGACACGAAATCGATAGGGAGAAAAGAAGAAAAGAAGTTTAAAGACATTCATATAAGTTTAGTTCTTTTTTTTTTTTAAGGATGCTATTTCGAGGAGTGAATTTCAGGGCATTTAATTCAATACAGAGAAAAAATTAAAGTGGTTTGAAGATGCCTGGTGTTTAAAAAAAAAGAAAAGTAATCATGTACTTTGTTGATGTAAAAATGCTATTCAAACATGATGTGTTTCTGAAAATATTATGAAGTTTAAATGAATTAATAATGGATTATGTGAACAAATAACATGCAATTAAGAATATTAATAATGTCAAAGAATGAATCTAAAATGTTTAAAGAAAATTATTTAATTCATAATCTAAACTGTTAAAAAAATTGTAAAAATTTGTCTGAAATGTTAGAGGTGTCAAAGGATTTTGTGATGTATAAGTAATGAATAATCCAACTATAGAAACTAAAACAAAAATATTTGTAAATGTCATAATATGTACTTAAGATGTGTTAATGGTATACCATAGATGTAGTGTTAATGGTATACCATGAATGTAGTATATGAATGTCAAAATACTAGGTATGAGTGAGTGTGCATATAACAATTATATAGTAAAATAGTCAACATTTAATTTTATGCATTATTTTAAGCTACTCGACTTAATGTATATGTAAGATTAGCAGATATTAATGATGATATAATATTGTAAAAAAGACTTTCAGTGGTACAACAAGACAATTTTAAACTTGTCTCAGGTGTGAAGTGAATTTTTCCTTGGTACATGATAACGATACATGGTAATTTTTCTATCTTTGGAATAAGATTCAAAATACCTGGTCTCACACGGTGCTTTTCTCCTTAAGTGTTTGTTAAAATTAATGCAATTTTAGTCAAAAATAATAGAGGTGTGAAAAAATGATAATCTATATAAATAAAAATGAAAATCTGTCTGTCTGTCTGTCTGTCTGTCTGTCTGTCTGTCTGTCTGTCTGTTTGTCACACCATCACGGGAGAACGGCTGAACCGAATTTGATGAAATTTTGTGGGTAGCCCAGAAATAGCCCCACTTAAAATTATATCCGTGTTTTGAGTTTCTACGACCAGTGGTTCTCGAGATATTAGTAAAAAACGAAATTTTCGTTTGTCTCATCGTCACGAAAAAACGGCTGAACCGAATTTAATCAAATTTGGTGAATAGCCTTGAAATATCCCCCCATAAATTTTGTCCAAGTTTCGAGTTTTTAAGACCTGGGGTTGTCGAGATATTAATGAAAAACGGAACTTTTTCCTAGGAGTTCTACTCCCTAACTCCGTGGTTTATCCAAACGAAAAGCTTGAAAATCGTTTGAAAGTGAATTAAAATTTAATCTCTGAGTTTGATGGGAGATTTTTTGCGTTAATTAGTCACTTTCTGAAAACATGAATTGTTTGAAACGTGATTTAAAGGGGAAATCTATCTCCATGGTTCATGGTTTAGTTAAAACAAGCTTTTACGGAACAATGAGAAGTATAGAGAAATCAAAATCGTTATTTAATTTCGCAGTTTATGTTATAAGACATGACATATTTAACATGTTATAAGATTCTATCTTATATCATGTTACTCAGAAACGCAATTAAATTAAACCTGTCTGTTAATTTTAATAATTATTTTTTCGATTTGATTAATAAATAAATGGATATAAAAATATATTTTAGAAAAGAACGATTTGATTTTTCTTATAGCATTTTTGACTGGATAATATCAATTACGGTCTTCAGGTTTAAAAATTATTATTATTTATATTTTCGGGGATTATTGATTCAAGGATTACTGATATTTTCAAGTTATTATGCAATTATTTTATTATGACAAAAATTGTTTAAACTCATATATTGTATGTTGTACGAATCTTCTACAAATACACGTGTATATCTTTTAATCTACGAGAATATAAGTAGTACAGGTATATTGACATATGTTTTGATATATATTGGCATATATTGGAATCAATTACGACCTTCTGGTATAAAGAGTACGGATATTATTGATGTTTTCAATTTATTACGTCATCTCTTTTATTTTGGCAAATATTTTTGAGACGCATATTGTAATACGGGTAATCTTCTACAAACACGTTGGCATATTTTCTGATCTGCGACAATATAATTAGTACGGGGTTGCATATATTCATTCAATTCCTATTTTTTCTTCTGTAAATTTGCTTACAAAAGGGGGCAGGATGTTTTATTCTTCAGATCTGATCGTGAAGATAATTTTGCATAGTGAGAACATATATTCTTAAACTTCTCTTTAGGAGCAATAAATTTAATATTTTAACAGAATTTGCACGTGATTGCGAACTTTAAATTTCTTTAAATTATACACTCCGTACGAATAACGGGTGTGCTGTTAGTGGTTAATAAATTTTAACATTTTAGGAGGATATATCATGTTGCTCGGCATCGCAATTAAATTAAATGTGTTTGTTAATGTTTTTATTATTTTTTTTCGATTTAAGTAATAAATAAATGGATAAATGGATATAAAAGTATATCTTATGAATGGACGGTTTGATTTTTCTTTTAATTATATTAATTGCTGACTGCGTACATCAATTTTATTTATTTTGGCAAAGAGTTTTCAAGCTTATATCGTATTTAGCTACTAAACTCATATATTGTGTTTAGCCAATAAATTCATATAGCCGATTGTTGAAACAGAAAAAGAGTAGAACGGGTATATCTTCTAATACAATTGTAGTGTTTTCATTTAGTATATTGGAACGGGATAAGAATGTTTCATTCAGATCTGCAAATTCAAAGCTACGAATTTGGAGGGATATCGCTAATTTGACAACTTTTCTTAAACTTTGCCAAATTGACGGAAATGTCGCCAAATTGATATAAACGACACACAAACAGCTGCCATAAACCTTCGGGTTGGTCGTGTGGCTTGGGTCTTCTACGTATCAATGAATTTTTTTTTTTTGTCAGAAGAGAGTACTGAAATGATGTTTGGTTAGCATTGATCTGTCAGACCAACCATCCTACTTAGTAATACATTTAGCGAATTTTTAAAATGTCACCAAATTGATAAAAATGTTTTCAAATCTATAAAAATATCTTGAAATTGATAAAATTGCGCTACATAAATGATATTAATTGTTTTTTGTTAGGGGATAGTATTGTGATGATATTTCGTCAATTTGTCGCAAAGTGAAACTGTCAGTTCTACAGTCCCACTTGGCGATAAATTTGGCTATTTTTTAAAACGTCGCTAATTTGACGAAACTGTCGCCAAATGTTCCATAGAAATATAACTATTTAGACGATATTTTTTCTACCAATTTATTTGAAGCAAATGATATCATGTCGCTTAGCAACGGATTTAAATCCAATGTGTTTATGCGGCAGACGATTTTTATTAAATCCTTTCCGATTTGAATAATGAAGATATGTATATAAAATAAATTTCATTGCCATTTCATTTTGGACTGGATAATATCAATTATACTCTTCAGGTTTAAACATTATTATTATTGATATTTTCCGGAATTATTGATTCAGGGATTATTGATATTTTTAAGTTATTACGCCATTGTTTTATTGCGGCAAAAATTGCTGACACACGCATATTGTACGTTGTACGAGTAATCTTCTAGGAATGCACGGGTATATCTTCTAACCTACGAGAATATAAGTAGTACAGGTATATTGGCATATATTTTGACATATATTGGCATATATATTGAAATCAAGTACAGTCTTCTGGTATGAAGATTAAGGGGATTAATTATATATTCAATTTATTACGTCGTCTGTTGTATTTTACCAAAAAACATTTGTGACTCATATTGCAAAATGGGTAATCTTCTACTAATAATCGGACACTATAAGTAGTACGTGTATATCTTCCCATATAATTTTAGTACTTTAATTTTGAAATATATTGGAATAAATGACTGTCTTCAGATTTAAAGATTACGGGTTTATTGGTATTTTCAATTTATACATGTAATCTACTAATACAGGTTATATTTTCTAATATTCGCGTATATAATTAGTACGGGTCCCATACAATTTTAACGCTTTTATTTTGCATATATTGATTCAATTCCATATTTTTTTTTATATTTGCTTACATAAGGGGTCCAAGATGTTTTATTCTTCAGATATGTCCATGAAGATAATTTTATATAGCGAGAACAGAGATTCTTAAACTTCTTTTTAGGAGCATTATATTAAATATTTTAACAGAATATTTTGATTAAACATGTCATTTAGTATACTATAAGAATTTGGGCATGATTATGAATTTCAAGTTTCTTTATATTATATACTCCGTACGAAGAACGGGTATGCTGCTAGTTTATTATAAAAATTAAAAATGTGGATTTTGATGGTGTGCATGAAAAACTTTCAGTGGTGCAACATGACAGTTATAGACTCAACAAATTCAAGTTGAACATTTCCGTTCTGATTGTTTTTCAAGAATTGTTTCTTACAGTCATAATTTCATAGGTGGTTTTTACGTGTTCTTTGCCCGCGGGGGAAAATGGGTGATCAGGAGGCATCATATACAGTTTGGGGATGCTTACGACAAAACAAAGCTCAGACTTTTAATCACTGTGTTATGACAGTCTTGGCCCGCAAAAGCATAACCCCAACCCGTCACATAACTTGCAGGTGTGGTTAGGGCAAAATGCCCAAGGGCCAACGGTTAAACCATTCTCCAGTGGAAACTGAAAGAGCCAGTAATGCAAAGATACGGCATCGCGGAGGAGCATCCAGTAAGAACAAGGAGGGTGTATGAGAACCCCAGGCCAAATGAGGAGGCTACAAGGAGGAAATGCAACGTAAGCAATTCAATAATTGTTAAAAAGACGATCAGAGAGAATCGTGAAGAATAAAAAATGATTTCAAAAGAGAGAGAGTCGTGTTTTCAAACAGTGTAGTGGTTATTAATTTTGAGTAATAAAAATGTTTTAGGAAAAGACGAAGTATGGCTCCATATGTCAGAAAAAAAGAGGCCCAGTCATGCTAAGCTACAGACCTCTGAAATACAGAGGTATGTGCCAGGTTTCATGTATATTAGGTCATTTTTTATCTTTGGGATAAGATTCAAAATACCTGGTTTCACACGGTGCTTTTCTCCTCCTTAAGTGCTTGTTAAACTTTATGCAATTTTAATCAAAAATAATAGAGGTGTGAAAAAATGATAATTTATTATAAAAATTAAAAATGTGGATTTTGATGTGTAGTGTTTTGATTTAATGATTATGTTAAGGAAGTAGTACAAAAAGGTAATGGTGGGTTTTGCTGCCACGTTAGCAATGTATAATGTTACGATTTACGATCACTTTAATCAGGAATTATAATTTTATCCCCAATTTTCAAGTATATTTAAAAAGTACACCCCATTTAATGTTTTCTTACCACAAAGTTAAAAAAATATTCGTATCAAGCGACAAAGTTTCTGTATTAAAAAAAACTGTACCAATCATTTATAAAACGTTCATTGATACATCTTCAATTTTATCCATTTTTAACACTTTACAACATAGTTGAAAAGTGTTTATTACTTTGTTCATTCTGTCTGTCTGTGTGTCTGTCCGTTCGCACGATAAGTGCCATAAAAATGACTTTATCAGAATTATATTTTAGTATGCTGTTGAGACTGTCTGTAGAACATATGGGAATGTAAATGAATAATGTCACCCAATTAGTTTTGGAGTAAACCCGGGTTGAAAGAATGAAATACATTGAACCCTATGGGACCTAATTTTTCAAACATTTTTTAAGTGGATATAAAATTTACAAATTGCTTCGAAAATATTATGAAATATTCAAATTATCCCATAAAATATATAAAAAGAATTTCAGCAAAATATGTTCGGTAGTTTTATAAATAAAAATTAAAATAATAATTGTACCCATATTATATGAAACGATCACATTCCCCACTTCAATAAAATATAGCATCCATCTTGTGTCAAAATCGTGATTTTTAAAGTTCTTTTTAAGTTATATTTAGTGTTGCATCCGTCTTAAAACCGCTTTATTTTTTTTCTGTGCATCTATATACTGCGCCAATGCAATTATAATATTTTGGCGTTTAAATGGTAATCAAATTTTGATTATTTCTACAGCAAAGCCTAATTTTTACATATGGAGAATGTAAATACATCAAACTGTAAAATGAGTTGTATAAGAATTGTTGAATTTCTTTAATGCAAAATTATTTAGTTTTGTATTCTGCAATATAGCTGATACGAATGAAACATTCATTGATTTTGCATAGAGACGCAGATGAGTCTATAGTATTGCGTTTTTCTATGAAGTTTTAAGCACGGAGTTAGAAAATACTTTTACATCCATGGTTTTAAGTTTTTATGTAAAATAAATTATTGTAGTATTGTGATAATTTTGAAAATATCGTCACTGAATGAAAGGAATGGGAAAATGTTTATTAATAAAAATTCACTGCTTTTATATAGAGAGACAGGCGATTTATATTTCAATTACGTTTTTGGAATAAAATGCATTTCTTTTCGATGAAGTTTTCAAGTATAATAAATTATTGTAATAGTGTGATAGTTTTAAATATATCACCGCTGAATATATCGCATTTTAAAGATGTTCAAATAAAATTGAATTGCAGCCGGTAAGTGTTTCTTAATCGATGCTTTATGCATGATTAATCTTTCTTGTTATTTCATAAATTTCAAGTTCATTTGTTCATTTGTTCATCATTTCATTTGTTCATTTTGTTGTCAATTTTATTTGTTCGTCATGGTATCCATCATTTCCCACAGCATTCATTCACAATGTTGCTGAAAATATATACATTTTCCCACTGACACAGACAGTCACGCTTCCAGTTCCACTCCATTTTTGATTGGTATCTGTGAAAAGATTAACCAAAATTTCAAGATAAAAGCCTGAAGGCTTTGAAACGTACCGTACGAAATTGTCGATTTTCTTTACATGGCTTATATTTCCTGTAATTAATCTGTCTATTACAGTCTTCAATACATGATGTAAATAACATAGAGCCTTCTCGCTTGCACAAGAGATACATTTATAATTTATTTCAATCGAAATGACTTCAATAGATGGTTATAGTTTATAACTCAGGAAAAATATAATTTTATCATTTGACGTTTCTATATATGTGTATTGTTCACAAAGTTTATGCATATGTGAATATACAAGGGAATATGAGACAGACTCTGTGAGTTTAATATACAGGGGTTTAAATATTAATGATAGTGAAATAAAAAACTTGCCGAATTATTAAAAAGAATATTGCTGTAAATACCTAATGTATCTTAATGGCATATTACCTGTTTCAAAGAAAAACTACATGTACAATCAACCATTGTTTTTATTTGAAGGACCCGGTCGCTTCAAATATGAATAACATGAAGAACACATGTCACAATCGGGATATGAATTAGGGCTCTGTTCGACTTTCACTGTATACTCTAGTATATTTTATGCAAGATTCGAAAATTTTCTCTGCATTGACCGGGATTTAAAATGCAAACCTCCAATTAGAATTACATTAGAATTCACAACCGAAAAACAATTACCAAAAATATAAGAACGCTTTAAAAATACGCCTGCTTATAACAACAATCACAATAATTGCATAAAAACCTCTGCACGGGAGCACACATTGTTATGGCCTAAGCAATGCGCATTTTTAAAAACTCTGACTCGCAATAGCTTTCCTGCAGCAGCTCTCGATCACGGAAAAAAACAGTCTTTTATGTTTCATTCATTCATTTTCCATTCATTGAATTCATTCCTTTAATTTTTGGTGGATGTAGTAGTCTTCTGCGCGCGAGCACACGCGTGCCAGATACGCGCGTCGAACTTATATACTGTCCGTTTTTTAAAGGCGTAGTTCATCTTTTTAAAAATTCACGAGAATTCGTTTAATGATAGTATGGGTTTTATTCAAAACTTGTTTGAAATATATATGTTTTTATCTTTCCGATGGTGTTAAAATGGAAACTCTGATATAACGCTTTTTGCTTTATAAGAAATCCATTTAGGCGAAATTCGTGCAAAATGACGCTTCAACATTTAATAAATAAAACCTAATTTGAATTCATAAAGAAAATTCGAGAGGAGGAACCAATGTACCTATGTACCAAATTGTACAGCAGTACAATGATTAAATTTTCCGCTACAGACGATACAAATAGTCAGACTGACAGACATACACCTTCCTTTATTATTACAGACAACTTTCCTATTTGCCGTAACTCTCATGAAATAAAAATCGTTGCTATAAAATAATGGGATTCATGGGGAAAATCGAAAATGACTCAAAAACTGAATGATGACGAAAATCTGAACTTTTTTAGCCTCCGTGAACCGCTGCATCAAACCAGTAAAGTTGAGTTGGTAGAGCGCCATTGTAAAAAAAAACTCATATTCCAATCAGGATACGGACTATAAATCTCCACATTATCAGAAGACACTATAACTATTAAACTACTCACATGTTTCTTCCATCTAAATTTTAAATGAACACTAGTAAAGAAAATGGAGGAAATAAAACAGAATACCTATGAAATTTGAGCAAAATGGCATATGCCATGCTTATCGAAAATGTACTATCTATTAAAAATAAATTATCGAAAATCTGCTGCGATACAAAATCTTTTTATTCATTTATTAATTTTCTCCAAAGAATTTGAAGCCTTACTATTTCACTCTACTTTCACCAAGGTGCGATTAACGTGTAATGAGAACACCACAAACTTTCTTAAAGTATTTGAAAGTAAGAAAATAAATTGGGTTTGAAAAATAATTATAAAGACATGAAAAAAAAACAGTATTTTTAGTAGTTTTCACGTTCAAAACTTAAGTGATATTTTTACCGCTTGGAGCTCATTCATTACACATTATTGAACATAATTAATTTATTACTTAGGATATTTTCAACGTTTTATATAAATTGAATATATAATATAGTGAATCGGTTAAATACCGTTACGATTAGTGGAATTCCATATGCATGAATTGGTTAATTCAATGTAATTCACTTAACAGTTTGTCAATTAAATTATACCTCACAACGTAATTTAAAATTTTTCTGTCGCCCATAAAGGCCGACATTCAGTATTTCTTTCAGGTTTCCCTGAAACGAGTATACCCCCACCCCCGGGGAGACATTTTACATTAACCTAGTTTCTATTTATGTGACACACAGTTTAGATATATTTAATATAGGACAAATAGGAAACTTGCCCCCTAAAATGCCACTCGCCCCCACCCCGGCAAAAATGCCCTGAAAGAAACACAATCGACATTTTCGTCACTTAATCTGTTTGAAGACTTGTATTTCTCTCAACTTCAAGTTGATAAAATTTCTTGTATTTGGGTGTTCATTTTCAAAGTATTATTAAGTCAATTCATTATTCCATCTATTCCACATTGTTTAGCTATGTTTATCGAGGTATTTGTCAAATAAAAAAAATCTGATGTGGACAGCACATGACTTTCCCTGCAGACTCTTATTCACATTCTCCATTTCTTAAACAATTCATTATATATGGTTTAATTGCACAAAATAACTCCCACAATTATTTAAAATGACACTGAATTGCCACTTTTAATTCAATTTTCGTTCTTAGTTGGTAACCGGACGTTTTTTCAACAGTGGCGCTGCGTAAATGCAAAAACACTGAAATATCTCAAGAACAGCTAGCCCTGGTGTAATGGAGTGGGTCTTACTATTTTCATCGTTAAACATTATATATAAAACAAACATTTAATTGATATATTTGAGCATACGTAGTATTTTATTTTGGATTTTGACGAATTTTGCGGGCCTTTTCACACAAAAAAAAAAAGGCAGCCTACTTTTTTATGAATCGTACCAAATTCTAATCAGCACCAGGGTAACCCACAAGTGACTTATCTACCAAATTTTGTGAAATTTGATCTATTATTAGTTTTTTTTAGCTAGAGTGGATGCAGGCAATTTTTGCGGGTCATTTCGCAAAAAAAGGCGGGTTGCTTCTTCTCGAATCATACCAAAAACCCATCAGTACCAGGGTCTCATACAAGTGACCCTGGTACTGATGGGTTTTACCTACCGAATTTCATGAAATTCGGTCCATTAATTTTTGAGGTTGAGTGTATGTATACATTGCACAGACAGACACACAGACAGAGAGACATCACGCAGACGTCACGCTAAAAGTAGTGTTTTCGTGTTCTAGAGGTCCCGAAACGTGTAGATCCGTCGAAAACTGGAGTTGTGATTTTCGGCATGACCCTATACGTTACCATGTATTGCAGGGAAAGTAATACTAATAGCCAAAAGTAAATGGAGTGTCATCATTTTAAAGTCTGTACGTGTTAAGTTATTAGTGGTAAGTACATACATTTGTTGTTCAGCAGCATTTTGGAGCACTCGTAAGCTTCAAACTTTAGTGTCGTGGGTTTGGAACGACGTCGGGTCAATTATACCTATTTTTTTCAATTCATGTAAATTTGTTTGCATAAAAATAAATGCTGAAAATTTATAGAAACCTATATGCATAGCCATTTTAAGATACTAGAAACAGTATTTTGAATGAAACGAAAATTTTACCTTCTATTGCTTAAGAAAATTCTTTGCTTAATAAATAAAATAATATACAAAATCAGTTTCACGAAATGCCTTTTAATTACTTTCAGAAAGATTATCGAGTAGGGCGTCGATAAATGACCTTAAAATTAAGAACGTTATCAATCGTTTATCAATAGCTAATTTTTAAACTGTTTATATCATGTTGTTTTAGCACAGTGAATTTGGAGGGAATGAGATAATTATATAGATATTGCAAAATGCGCATGCACGTATTTCGCAAGACGTAAACTAGGATTCCGTAACTACACAGTCATTTTTATACGTTATTTTTATACATCATTTTTATACGTCAATTATTCTATTTTAGCCCCATATTTGGCTCAAATGAGTCACATGATTTTTGTGTTACAACCAAACTTTCGAATTCACGTTCTTGGTCAGATAAGCGAAAAAAAAAATTAAAAAAATCGTACGATACCAGAAAACAATTTTACGTTTATGCTACGATTTTACGTTGGGGTTAAACAAAACTTGAATGATTTAAAATAAAATTCAATTTGAATAAAACAAATTTTCTAAAAATACAGTTAAGTCGACATGTACAGCCGCAAAAAAATAGAATAAATTAAAATAAAAAAAAAGAAAGAAACACCCGACCGCAATTGCATAATTTGCATCGCAGAACAAAACGGAAGATATTGTTCTATATCGATTCGAATCTTCTACAAATATCGATATTTAAAATGTGCTTAAGGGTTAAAAGTTATTTTGGCACTCACTCCAGAATCTTCAAGACCAACCCCTATTGATTATTACATATTCAGATTTTAAAGGTCAAAGTTTACCATTTAAAGTTTACCAATTTAAAGGATTTTCTATCTATTTGCAAGTATCTAAAATTTGCTGACTTAATGTTAAATGGATTTTTCAGTTTTGTTATATATATCGCGATAAATCAATTTTCCAATCAAATTGTGTAAGCATGCATTTTATACTAAATATCCCCTAGAAATTTTATATAAATCTTAATATTCACATATATTTGAAATATTTATTAATTATTAAATTATTATTCATAAACTTATAAAAAGTAACAGCTGTTAATTTTGACATATTCTATACAGCTGCGTTTGCATACTTTGTATAAAGGAATTTGCATGCGAAATTTCGAGATGATCGGATTACTTTTTAAGGCCCTATCACATTCAACAACTTTTCCGGCAATTTTTCGGACAACCAACTTTTCGAACAATTTTTACGCCGAGTTGGGGGAAAACTCGTGTGAAATAAGGTCAAAAAATTGGGACAACTTTATCTGACCGGTATAGAAAAAGTTGTTCATTTGGGACAATTTCTTACCAACCAGCCAATCACAGATGAGTAGCGAAGGAATCACGTGTGTAGAAAGGTTGGCGCAGATTCTACTACATTCTGGTTTGGCGTGAAATCCTGGCGCAAGTTTGAATCTGTGGAGCGCGAACAGATAGATCATAATAACAGATAGATTATATTGATATAATAACCAGGCAGCGCGAAGTATTATTTTAGTTTAGATTTAGAATTTTGTTAAGTATTTATAATATTTCTGTGTCATAAAGGTGGATGTCAATGGAAGTCGTCTCGAAGTCGAAGAAAAGTAGTCTTGCGAGATGGAAATGGAGTTAATTGAATCAATACGTTAAAAAATCATTTTTGTGGAATCTAAAAGATCCACTGTATTTAAAAAAGAATTTGAAGAAACATGCGTACGAGAAAATATCATCTTTACGAACCATCTCTTCCAAAGCGATTTTATATACATGAAATATTATATAATAAAAATTACGATATTATTACTAATATAATCTCTTTGGTCTCTTCTGATTCAAATTTATATTTACCAGCGGGTTGCTAGTTTACAGTATTACCGCATTACAGAAAATCCGCCTTTCTGTGAATTTAAACAAGAGCGTGCGCGAGTTTGCTTTGGCGATATATACATATTTCATCAGTTTTCTAAAATAAGCTAACTAAAGTGATTCCATCACATAACACAAAGGATCCTAATTTAAATTGTTTTAGAATATTTACTACACTATGGCAATTTCCTCGTTTTAACGAATACAATTATGTTCTCTTTCTCGAATCGTTAAAAAAAACATCAGACAGAATTTAGAAAATGAATTTTCATGTATGTTCTTCATAGATATTTTTTTTCCTTCTATTGCAATACTAAAACAACTTGAAAACTTATTCTGTTTACTCTTCAAAATAGTATTCTAAAATAACACTAAATGCATTGCATGATATAATTTGTTAGTATATTTCAAATGTGAAGTTTCGGCTTGGGTGGTAAAGAATCAGCTCAGCAAACGACTGGGCTCTGGTTCGAATCCATGCGAATTTTAAATTTTACAAGTGCTGCCATCTGTTGCTAAAATATTCAAATATAGTTTTTCTTTAATAATCTGCAGAATTTTTTTGTTTTAAATTATTTTACGTTTTATATACAAAATAACCTTATATCGGTAAATTATTTTTAAATTTGAATGCTTATAAAAATTTATTTCGAAGTTACTTTGAAAAACATCTTGAAGTATACTTTATACCAGCTATAGATGGAATGTACATTTTTAAATCTATTTTAAAACATAATTACTCAATAAATATAAATGTAGATAAAATAATTTTTAAAAGTTTACTTTAATGAGAAATATTTTAAACGTTACAAATGAGCAAAGAACATCTTCGGATATTTAATATAGATACGTATTTGAAAACCTTTAAAATCAAGTATAAAATGGTAATGAACTTAAATTTGTTTAAGACATGATATTTTAATAACGGCATTCTTGAATTTAAATACTTTTTACGTTTTCTTTTTCTTTGTTTCATTTCAGTCAATATCGCTTTTTAAACTAATTTTGTATCTTAAAATAGAGTGAATATTTTTCAACAAATATTTTTTGCTTTTTTATACGGATGTGTGAAAAATCCAAATATTCTTTAATGTTCATTCATCTGTTTAAGCTTCTGATATCTGAAGTAATCCATATAAAAAAGAGCAAATCAAAAATTTACAAGAGATTTTGTCCACATCCTTCTCGGTTTACTTTGTTTCTTCTTCTTTAGCAGGAATAATCCTAGCGTAATTATGCCAAGGCATATTTGATTTTTCCCCGCAGCTGATAGCAATTTAGTCATAATTACAAAGTAATAAAGGTTACAAAAGGAAGTACTAAGTAAAAGTCTTGTTTTACTGCCGAAGTCGAAGCGAGAACGCGCTGCTTGCCGAAAAGTATATGTACAAATGTATAGTTGTCGCCAAAAGGCGATAAACATACCGCCATAGTTTTGTCATTTAGCACAACTTCTTCAAACTGTCAATAACCCTGTCGCCAACTTTTTCACCGAAAAATTGGGGGAAAAGTTGTTCGAAATAGTTGGTTCGAAAAAGTTGTTGAATGTGATAGGGCCTTTAGAGGTGTTTTTTTTTTTTTTTTTTTCAAAAGAGTGCATATAGTCACTTAGGTTTGATTGCAAATTTTGCAGTAATAAATTTTTACAGAAAATTGTTAATAAAGAATAAGGGAAAGGGATAATGTTAGAGGTTTCTGAAATGGTTCCAGTTTTAGCATTAGCACCAGCAACTTCGTTCCCTAAGTTAATAGTATGCACCTTCACCCAGGTGATGCTGAGTAAATTTTTGAAAGAAAGTTTATTGATCAACATATTTTGATGAATTCTTTTTTACACATTTTACTTGAAAATTTTAATATTTTCTACAATTTTAAAAATAATTTGTGAATTTCAACTCCGCTTAAAAAATGTTTGAAAAATTAGGTCCCATAGCGTTTAATGGATTTCATTTTTATTAACCCGCGTTAAATCCAAAACTAATTGAGTGATATTATTCTTTTACATTCCCATATGTCCCACAAACCGTCTCAACAACATACTAAAGTTTCATTTTGATAAAATTATTCTGACCGTAGTTATCGTGCGAAGGGATAGCCAAACAGAATGAACAAAGTCATAAACACTTTACAACTATTGGAAATTGTTAAAAACAATATATACTATATATGGACGTTAATATGCAATGGAAGGTACAGCCAAGCTATTTATTTCAATGTTATTTATCTATAGTCTAAAGTATCATCTCTCGAAATTGACTCTGCACTGCAAATTAGATTTTTTTTATAATTTGTTTCTAGCAATCATGTCACTTCAAATGAAACAAGAATTCAGCTCTATTACCATCGCATAAAGAGGGAAATGTAATTTAATTCATTGCAAATTGAATCAAAATAGTTTCCTATTTTATGTTCTAACATTTCAATTTGATAGACTGCAGTAACAAGATCACTTTATCTAAACGGCTGTTCGTATTTAATACAGATAGCAGAGAGACGTCAACTGATAAAACATATAAATATTCATTTGCAATGGCTGCGTTGTCTCTATGGCGACAGTGTTGAGGACCAATTTAAGGTAATTGGATGGAAGAAGTTACTAATCCCTAATTTATATCGCACATATACAAACTTTAATGAAATAAACTTATGGGGGCAACGTTCTATACATTTATTATAAAAATTTTATCCAATAAACTTCATCTCAAATCATTATTTACTTTACTCTTTTCATATTATGTTTGTAAGTCAATATAAATGAAATAATGATCTTGGAATAAAAGTTGGCGGTGGCTTCACTCCGATGGAGGCAAAATGATTTTACGTGAATGGCGTCTTTTAAATTAAAGCAGCAATCAAGTTTATTCCTTGTTTTCAGTCACATTTGTTTCGTTTACAAAAACAATAATTACATAATTGAAACACGTTGATGAAATTTTAAGTTGAACATTCTGGCGAAAGTCTAAAAAATTTATATTCAAAATTTCTTGATGTCTACGTTAAAATCTCAAACTATCAGGATGGGTATATTCGGCTAATTGAAGTTCTTCTCTAATACAACCACTATATGTTTCAAAAACTAAGAAGTAAATCCAAAATCTACTTATATATTCGTCTATAGTTTTCAAATGGCTTTAAATTATTTATTTACTGTTACTGTTGACAGTCCCTTTCAGTTTTCGAAAAGTAATTGTTGAATTTTGATTCGTAGCATGAGACGCATTCTTAACTTAAAAAAAACATTTATTTACATTTATGTACAGTTAAGTGCAGAACTTTTATTAACGTAACTCTAAAGCGTGAAACATCAACATTCTCTCTCTTTTCTTATGTTACCAGATTCATATCTTCATTCTTACAGATCAAAATACCATACTCCCACCTTTTGACTTTGTATAGAACAATTTCAAGACAAAACTTACTTATAAGACATATTATAAACTTACTTATTACTAACTACACGATACAGACTAACAGTTTTACAATTCTAAGTAATTAAATACTAAACATAAAATCAATACACACTATAAAATAACTCTAAACTTCAGGTTTTACAATTATATCAATGTGGCAAATATTTTAAAAATTCTTTAAAATTGTACTAAATTAAAAATGCAAATTACAAATCCAGTCTTTTGGGTTTATTCACTTGTCCTCTACGACACACTTAGCTACAGTAAACCTTCGGGTCTGTCGTGTGGTCTGGGTTTTCAACTTGTCCTCTACGAGTAAAAATCAATTGTTCAGGATACGCTGGAACGTCACCACTTTGAGTTTTTAAGTCTACAATTTTAGATCTCAAGTTATCAATGATGGAGGACGCTTTCTCAGCTTTGTCCTCAGGGTATCAAGAGATTTATCTCTAACGGGTGTAAACGTAGAAGTTGCCGAATGATCTCCCTATTTGTTAATTTCAGCCGAGACACTAGCTGTGTCCCAACTCTTCCTGGAAACAGCTCCTCTATACGAGCCAAAGACCAATTTATTATTTTGTCATTATCTGACAGCACAAGGACAGCATCTCTCACTTGAATATCTTCTCTTCGCTTATTTCCAGAATTTTTTACAAGTTCAGAAAGATATCCTTTTTGAAATCTCTTACGGAAACAGACTCTTACTCTTTTCAGGTACCATATTACTTTCCGTAGATGATTCCCATCGATATCTAAATCAATAGTATCACAGTCTGTAGATGAAGAAGTTTCATGAAGAAAATATACAGGTCTCACTGGCAATTGCTCGTTAGGGTCTTCGGACAGTTAGGTTAATAGTCTCATATTGATGGTATTTTTGCAGCCACACAATATTGTTGACATATCCTCATAACTTAAATTAATCCTTTCAGACTTATTTATAGGAGATCTTAAATGATGAGAAACCATCCGCTCCCACCATCCACCAGTCCAGCTCTCACCATCCACCAGTGCTCTTGGAACACTGAAATTCCCTTTTATTTTATGCATTGCACTTTCTGCTCCAAAAGCCTCCCAATCCAAACTATGAAGTGAGTTCGAAGTACCTACGAAGTGTGTGCCATTATCAGTATACATGACTGAAACTCTGCCTCTTCGTGCGAAAAATATGCTCTTGGATTGAATAAATGCTTCTGATGACAAAGATGTTATCAGCTCTAGGTGCATTGCACGATATACTGCATACGTAAATATTACAATCCAGGCTTGGGTGCCTCGACGGAAAAATATTGGAACAGCTAAATCGGCATCCGTGACATGAAATGCAGCCACTCTCTGTATTATTTACGCTGAAAGTGGAGCTATCTCACTAGTTATGGCTTTGACTGAATGTCTCTTACAACTGAATATTACTTCACGAATAATCCTGCATGCTCTGGAATCCCAAAACTTTCTCGTAGGTGTGTTATAATGGTTTGTACACCTGCATGATATAAGGACTTGTGTGTATACTCTATCAAACGTTGAACTATTGGATGATCAGGCAAAATTGTGGGACACTGGAATTCATCACTATCCTCTCCATACACAATTCGAGTTTTTACCTTTAAAATTTCATGATCTTGGTAAAACTTCATTGATCATACTTGGTATTTCTTCATGTTCTACACTGATCATTCTTTTTTAATCATCTTTATAAGAGCAGTATCAGCCCTATCAAGTTTTGCATTATAAGATTTTTCTTTTTCTTCATGGAATTTTCACAAAATCTAAATATTCAAATAATCATTCGTAACACTTTAGAATACTTTAAAAAGTATAAAAAACTGAGACTAACATTTAATTTCGACTGAAGGCTATCAGCACTCATTGCGGTATTCCGCTTTTCCAACAGGCCTTCTTCTGGGCAAACTAATTTGGATTGTGGCCAAAATATCTCAGGCTCCTTTAACCATGAAGGCCCCCCCCCACCATCTTCCGTTCAAATGATCGCTCCAAGTGCATGGTCGTGACGGAATATCCGCAGGGTTTAGCTCATCACGTACATATAGCCAACTATTTACATTTGTTATATCTCGTATTTCCTTGACCTAGTTTCCAACAAAAATATTCCATGGTTTCTTCTTTGTTGGTCCAGCCAATGCTACCATAGAATCGCCACGGAAATATGTTTGTAATGGTAGCTGTAAAGTTTCTAACGTAGAATAAGCAAGTCCTAATGCTATGGCGCCTAGTAATTCCATTCGAGGAATAGTGCGTCTGTTCATTGGCGCTAATATATAATTCGCTGAAACTAACTGCACATAGACTTCTGAGTTTTCTTGACATCATGAGAAAGTACAACAGGCATAAGCATGAGCAGATGCGCCTGAAAAAATATGCAGAGTTGAGTTTTCTGAGAACCCTCGTAACATTCTTCTCGGGATGGAACACCATTCAACAACGTGAAGGTGTTTCGACCAAGTTTTAAATTTGATCTGAAAGTCCTCAGGAAATGGTTCATACCAACTTATTTTGTTTTTCCAGGTTTCTTTCAAAAGGAGTTTGGGTAGCAGCAATGTGGGAGATGTAAAGCCTATGGGATTGTAAGCACTATTAATTTATAGAAAGTAAATTTCGTTTCGTAATCTTCTCAACAGTCAACAGAAACTTTTGGTGCAGCACATGTTAACTCGTCAGTGACAACATTCCTATTAAGACATAATACTGCCTGGTCATTTGGTTTGGAAGCTCATGTATAAGACCAGCAACGTAAGTCGAAACATCCTTCTGCCAAAATCCTTCGAGCTTGTGTTTGCAAATCTCGATACTGTTCTGTGTCAACACTCGTTATTAATTTATCTACATAAAATCCTTCTTTTAACTTCTTAATAGTAGATGCATAGCTATTGTTTTGAAATATTTCCAAATTCAAATGATGAGAAATAGTTGCATTCAAACGCAAGAGGCTAGATGTTACATCAAATACAACTCGGCAATCTCTGTATTCCCTCACACTTGAATTTTCTCCATCCGTCCAACACAAGAATCGAAAGACATCTATCTCTATCTTCAGATCGGGCACTAAGTTGCAAAAAAGTTTAATTGATATCGGCTGTTACTCCAATAGAACCAAGTTGAAATCTAATCAGAAGGGGTAAGATTTTTTGAGACACGTTTGGTCCCACACGAAGACAAACATTGAGGGAAACACTACAGAACTTTTTACAGAAAAGTCAAATACTGGACAAATTCTAGTGGTTGCACTCGACAATTTGACAGCCAGTCTATGAGGTAAATAATTGACTGAGGTGTCATTACCAGCTGCAGTTGCATCTTTTATATTTCCTTGATTTTTCCATTGAAGAAAAATATCATGGTAGGAATCGAAAATATGTTCAATTTCTAAACGCTTCGTAACAGAACGATATCTTAATTCAGCCACATCGTAATTGTTGTAAAATAGCGGATTTCCAACCAACCATGGCAAAGCAAATTCATATCTACCGTCATCGTTTTTCTTCACATTTTCACGAAAATGTATTAAAGTTTCTTTATCTAAAAGGTTCTTTGATTTCTTTTCCACTGGATCTGTTATACCCAGGGTTTCAAGGTCCCACAATTTCTTTAACTCAAAATTTTGTTAATTCAAGGGAATCATACTAATTACTTTTTCCTATTTTCAATTCCGAAATTGATCCACTCTAATCGGGTTTCGAAAACTGAAATTTTTGACTTGAGAACTTCCACTTTTCCTGTAAGGATGCTTCCTAAAACAACCGCACCAAGAAGAACTCTAATAAGTGGTGAATTGTCGCCAACATCAGTTAAAATAATATCTCGAGTAGTTAACTCAAAAAGTAATTGGTTATTTCGAATCCTAGGCAACGCCGTACAGGCAATCTTTGGTTGATCCAAAAAAGAAATTTTAGTGAAAAACTATTGTCAAGGCTTTTATGGTAATTAGGTATCTTCCATGCTCAATTTCAGGAGTAGTTTTACTACCAAACAGACCTTGAAACAATACTTCTCTTTCACAAGGAACAAATTTTTGTTCTTTCACCACGTCTGTTTCAACGCATGAACGATGATATCCATCATCTAAAAGGGTACGAACAATTAATTGTTTCCATCTATGACAAATACTTATCATAACTGTTTTTAAATATATTACACGAGAAAAGGGTTGAGCATCAGAGAGGGTAGCAGATTCAGTTTTCTCATTTACCTTTTCTGTAGAAGAGGACTCACTTTGTTTATTGGTGCAAGCATCTGGACAATGAATGGCGTAATGTATGAGTGCCGAAATACCGAAATGAGACATCGTACAGCACTGCGACAAACTTTTGCCAAATGTCCAGGCTTTAAATAGACCAGACAGCATATCTTTCGCATTATTTTTGATTTTCTCTCTTCTCTCGTCATAGAAACAGCTTTTGCACAATCTTGACTGTCATGAGTACGATCACAAAAATACATTTTACATTTCCTAATAAATATGCAGGTAGAGAAGGCAATGTTGATTCTGTTGATTCATTAACTTGAAGGGTATGGCTAAAGTAGTTTTTGTTTTTATTAACGCCGGAAAATCCACTTTCAGCCAAAACTCTATGTTCCTCACCCTCAACTTTGTGACTAAGGGAAGACATAACATACTCTAATAATTTATCTTTTATAAGAATAAGGGAGCCTTCACTATCAATCTCGCGATTTAAGCAATATGGATCCCAGGCTTTTAAAACTTCTGCTCTGGAAGACACGATTCCACCACTGGATACAACATAGCTTCATACTTCTATGCGATTACGCTCAAAGTCTCTAACACACGTAAATTAGATCCCAGCTTTTCGTACAAATCAGAAAGTTTCGTATTCGATCGATTATTCACTAAATTCTAAAGGTCTCTAATGTACGTTTCGATCAAAAGATCATCCCTCCCAAAACGAGACTTTAAATATTCTATAACTTTCTGATAGTTCTTTTTAAACGCTGGATAACTATATACTATATCACAGGCTTTTGTTTTGTGTTTCAATGATAATAATAAATATTGAAACTTGTCTTCTTTTTGTAAATGCTCATCATGAATACGATAAAATTGTCCTCAAAATCCTACCCAATTCCTAATAATTAAATCGTATTCTTTTAAAATCAGCTTTCGAAGCTTTAAATTGTCTTGGGAAGTTTTAGAAACATTTGATAAATTGTTATTAGAATTTTTATACTCTTCGTAAACTGTTTTGATATCACTGTATCGATCTCTATATGATTCAATATTATCAAAATTTTCATCAGTTAAATCACACAAATCTTTAATATCATTATCAATTTAAAATAAGCGTTCAGCGTTTTCTGCAACTTGCAACTTTATTATACTGAGGATAAATTCGTTTACCTTGCGTTTCGATTTCAGAATGAAGTACATCAAACTGATTTGCCGCCTGAGTTTAAGAGGCATATTATTAATTAATTAATTATTTATTATTAATTAATTCGTTCTAAGTTTAGTTTCGTAATTATCTTCTGATATTCCTCTTCAGCCATCTTGTGTAATTATCCAATGCGAAACTACTGTTAATTCGTATATTTATTAGTTTGCAAACAGTCCTGTAGTTATTTAATCACTGAAGAATGCAAATGATTAACGATAAACATGCCACCGTGAAAACGAAAGTGAAACTGAGCACAAATAAATATTCTAATCCAATCGTATACACGGAGTTCTTCACTTACGCGGACGCCACATGTTGAATGTTGATTCGGAAAATGAGACGTATTCTTAACTTAAAAACATATATTTACTTTTATGTACCTTTAAATGCAGAACTTGTATTAACGTAACGCTAAAGCGTGAAGCATCAACATTCTCTCTCTTTTCTTATATTGCCAGATCCATATCTTCATTATTACAGATCAAAATATTGACACGATAACGATGAAACTATCGATTCACAACAGTAACCATTACAATCTTTAAAAATGTAAAACCTGTTTCAACTCGACAAAACGATTGTTTGAAAACTACAAAAACTTTGTAAAACACAAATTGTTCTATAAACTAGAATTTTTACTCAACAATTTGTAGCTTACTGTTTATATCCATTCTTTATAGTTTATAAGACATTAAAGTAAGAAAAATGAACCAATTTTCTTTTTTTTTTTGAAAAAAATAAAGTTCAAAATGTATTAAGTATAAAAATTATTAAATTCATAGTATAAAAAGTATGAAGTTTAAAATAGTTTGAAATTATAATTCAAATTAATTTTGATGGCTCTGCAAATGTGAAATATTTATATGTGGTGTCCCTGTCTTGCGTCCTTCTCTGCTAAGAAGCACATTTCCAGTTATATGCCCGAACTGGAAGATATCATTTGGCCTAATCGTACAGCACGAGCTACGACACTTCTGTCCCCGTGTTCAAACCTGACCGGGAGCCAGCTGGTCTCCTCAGTAGTAAAGAGCTCAAAACGACACACGTAACTTACTTCTTCATTGACAACAATCGCAACTTTTCTCACCAGATGGCAGCACCACAAAAAACTATGCAGACTCCTACTCCCAGCACTCGCGTGCGCTCACATTAGAGGTCTTGGCTCATTCTATTGTTGACGCATTCTACTTTTACAGGCTTTATATGCACATTAACTTTACAGGGATGGAGTGTGTGTGTGGGGGGGGGAGGTGACCATAGTAACGAAGGCTTAGATTACGATGGTTGAGTGGGGGTCGGCCTTTGCGTCGTTCTCTGCTACGAAGCACATTCCCAGTCGTACGTTCGGATCGGAAGATATCGCTTTATCCAATCTATAGCATTGGTCTACGACACTCTTGACGCCGGGTTCAAATACCAGTCAATCCCCTCATATGAAACCAAAATCTTGAAAATGATTGTGGCTCAGTCAAAAGTACTGAGCGCCAAGACTAGATTACTAAATAATATTAATTCTCTAATTCAAATGTGTAAGTTTGCTGACAGAGGGCTGTACATTAGTTTGCTGTGTTTGCAAGTGCTATTTATTTTAGCATTCCTGAATAGGACAGCGAATAGTCATATTCTGTCAAATAAAAGCCTTCTGTAACAGTTTTATTAGGCGACTCCTCATTATACAATGCTTTGCAACATTGGAATTCGCCTTTTCTAGTCCATCTCACTATTATTTGTTATTTTAACTTCTAAATTATTCCTTATAGGCACTGCAATTTCATTTGTTCTATCAGATATGGTCACTTTACTATTGATAGGCCTAACATGCATACGCGTGGATTTTTTATTACGAAATTATTGAGGGAACTTCAAGACTATCTTAGATAGATTGTTAGCGTCTCATATTTGTTTATGATTATTTTATGTTATTATTCTGATTCATCTAATATCTCGTTCGGGATATAACTTTTCCTTTTGAAGATAATGCACTTTATTACTTTCCTTATATACATAATGTATAAGGAAAGTATTGTGACGGGGTCGAAAATTCGAATTCGAGTTTTCGACGGGAGAGCACGTTTCAAACATCCCTGATCACGAATCAAACATTTTTGAAGTGATGTATGTGTGTGTGTGTGTGGGTCAGTGAGCCTGTGGAGACGATAACTGCCGATCGAATGGACCGATTCGAACGAAATTTGGTATAAAAATCACAATCCATGAACACTGGAAGCCTATTGTTTTTATACGCAATCGAATGTTCAGAACCCCCCTAAATTTTAAATGAAATTTTAGAAGGAAATTTTAGAATAAAATTTAAAAAAACTCGTCAAAAAATCAAAACCGCTACTAAAGTTACGCAAATAGTCATTTCTTATGTATTGTTTCATTAGAAAACTATTGACATAAATTTTAGAACGCTAACATGAACCGTTCTCGAGATATTGTACATTTTTCAAAAAAATTATCAACAAGTCATATAAAATAAAATAAAAAAAAATATTTCCTATTGAGAAATATGTTCACTTTTCGTATGTAATACCATGCGATAAATTTGGTGACATCATTCTCGTGGAACTAGCTCGTTCCATTCATGAAAAAATATACTTTAAGTAATACTTTTGTAATTGACCGCCAATAGTCATTAATCTGTTGTAGGAATAACTTATTTCTCCGTCCATAACGCTTGGCGATATTTTTGAGACGAATTTGGCGGAATGTCGCCAACTTGGCGACATTTTTTATTGTTGCCAAATTAAAAAAAATTTCGCCAAATGGATAAAAATGACGCTAAATCAATGAAAATGGCGACTAATTGAAGAAAATTCAATATCTTGGAAAGAATATAAGTATCTACTATAAGAATAACATTTTTTTTAACTGTAAAAGTAGTAAATTCATTGCATTATATAAGGAAAGTCATATGTTGCCCACTTCAGATTTTTTAAAATTTACTTCGTTGCAAGATTGTAAGGTTATTTAGAGCTATTTCTTAGTTCATTATGCAGTGGAATTAACAGTCCTATACTATATATATGTATATATATATATATATATATATATATTGAATTGAAAGTAGGGTAAAGAAAATTCTAGTTCTACTGATTTAATATGGGAACCTAATTATTTAGATCGTTAAGACAAAAAAGAAAACGTTCCAGAAAACTGTAAGTAATGCCTTACCATTTTTATATACCTTTTTACATATTTTCATTTATTATAAACTGCGATTCGCTATCTCATGTGGAATTAAAAATTTGCACATACGATCATTATTAATAAACAGTAATTAGCAATCCATGCTGAAAATCCACATAAAACAACTCATTACTTCATCAGCATAAAAAAAAAAAAACTTATCGGTCCAAATAGTCTTATTAAAGTAATTCTGTAACTCAATTGTGAAAATTAAAAAGAAATATTGGCAAAGCACATTTTCTAGAAGAAAACAGGATTTAATAATGTACTTTTCATGCTTTGTTGTTTTAGCAGATTAAAATTATTTTTTTCTTCTGGTCGTTGAAACCATGATTTTTGTAATTTTTTGCATCTTTAGTTTAGTAAACGATAGCAATAATTAGAATATCTTTTTGGTGTTGTTAGCGTCGATGTGATCTAAGTTTACATTTATTTCAACATTTATTTGAATGTTTTTACTCGAATTTAATATTTTTAACAATATTTTGGAATTTATTTAACATAAAAAATAAAATAAATAATAATAAACTGAAATAAAGTAAATAATAAACAAAAATAAAATGCATTAATTAATAAATAATATATTTCATAAATATCCAAAGAAAACGACAGAAAGGGACCGCGATTCGAACTTTCAGCTATGGTATTTTCGCTACAGAAAACGCAGCAGCGCAAAATCCAGACGTCACAACCGGATTGCAAGGTTTAGCAACCCAAGACATTTTGGAAGGAATATTTCTTTTCAGGACATCTGGAGAAATCTCGCACACAGCAGAATTTTTCCCACACCCAAGTCACTTCCCTTGACCCACGGGAAATTAATGTTTAACCTCAAAAGAACTAAAAATATCCTGTTGAAAATTGCCTCCTTGGATCCCTACCATGAGGGTAACACATGTGGCTGAATGATGTCACAAACGTACCGCAGGGTTCCGTGGATCAATATTAGAGGTGACCGGGTGTCGTATACCATCATACCAGCTGTCGGAGCGGTGTACCGCTGTAAAGCGAAAGCAGGATCGAGGAGTTCACCACAGAGCCTCCACACACGTACGCGGTTGTCATCACCGCCCGAATTGAATCTCAATTTGTCGCTGAAGACGACCTGATTCCATTCGGTTGCGGTCTAATCCTGTTGAGTGTTACACCACTCAAAACTGAGGCTATGGTGGGTTGGTGTCATTGGCAGCACACCTAATGGGCGACGCGATACCAAATGTCCTTCTGCCAGGCTCCTCGCGATGGTTCGGATAGAGACAGAGGACCGTAGTGACGGTGTTGCCTGTGTCCGGATGGCGGACAATGGTGCAGTTGGTTCTGTGCATGCATGTCGAATGATGTGACGATGTTCTCGGATATTGGTTTGCCGAAGGCATCCTGAGCTTGGCCGCTGTGTATGTGACCTCTCTCTCGTCCACTGGTCCCAACATCTCCTCACAGTAATGTCAGAACGGGATAGGTGGCGGGCTACTGGCCGAGCTGACCACCCGGCTTCCATCATCTGATGATTCTTCCCCTTTCGAACTTTGACAGCTGTTCATATTATCTTCGATGGCGGCGTAACGGCATCCCTAATGAAAAACCGTCCCTCTGCATCAGATTAAGTGCAGGCTAAAAGTCGCTACGTATCTTTTTTCTGCGACAGGGAGAACAAAGTTCAACATCCTCTGGTAGTATTACGCAATCACGCTGTTTTTCTAATCATTTACATATATGCTTGACTCGTAACTTCATGCTAAGTTTCGTTACGATTCCACAATAACTTTTTGGTGCGCAAAATTTTATTGCAATGCGTATATATATATATATATATATATATATATATATATATATATATAATCCCATTGCTGTAAGATCATGAAACAGAAGTCCAGTATGCAGCTTCAATATTCCATGTATGCACATCAGTGCAGGTTTAGGTAGGCCAGGGTTTGGTTTATTATAATTGGTTGGAAAAGGCTGAAAACTGGAGTTTTAATATACACTCATTGCCATAAAAATTTGCGCACCAAGAAAGATTTGACAAAATCGAATGAAGTTTTATATATGTGAGTGCAACGTTGATATAAGTAAGTGATTACAAAGTAAAAGGATCATTTATTACAGGAAAAATTACAAATGGAGCTTCTAAAACCCTATTGAGCAACCTCTAGCGTAAATACACAATGCGATATGGGAGGGCATTGAGGCATACAGGTTCCGTATGGCGTCCTGCGTCATCTCATTTCACAGTTGTTGTAAGCGAGCCTCTAGTTCAACCAAACTCGTAGGGTTTCCAACTTGCCGTCCCAAGTGATCCCAGGCATGCTTGATCGATTATTTGAACACTATTTTTTTAGGTTAATTCCTCTTGTTCGTTTGTTTGTGTCAAATCTCGAAATGCACTTCTACCGAGACAATGTTCCTGAAATTTTACACACATACGTATTTGCAATGACAATACAACCTTTCATCAAATTTGAGTGGTTCTCCCCGCTGGATTCCGACCCTCCCTTTCCCTGGAATCATGTCCACAATATCCCGTAAAAATCGTAGGAGAGTTAAAAAAAATTCTCTCTCTCTCTCTCTCTCTCTCTCTCTCTGCATATATATATATATATATATATATATATATGTATATGTATGTATGTATGTATATATACAAGATGGCCATAATTAAAATAGAGGTGTTTAGGGCCCGATAGTGAGAAAACTGTTGGACCAAACTCAACCAAATTTGCAGTAAATACTATTTAGACCACGGGCTTGTGATTTTTTTAAGTTCAGATTTTTGTCACTGCGGGCCAAAGTGGCGCTGTAAGGTCCATTTTTGGAGTAAAATGGGCATAGGAAGTACAGAAAATAAAAAATTTTACATGAATTTTGATATTGACTTCATATTTTATATTCACATTTGCACTTACATTTTATCAAACATTTTAGCAATCATGTCATACATACGCAGTATTGCGTTGTAGTAAATATGCAGATTTTCACGGAGAAAAGAGGTGGTAATACAAAACGTTATGTAAATTTTAGTTAGCTGACGTTGACGGCATTAGTACGTACTTCAAGTTTTAAGGATATAAGGAAAACGGCATGAATATGTCGGAATCAATGATGCGCTACATTTTTACGATCGTGCTTTGCTGCTAAAAGTTTGCTATCCTATTATTTCGTGATTGTGCTTTACTAGTAAATCTTTACTACCAAACAAGTGAAAATGCTTCTGCTGCCTTTCGAGAATACCGGAGGTTGAAGGTCCTAAAGAAAGGTCCAATGACTATCACAATGGTCCAATGACTATCACAATGACTATCAAAATGGTTTTGCGTTTTGGAAATTCAGGAACTTTACACGTGTTACCAATACGAGGGCGTAAACCTACATATCAGGAATGCAGAACTTCATGCAGTTGCAACTGCCATAGAGGATCCAACAGCTGGATCTAGCAGTGCTCGGGCAATATCCAGCTGGATAAGCCGCATTCAACAGTATGGAAAATCATGCGCAAATTGCTAAAATTTTACTCATACAAAATCAACCACACTCAGCAGTTGATTTAAGGAGATGCAGAAGCTCGCTTGGACTTTTCTGTCATTTTCCTAGCTCCCATGGAAGCCGACGAATCATGGCCTTGGACAATTTTGTGGAGTGATGAGGCAGGCGCATTTTCATCTGAATGGAACAGTAAACACGCAGAATTGTAGCATTTGGGGCTTCTGAGAAACCTCATGCGTTTCAGGAGATTCCTTTGAACTCTAAGAATGTAACAGTTTGGTGTAGCCTTACTGTCTCATTCATCATAGGTCCGTATTTTTTCGAGGTGAACACGTCAATTGGTCCAAAGACTTCTTTCAGTGTTGAGAAGTATCGAACAATGCTGCTGAACTTTCTTATTCCGCAACTTCAACAGTGTGGATGTCTTGAATCTACGATATTTATGTAAGAATGAGCACCCCCTCATATTGGATTGCGCGTACAGGAAGTCCTACGACAGCATTTTACCAGCAACCAAATAATTAGTCGAGCGTTTCCTAAGAAGTGGCCAGCCCGTTCGTCTGATCTGACCCCCTTGTGACTTTAGGTTGTGGGATCATGTAAAGCGCTTGGTATACAAAAGGAATGTGGATAATTTAGCCACTTTGAAGGACCGAATAACATTGCGCGTCAAGCAAATCAATGAAGATCTGCTGCATTCTGCAGTAGGGAATGCTGTTCAGCGAATGCACTTTTTGGAACATATGCAAGGAAAACATAATCACACATGTAAATGATGCCAATATAAAAATTAATGTCATAAATATGTAAATGTAAGATGCAAATGTAAATATAAAATGTACTACATACGTATAAGATGTAAATGTGATTTCATTTTTGAAATGCATGTAAATTGTTAACTTGCTGTACTTCCTATGCCTATTTTGCTCCAAAATTGGATCTTACAGCGCCACTTTGGCCCGCTGTGGCAAAATTCCGAACTATATTTATTCTTTTAAAAATCGAAACCCCATGGTCTAAATAGGTATTTACAGAAAATTTGGTTGCGTTTGGTCCAACAGTTTTCTCACTATCGGGCTCTAAGCACCTCCACTTTAATTACGGCCATCCTATATATATATATATATATATATATATATATATATTTGAACGTTTTTTATTATCATTATTTATTTGCGAATGTTACTGCAATAAAATTGTTTCTTCGATATTTCTAGAGGCATCTTCTGGGTGAAAGTTCGGCGTCCTCTAAGATATAATTGAAATCATTTTCTTGGAAGATGGTCCGTAATCAAACCTGCAGATGAAAATATTTTTCTAACAATTAGCAATGCGTAAAAACTCATAAGCCGAAAAAGTGTCCGTAAAAAGTAATTAAAGAACGGCACGTGTTGATTTGAGTGCATAAATTAGATATACGTTTGAAAAAATATATGTTGGACTTTAGATAGAATGTTAATTACCTTACTCCATGATACCATCTTTTTATAATATTTAATTTCCATTTTTTTTCTTTTTGTGATATTTCAAAATATTTTTGCACTACATAAGATAATTTCTAGAGAACAGTATTTCTACATTACACATTACCTGATAGAATATATGTAACAATACGTGTCTAATGGTATACGTTTAGCAATATGCGCCTGATGAAATATATTTAACAATATGCGTCTAAAGGAATATATTTAACAACATGCGTCTTATGGAATACATTTAACAATATGCGTCTGATGGAATATATTTAACAATAGGCGGATATTGGCAATTTTATTACCGACTATCTATATACATGTTCTTCCCACGGAATTTATAATCTCACAAAAAACGAAATATATAATCTCAAAGACTGAATATATCATCTTAAAAAGGACAAAAATATTCTTCCATAAATACCGTGAAATCTCAAAATGGTTTGCGCCAAGTTTCCGAAGAAGCGGACCTGCACCTTTAGGTATATGTACCCTACTAAAAGGTCCTAACCCGTCTTCAAATCACACGTAAACCGATTTAGTTGCAGTCATTCTTTATAATCGACAAGTTTGCCCATTATTACATATGTATCGCTTTACATTAATACTCTTCAAATGGTCATTTGGGGTAAATGCAAACGAATTTCACGCTACTCACTCACTTTGACAGATATCAAGCTGAGAAAAAGAAAACATTTTAATATCTCGAGTACATTTTAAGATAATTTTAAACTTTTATATCACATCGATCATATTCTAGAACTGAGCCAACGGCTCTACCGTGCTGAAAACACCAGTTCTCGTTAGATCACCGAAGTTAAGCAGCATCGGGCGCGGTTAGTACTTGGGTGGATGACCACCTAGGAACACCGCGTACTGTTGACTCATTTCGGTCGACGTGGTGGCCGAACGGTCAAGGCGAGCGTTTCCAACGATTGATCGGCCGCCACGTTGTGGGTTCGAGTCCCATGTAAAACATGGATGTTGTGTGCTGTGGGCGCAGTGTATTCCGTCCCCCTCTGGTGCGCCGGGGATAACGTCCTTGGACGGCTAAATGGTTCTCGATTTCGGCCGTACATAGAGCAAAGAGACGTAAGTCTAGTGCCTGGCCATTGGAAGATATATATATATATATATTCTAGAAGTTTGATCGTACACCTCATACGTACACACTTTTCTTTACATATACGATGAATTATAAGCGAAACTAAAACATATATGAAAGAAACGTCATGTTTCGGATAAATCATAACATGTTTTGGTTTTGTGGGAAAACATTAACAAAAATTAGAGATGTTTTTAAACACGTTCTGCTATATAATTCTATGGCAAATTCAAAGACAATCGTATAATTCTGTTAAGAGATATCGAATTCCCAATAGATAAATAAAATATATCTCGAGAACGACTTATAGCTGCAACTAAAGAATGGTTCTCATTCATTTCTGGTTAAGGACTGGAGTGCCAAAATATTCCAATCCAATCAAATCTTACAGCTGTATGAATTACCAGAAGAAAAGTTTCTTATTAAATTTATCACATAAAAATAAAACTTTCTGATTCCTACCGGAGAGTTGAATTTAGTCTTCAGGACAGCTAAGTGTATATATTTTACACTTGTAGATAAGCAATACTATAAACAAACATATATCTTTTGTTAATGATATATACAGGATGTCCTGTAATCAGCTTATTTGCCAGTTAACTTCTTATTCGTTTGGATAAGCTCTACATTGTAAAATGTATGTATCCAACTATGTATTCTGTAGGAAGCAGACATTCTTATTCTAACCTAATGAAATCAACAATAAAACTTTCTTCTGATGATATTAACAGCTCCAAGTTAAGGTATCGAAGTTAAAGAATCGAAATCGAAGTGTGCAAAAAATAAATTTTTCTGTTGTAGAACATCAAATTAAAATGCGCTCTGGGCCCTTACGCAGTATATTTGTCATGGATTAAGCATTGATCGAAATGCTTGAACCAAAGCGAAGCTGTATATTATACTCTTTTTAGCTATCTTACAAAAATGAGATTATATACATTCTGTTGCGGAAAGGAATGCAAATGTTGTTTTAAGAATTCAAATGATCAAACTGGCAGCGCCAATGATATTATAGGGCTCATAGAACGCCAATGAAAACGACACCTCGTACAGCATTTAAAACTACCAGTGTTATCACTCACGGGCATTAAAAACTTTTCTGTTTTGATACTGCAAGTTGTGTACAAAGATGCCTTTGAAACGACGCTACGAACAATAGTCGGATTTAGAGATCGGTCGCATCAAAAGCTTAAGGGAAGCTCGTTGGTCCAACAGATGTATCGGTCGCTATCTTGGTCGGAGCGACATGCTAGTCGCTCGATGCTGGCAAGAGTGAATCAGAGAAGGCACATATAATAGTCTCAGAGTCTCGGGATACTCCGGAACAGTTCGAAAGGATCGTGCAGTGAGGAGAGGTATCACGTCAGCACCAATGGTCTCGCTATCATCCATTATAAGACATTTGTCGTCCTCCGGGAACCCTATATCAGAGGATACTATTCGGAAACGATTGACAGACACTGGGATTAGGTCTCGACGTCCATTAAGGTGCCTATCACTAACATAGGCAGAGCCGTCTAGATTGGTGCTGAGTTCGATCAGCCTGTAGAATGTCCGATTGGAGGCATATTATCTTTAGCGGCGAATCCAGCTTCTCCCTTAGTGATGATGACTGCCGCATACCTCTGTGAAAGACTAGTCAGCGTCCCAATTCCTCATTTGTTGTCAAGCGACTTATGGCCATGGAGTAGACGGTGTCTCGTGGGACGGGTCGATCTTTTCTAGTTGTGCTGAAAGTCAATTAGACGCTTCGCTTGTATGTCGACGATATTCTGCAGACGATTGTTCTGACTATGCTGTACAACTACAACTTTCTCAAAAGTATCTTCGGGGAATTAATACCCTCCCGTGGCCATCCAGGAGACCAGACCTATCACCAATAGAATACGTCTGGGACGGCAAATGCAGCCTCTTCAGACTACTAATGAATTAGCTGACTAGTTAAAGAATTTGTGACAGAAACTTCCGCAGAGGAAAAGAAGAAGCTTAATTAACTCTCTGCTGCACGAATATTGGCTTGTATAGTTGCCAGAGTAGGATTTACCACTTACTAAAATGTCACCTTCTTGCTGCCATCATTTCTTAGTAAAATGTTCTTTGCTTCCAAATTCTAACCATTTACATATCTTCTCAAACGATGCATACGTGGCGAGTTTTGCGGATATATATATATATATATATATATATATATATATATATATATATATATATATATATATATATATTTGTGCAACAGAGTGTATTACTACAGAAGCGAAGGGTGATTTTTCACGAACGATTTCACAAATAAATGTCGACTTCATTTTTTGAGGATCCGTCAAATTTTATTGAATTAAAATGTTGTACTGGACTAAGCTCTGTATCAAATTTTTGATCTATAGGACGTAAGAAAGTAAAATGTGACATCAAGGAAGATGAAACAGACTGACAGGCGACCATCGGTCATGACAAATTCACTAAAAGTTGCAAAAAATAAGAATTCTTTTAAACATGTTTAAACTTGTAACGCTGCAAAACACCTCTGTTTCATTCATTTTATTTTAAAAAATTAAACGAGTTCGAAATGTCAACTGTATATTAAATTTGATATAATGGATGAATAATTAAATCTAATATTTGAAGTCAAAAGAAATATTATTTTTTTTCAGTTCTGTATCTAATGAAACTCTGTGTTTCGTAATTGCAACGAGGGATATATTTACATAATAGAACAAATATTACCTAATATGATATTACAATTGTAAATATATATTTAATTAAATTAGAATAAGATTATTAAAACAATTAATTAAATTAGTTGCTTTTCTTTCGGTTTGAGAGAAACGTGGGTAACATTTTAAATGATTTATGTTTTGAGAATTGAATAACATATTTATATACGACTTAAAATAGAATATATATACTGTGGAATTATATATACTGTGAAGGAAAAACAACTTAAACAGTTTATATTTGTGAATTATGCTATTAAATATCTAATAGTATATTTATCGTTCTATTATTTGATTAAAAGGCAATTTATAATTTAAAAATTAAATCTGGGCCCTATACACTACTTTTCACACTGCTAAACCTTATTTTCACTTTCCCTGCAAAAATAGAATAATTCATAAAGTATTGTGATAAAGTCAAAAATTCTTATGCAAGTTTTCAACGAAATTGCACGTACCCCTAAACTCGAAAAGAAAGTTTTGTGGTGATGTCTGTGTGTATATACGTATATGTTAGAGTGTATGTTAGTGCGTTTGTAAGTATTTGGATGCGATATGTCACAAACCTAAGAAGTGATTTGGAAATAAAATTGTCTTTTGGAGGACACCCCCCAATTTTCACATGAGTTTTCCAAAAAATCATTAAAAATCTCCAATAATGCTAAATAAATAAAAATTTCTAATAATATAAATAGTAATAATAAACGAGTGTCACTAACTTTTGAACGCTAGCATGAACCATTCTTAGAAATATAACGGGTAAAAAGATAAACAATTAAAAAAATAATGGAATACGAGTAAGAAAGTTTACACTGGTTTAAGCTGTGCCGGGAAAAGTAGATATTGTCTTTTATTATTGCAAAATATTTTTGTTTTTATATCGACAAAAATCGAGGAAAGGTATTACGGATGCCAATTACACTAAGCATTTGGCGGACTTTATGATGGTGGTCATATTAGACTGATTTTTCTACCGCTACGAACCTAATGGTGTGATAATTGCGCAACATTGCGCTTCAGTATTACCTAGATTAAAACGAATCCAAATAAAATTAAAAAATGGCTCCAATGTGTCACTGGATTTTACGGTACCTTTGTATTTACATTTCACAGTTGTGAATCGCTTGAGTTTTTCACTTGAGCGGAAATAGAAGGACAATAATGCAGACATTATATTTTATTACTGTGAATTTTTTCGATAATCGAGTTATGTCCTGACACGCGAAATATAGAGGCTATTTTCTCATTTTTAGAACGATTTTATTGTCAAAATTCACGAAAACTGTTATATAAAAATTGTTATATAAAAATTTCTAGTAACAGAGCATTCATAAACGCTAAGTTATCATTGCTGTTGTTGCATTTTATTTATTTTTTAAATGGCACCAGTAGACGAACTTTGGATTAAAGACTACGCTTTTCGCTCTTTACGGAGAGAAAGACTCTTTTGCAATTAAAAATGCTGTGGAATTTCCATCTCTAAATGCAAAATAAACTATAATATTAATAATGAAGTGAAAATCCGGCAAGCATTGCTTATAAACGGAAAATGAAAAACGAATTAATACTTAAAGAAAGTACGTACATATAGGGCTATTTCAAGATGCAATTAATTTACTTCTGGCATAGCGAAAAATTGATGTACAAAATTCACGACAAAATATTTTTAACGTTGAATTGAACATTTGGCATATTTTATGGATGACCTATTTCGAAATTACCAACTTATATTTCGCTCAAATCTAACTGGATAATTATTAATCTTGATAGCATCCGCAATATAGTCCATATATTAACAGATTTTAAATAATTTCCAAGTTGGTGTAAATTTTGTCAATTTGACGTCATTTGTGCAGTTTTGGCGATATTTTTGTTATTTTGGTACCATAATAATGTCTTCAGGATATTTTGCAAAATTAGCTGCCAGGGTATCCAAATTTATTCCATAGACATACTGATAGAAGGGCTTACATATTAATAAATGAATATTGACGATTTGATGGGCATCAAAATACCGATACTATTATATAAAAGTATCTTCTCTCCTGAATAGAACTGACTAGATCCACCAAAATGATTTTAACTCATTTCCTATATAATACTGCATATGAAAAGTCAACATATGTCATGATAGTAATTTTTTTTTTAATTTATTACATTTTTAATAAATTTTTTTAAAAACATGCAGTATCATAAAAACTGTTCATTCGTTCTAAAATCCATGTGATTTATTTCCTTATAAAAAAAAACTACATAATAAATGATAACATAAAAACATTATTGAAGGTTATAATTTTTTAAGGTATGTTTTTAAAATTTCATTCGAAAATTGGGAATCTTCCAAGCATTCGTTTCCAATCAACAGAGCACAAAAGTTCAATCAGCAGTAAAGTTCAGCAAAAATCAATAGAACAGTAAAGTTGTAAAGTTGTAAAGTATTTACCAATATTTATAATTGTACCAAATTTAATTCGAAAAACACCATTCGCTCATTAGATATCACACACACACACATTAACATACATGCACGCACATTATATGCATTATATGCATTCACACACAGTATACGCAATATATGCATGCACACACAGTATACGCAATATATGCATGCACACACATTATATGACCTGAAAAACTTTCTATTCGAGTTCAGGGATACTTTACATATTCTATTTCGTCGAAAACTCGAATTCGAATTTTCGAATCCATCACAATATTTTCCTTATACATTATATAATATGTATGCAGGGAAAGTAAAAGTACTTTGCATCTATTTTACAAAATCGTAATGGCGTCTCTCCTCCTTATGATAATCCATTATGTCCCTGAAAACCATAAGCATACCCAATGTCTCAGTAGTGAAAGGGTGGAGTAATCGATCAAATTTGGTGATTTGCAATGCCGTGTCTAGTATTCGAATATGAACCTTATGGAGAACTAGAGTAATTATTCGGCCAATGTAGGGAATAACTCCTAAACCCCTTGCCTATGTCACTCTCCTAAGCTAAGCGCGAATGCATGAATATGATTAATACGATTAGAGCCAAATTTCTATCACGGTATTTATGATCCACGCTTTATGGGGTCTAAAAGTATTCGACACTCATACATGCTATATCTTTTTTTGTGCATAGAGCACGCAAGAGCACAAAGGTCATTTCGTAGGTCGAAAAGTTTCAATAAGAAAGAATAACAAGAAATTATAAAGGAGTCTCCATTTGGTGGCATATGGTGTACAAACTTCATTTTTGAAGCAGTTTGCCGAGTTCACTCCGACGATAAGACCTGGCAATTCCGCCCCAGTAATTTAACGGTAGAGCGTCGACATGCCAATACAAGGGTCCTAGGTTCGATTACCGATTAGTGCAGCAATGTGCATTACAAACTATTAAACATTTTTACTCCCTTTTACATACTTATTTCGTGCAGTTATACGAGTTAAAAAAAACCGAAGTTCCATATCCAGAACTAAAAAGGGACATCCTTAGTGAGCTCCATTCGTTATTCCCCTTTGGAATACGATGCTGAATTCACATCAGTTATCAATTAAATTCTATCTATAGATATTCCTGAGAAATAAATGCTATAGATTTTTGGTGAACCCCTTTCCCTCGACCTCTTCTGTAATTTAATGCGAAATTTCATATCATCATATCAGCTTTATCTATATTCAATCATAAAAAACAGACTCCAAAATTTGAAGCTGAATCCGTATTAGTAGTCATCAAAGCTATATCTATAGCAAATTCCCAAAAATAGATGTTTCAAGAAAAATATAAATTTGTGAATCGGAAGTAACATCACCAGAACAGGAAGTAGAAATCCCTAGTGACTTTTTTACCTCTTCCAGAATTTAATGCTGAATTCGTATCAGTCGCATCATTATGTAAGCTCTATCTATTGCGGAATAGTTGTTTTAATCACAATTTTTATACCGAAAGTGGAAAGAAACCGGCAGTAATTATTCTTGACCTCCCAACCTCTTTTAGAATTCAACTCTGAATCCATATCAGTTATTATCTAAGCGCCATGTATAACTAATGTTGAGAAATAGATGTATCGAGGAAAAGAAAATGTGTGAACTGAATGTAGAAATTTTTATTAATACCCTTCCCTTCCATAACCCCCAAAATTAGATGCTGAATCAATTTGTCAGCATCTAAGCTCTATCTATAGCACTTCCTAAAAAATAGATGTTCAAAGCAAAAATTTTTCCAAATATCAGTAGAATAACACACTTTTGCCACCAACATATGTTTCAAAAGATTAAACAAAATATTGATGAGATATGGGAAATGGGTCCTTTAGCAATTTCGAGATTCCAGAATTTGCTTACTTTGTCTATGGTGAAAAATGTTCTGTTGAGGATACGATCGCCCTGCTTGGGAATTAATTCATCGATCATTCATTATACACGAATTGCATGCTCTCCGACAATGGAAGTAACTTTCTATTTTTTTGGCCCAGACCGTCCCACCTATCCCGAAGGTATAAGGCTATAAGGTAAGTTTTTGGACGGCCGAGACTATGCCACCCAATTTAGACCAAAACCAGTAGAAGCGACATTCACAGAGACATATCCTCCTTTCCCTGCCACTAAACTCTCGAAGGACTTCCGCACCCACAGATTTCAATTGTCCATACTCCGCGTAGACACGGGATAGTTTGGGAGTGCAGCACCTGGAATCGAACTCGGGTCCTCCTAATGCCACCCCCGTGCATTTACTACTGGACTATCCCTCTAAGTGGGAGTATTTATCTTTATGTATAGTTAACTGTGGCTGCTAAAAATCACTGAAAATATGTGACAGCAAAATAACCACCCCTAGCTACGAGCGCCGCAGCTAGTAAATATTAAAACATGTTTTAAATATATATTAGAGTAAAAAATTAAATAAAATATTAATGTTTAAATATATTTTACAAACATTTTAGAAATTGGAGTTACAATTAAATACATGTCCCCACGCCCTTATAACGTTTCATGCTTAAACGTTGTTAATTTATGCTAAAAAGCTATTCAGGAATTGTAGAAAATTCAAATAGCTAAAATTGTTTTATTTAAAAGCGCGCTGGAATTGAGGATTACAAAATCGTTTCACAGGTTGGATGAGGCACATAGGTCGCAAAGCAACTGGACACTAGTACAAACTAATTATTCATAATATTTAAAAGTCTCTACGAAAAGGACGTAATTAATCCATATTAAAATAAGCAAATTAATTGTATGCAACCCTTCTCAGATTTTTATGCCGAGACGTGTAAAGCGTTGCCACAGAGCTAAATATGATTGTCTGGAGGAGTTGCTGACAATTTGAAGACGCTATTTCATTTTATTCTACTAGCATTGGCCTTGCTTGGCGCAACTTTCTGGACAAGTTAGTGAGTCATGATTCATCGTACATATTTAAGCTAAATAATTTCTTATATATAATATACTTTTGAAATATTATCGAAATATACTAAAAGTATGTAAAAATATTCACTTTTAATGTTTAGCAATCTCATATTTCATGGAGCAATAGAATAATATTATTGTTGGAGTTATCTACAAATTATTCAAATGGCTTCCGTCGGAAAAAAAATTGAACAAAAACTAGTTGGCCATTAAAATAAAATTTAAATTTAAACTTGAAATGGCAGAATTAGTTCCAATACGAAATTCACGCCGAAATGCTACTTCCATTTTTGTACTTTTCCTTAGTAACTTTACCACCTGTTGAAATAGTGATTTAAAATGGCACAATCTTCTTTTATATTAACACTCCCTGTTTTTTCATATATATTATAAATTTTCATTATTTTAATCCCTCGGAATGGAAAAATGGGTGTGGTCAAATATCGGCGTGGCAAAATGTGGGCGTATGACGCTATATTAAGTACAGATATCAGATTATGCAAATTATTAGACGGTATAAAAAGACCAGCTGTAGCTGATAACGCCATTTACAATAGACCTCCTAGAGACAAAACAAAACAAAATCCTACGGATTATCAGGAAAGCTCCCAGGTACTTAAGAAACTCGGTAATTAGGAATGACTTCAAAATAAAAACTGTTAGAGCCCAAATTAAAAAGCTAGCGCTTAAATTTTACAGAAATTTGCCATCCGTTCCAAACGAACTGTTATTCAATCTGCATGACTATGATCATCGCAAGGCCAAATCTCGTAAGAGACCCCGCGCTGTTCTAAACATCGATAACCGGAATTAAATGATCCCACCTCAAACATCTGATTTTAAAATAAAACTCGCGACTATTATTTTATAAAAAAAAAAAAAAATATTCTAAACACTAAACTGCCAAAACGCTAGGTAACCCTTAGATCTGCATCAACCCCCCAAACTGCTTAAACTCTAAATGTGCAACAAACTGCCACACTAGGAGCTAGGACAAATAATAAAAAGTAGTAAATAAAAACCTCGAACCTCTAATTAGGGTCACTGAATTAATGTCACAGTTTGACGATAAGAACCACATATTGAAACTGGAGATTAAAGGCGCTTCGCGCCTGGTGCTCTGTCTTGTACGACACTACGTCATAACGCCATTCTTGAAGCAGATAGTAGTAGTAGTCGATCTGTCCTATGTAATGTATCTTATCCTATGTAATGTAAATTGCACCATTGATATACCATTGATACTTGTTGGCCCAGCATTTTATAATTAAATGTTGTCCATGCTTTCTAAATAATGTTTTCATTAACTGAACATAATTTTCAAGATTTTTTATTGTTTATTTTATTATATAAAGCAAGACCATCTTACATTTTGCCTGGGCTTCTAGAAAAAGGTGAAGAACAGTTTGTCTTTAATTGAAAGAATAATTAGAATGGATACACGTCAACTTTAATAAACTATTAAATTAAAAACAACCAACTCATACGTCATTTAATGAAACTCCTTTCCTCGACATACATAAATTTATAAAGCCAAAGCGTTTTCAGACATCACCATGCCCTTCATCAGTGGCGAATGATGAAGGGCATGGTGATGTTCGAAATCGCCTTGTTCTGATAAATTTATGTACGTCGAGGAAAGGGGTTTGATTAAATGATTTATTAAACCTATGCTGGTTGTCTTTAATTTAATAATTTGAAAGGAAATTTATAATATAACATGCAAGAAAATGTTTTGATTGGAAACCTTTGCAATATTTTCTAGACAATAACAATGTAAAAATAAAGGCAAAATTTGAAAATATAACATTAACATTTTAAAATAGCCTCTCTCTTACTATGATTATAAGCAGTACGAGCAGTTGTATATATGGTGTGTGGATTGTCGCATAACCAGCAGTTGGTAAGATAAATCTGAAGTGTACATGCACGGAATGCATTAACAGAAGAGAAAAATATACACGTGGGTATCAAGCTTCTCATCCCCAAATGAAAAATGTTTTGTCGACGTCACGTACACACATTTTCAGATATTCTGTGCTGGGCAAATATTCGATATCCCAGCTTCCTTAGAGTTCTGAGATAAGATGCACATTTCAGTTTTTTCTGCACTGAACTTAAAAAAATCTTGAAAATCGTCAAATGACGCTTTATATATTTCAAATACAGCGAGAAAAGCTGCAGGTTCATAATCGCAAAGTTTCATATTTAGATAATCGGTTGTAATGGCTATGACGGAATATGAAAATAAATTTCATTTATTTTATTGTAAAGATTTTTTAATTTGTCAAAAATAAAACAAAAACGTGTTAAATATGCCGATCAAAATTTATCGAACGAGCGTTTTCAGGATTTTACAATGAGGGTAAGAGTGAAACTCTGAAATAATATTTCCGATCACTACGGACCTATTGATGTGAAAATTGCGCAAAATTATCCTTCTTTAATAAATAAATAAAAATTCAACATTAATTCAAAGTTTTGCTTCAAGATCCTCCGCTCAAATCTCACATTAGAAACCTGACTTAGACTTTCTTCTAGAATGCGCTTCTCCAAGGAAACTTTAAACTTCTCTATTACTTTCGCTTTTAATCTCCATATACTAAAAAAAATCATCGTCCGAGGTGCAATATGACTCTGCACTATGAGCCAACAGGCTCGACCAATCCTGAAAGAGCATTTAATTATATAAAAATGCTTTTAAATCAAATTGTTATTAGAACTTTTATAATTGATTTGGGAATACGCGGGTTATTTCGCAGACGCCTCAATACGCGAACGCCTTGGAAGTAATTGAAAAGTACTTTTGTACCGAATTTCATAGCATTTGAATTGATCAATTTCATGTGTGCAGAAGATATCAACGAGATTGCTCAAATCGGATTTTCCAAATAGAAGTTACAGACAATTTTATAAAACACTACGCTATCAGCGGCAGCCGTATGATCAATAATTTCGGCTACACCAAAGTAGAAGTAGAATATATATACAGGGTAATCCAAAAGACGGGGAAAACTTTAAAATTAATAATTAATGAACTAATAAAGATAAATAGATGCCGTTTGCACAGAAAGAATGGAAATGCACTCAGATTATTTATCCAGAAAAAAATTATTGTTAATATAATTTACATTTCTACCAACAGATGACGCTGTATTAAGAGTACAGATATCAAATTATGCAAATTATTAGACGGTATAAAAAGCGCAGCTGTAGCTGATAACGCCATTCTTGAAGCAGATAGCCTATGTAATGTATCTTATCCTATGTAATGTAAATTAGGTACCTAATACAGCGCCATCTGTTGGTTGAAATGCAAATTATACTAACAATATTTTTTTTTCTTGACAAAAAATCGGGCTTCATTTCCATTCTTTCTGTGCAAACGGCATCTTTTATCTTTATTAGTTCATGAATTATTAATTTTGAAAGTTTTTCCTGACTTTTGGATTACCCTGTATATATATATATATAATGTTCAGTCGCTTGTTCAACCTACACGTGGTAGCAGTGCTTGTGTGCTTGTGAGTTAATATTTCTGTTCGAGGAGGGTTTTTTTTATTTTTATGATTTGTAATTCAATTGATTTATTTTTTCTCCTTCTACTAGCCAGTAGACAGTTCCAATGGTATCTATAGTTAAATACTATCGCCATTGTCAGAAACTGGCAATTCAATCAGTTTTAATTCGAATTGTATGGCTGTCCTGATGAGAATGCAATTTCGAACTAACCGCCATTTTTTGTGTAGTTTCAATTGATTGATCTCTATGTCTTAATCTTTTATCTTGAGCTATTTATTATTGTCTTTTCTCATTTTTGCCGTGTTTTCTTTTTCATTTTTATATTTTTAATTGTGAGTTTTGTATCCTAATATTCTTCTCGTCCCCCTTTCCATTGTAGTGATATGTTAGCTTCTATTTTTATCCTTAATCTTGGTCTATAGTTACTTATTTGTAACAGATAGAGATGGGGTTTTTTTATACATACAGTAGTTTATGCACAGTTTTCGATTAAAATCTTTCAATCTTTATATATATATATATATATATATATATATATATATATATATATATATATATATATATATATATATATATAACTCAATAATTTGAAAAAGAAAAAAGAAGAATGACATTGTATCAAAATTTCGCCGGGGGGGATTGTGACCCCCACTTCCCGGTTTAGCCAGCTTTATGTCATGACGACACTCCCGGAAGCGGATACAATGTCGCCAACCAAGTACATATACTAATACTTTAAAAAAAGAAAAAAGTTGAAAAACCTATACTTTCCCTAACCTATACAAAGACTACGCGTTTTACTACATCCAAACAGAAACACAAAATACTACAAAAATGACCCACATCCAATACCAATATATCAAGAAAAACAAGCCACGCATACACCTCACCGAAATGTAAAAGACTCTTACTTTGTACCTAATGATCTCCCTCAGACAGTCAACCATGACCTTCACAATGCAGCCGCTGTCCAATACTATCTCAGACAGAAAGCTCTCTTCCACTCAAATACAAGTCGTAACACTCGGTTACGGTTATGCCGTAAAATTTACACAATATATCACAGAGAAAACGTAGAGGGTAACCCATTACGATTGCTTCTTCTAGATAATTCAGATCACTTATATAACGATTTTCAACACTGCTATTTAAACGTTTGCTTCTTGTTAAAAAATTTATGATAATGTTCCTAAAAACATTTCTATGCAAACAAGAATGCCAATTAATAATGTAATTTATTTTAAAATTAAATGCTTTTCTTTTATCATATAATTTAAAACCTACTTTACCATTAGAAAGTTTATATAATGTTAAATCTAAAAAATTAATACTATTATCAATGTTACGGGAAGTTTCTGTTAATGTCAAATTTGAAGGAAAAAAAGTAAAATCTAAGTGATCCCGGTCATCGTGGCATGCATATAATATGTCATCCACATATCGTATGTATACTATTTCGTTTAAAATATGAGTTCCCTCCTCGTATTTGTTCAAGTATATATCGGCCAGAATAGATGAACAAGCGCCCCCCATCGGAATGGCATTACGCTGTCTGTAGAAATCAGTTCCATCGTAAAGCACAGTTTCAAACAAGACCATTTCGACTAGACATTTGTATATATGTTGTTTAATGAGGTTTTGCATCTCATACTTATCATACATCTCCATCAATATTTGAAACAGATCCTTTATATCTATATTGCAAAAAAGGTCATTGAAATCACAACTCCTATACTGTAAATCGTCAGATATGTTTTTAAGTTTTTCAATTACTTCACTACTATTATTAATGAAAAATACACCAGAATTTTTTATTTTTTTCAATATATTTTTTAAAAGTTTTAATAATCTTGTATTTGCAAAAGTTAAGTATGTTTTAAAACCATTAGTAACAGGTCTAAATTTAATGGGGTTTTTATGAAGTTTAGGTATAAGAGTTATATATGGGAATTTGATGGTATTTATGTTGTAACTCAAAATTTTATATTTTGCCTTAATACGATTTACGATTTCTGTTTTAGACTGATTGAGTTTTTTATATGCATTAATATCAAGGTAACATTCAATTAGTTTTTTATTGTAAAAATGTTGGCAAGAGAAAGCATAATTAGAAGTAACTTTATCAACATATGTTATAACAAAATCCTTTTGCAATTTATCTAAATTTTTTATACTGTATTTCCCATATTTAACGTGTTTTTCCAAAACTCCATATTTAAACTTTATACTTTGTGTTAAACAAGATTTCCATTCATCAAATACTTGAGACGGTAGGCTGTATTTTACTGCACATTTATATATAAACATTTCAATGTCATTCACAATACCTTCAACAATATCGCGAAAATCTTCGGATCTGTATTTTTCGGATCTGTACATTTTTACAATAAAAAACTAATTGAATGTTACCTTGATATTAATGCATATAAAAAACTCAATCAGTCTAAAACAGAAATCGTAAATCGTATTAAGGCAAAATATAAAATTTTGAGTTACAACATAAATACCATCAAATTCCCATATATAACTCTTATACCTAAACTTCATAAAAACCCCATTAAATTTAGACCTGTTACTAATGGTTTTAAAACATACTTAACTTTTGCAAATACAAGATTATTAAAACTTTTAAAAAATATATTGAAAAAAATAAAAAATTCTGGTGTATTTTTCATTAATAATAGTAGTGAAGTAATTGAAAAACTTAAAAACATATCTGACGATTTACAGTATAGGAGTTGTGATTTCAATGACCTTTTTTGCAATATAGATATAAAGGATCTGTTTCAAATATTGATGGAGATGTATGATAAGTATGAGATGCAAAACCTCATTAAACAACATATATACAAATGTCTAGTCGAAATGGTCTTGTTTGAAACTGTGCTTTACGATGGAACTGATTTCTACAGACAGCGTAATGCCATTCCGATGGGGGGCGCTTGTTCATCTATTCTGGCCGATATATACTTGAACAAATACGAGGAGGGAACTCATATTTTAAACGAAATAGTATACATACGATATGTGGATGACATATTATATGCATGCCACGATGACCGGGATCACTTAGATTTTACTTTTTTTCCTTCAAATTTGACATTAACAGAAACTTCCCGTAACATTGATAATAGTATTAATTTTTTAGATTTAACATTATATAAACTTTCTAATGGTAAAGTAGGTTTTAAATTATATGATAAAAGAAAAGCATTTAATTTTAAAATAAATTACATTATTAATTGGCATTCTTGTTTGCATAGAAATGTTTTTAGGAACATTATCACAAATTTTTTAACAAGAAGCAAACGTTTAAATAGCAGTGTTGAAAATCGTTATATAAGTGATCTGAATTATCTAGAAGAAGCAATCGTAATGGGTTACCCTCTACGTTTTCTCTGTGATATATTGTGTAAATTTTACGGCATAACCGTAACCGAGTGTTACGACTTGTATTTGAGTGGAAGAGAGCTTTCTGTCTGAGATAGTATTGGACAGCGGCTGCATTGTGAAGGTCATGGTTGACTGTCTGAGGGAGATCATTAGGTACAAAGTAAGAGTCTTTTACATTTCGGTGAGGTGTATGCGTGGCTTGTTTTTCTTGATATATTGGTATTGGATGTGGGTCATTTTTGTAGTATTTTGTGTTTCTGTTTGGATGTAGTAAAACGCGTAGTCTTTGTATAGGTTAGGGAAAGTATAGGTTTTTCAACTTTTTTCTTTTTTTAAAGTATTAGTATATGTACTTGGTTGGCGACATTGTATCCGCTTCCGGGAGTGTCGTCATGACATAAAGCTGGCTAAACCGGGAAGTGGGGGTCACAATCCCCCCCGGCGAAATTTTGATACAATGTCATTCTTCTTTTTTCTTTTTCAAATTATTGAGTTGTATAGAAATGTACTTGTCTGAGCAGCTTGGCGCCTTTGAGTATATTTTCAGTAGTCAGTTTTTAGATGTGATAGATGTAATATTTATATGTATATATATATATATATATATATATATATATATATATATATATATATATATATATATATATATATATATATATATATATATATATATGTATATATATATATATATATATATGCTTTTCAGTACAGACTGAGATGGAGAGCAAAGGAGTGATAAAAGCTAATTTGGAAACTTTTCCAAAATGTTAACAGGGTACAGAAAATGGGCTCCTGAATAATTGTGGCGCCCAGTATTTGCCTACTTTGCCAATGGTCAATGCCTGACTAACGCAGAGGCATGTGAAGCAGCTAACAGCTCCCACGCCCACGCGTCCGAGTAACTGCATATTAAGCAATTGCAACATGAAAAATTATGGATTACTGCTTAAAAAAATATATACTATAGTAATAGGTTTGTCCAACGAAAACATTCATAGTAAATCTACAGTCTGTAAAATAAATGAAATACTAATTTTTTTCAGTTACAAAGTTTAATACACTCAAATCGTCAAAGTTTTCATTCATAATAAGAAAAAATATCCAAAATCACAAACTAATTATTTTCCACGGATGTTACAACTGTGGAAAATAATTATATCATTGGTCAATTAATTGGGTCAGTAATTAGGTCAACTAATTGCAATAATTAATATTTGGCTGGTGTAAAATATTAATTAATGCACCTGCAAATAAATTTTATCTAATATATTTATTAAATACAAATAATTATTACTATAAGTAATATTACAGAGGTACAGATCGATCCATATAATTCTTTCCGTGGTAATTATCAATGTTATAATATACATTAATAACTTATTCAAAGAACATCCATCAAGGTTTCTAAATCATTCTGTACTCATTTTATCTTGGAGATTCAATATATTATCAGGCTTGAAACTTTTTAAGAATGATAACTAATTTATTTTTATCTATATACATTGATAATTAAGTTCAAGAATTAATATTAATATTCAATATTAATTCTTGAACTTAATTATTACTACATTTAAAATTACTACATTTTAATATTACTACATTTAAAATTACTACATTTTAATATTACTACATTTAAAATTTATGTTCATTGTAAATTTGATATGTAATTTTGCACAATCTAAATAAAGAAAAATCAATAATTAATATTTCAATTTATCACGAACATATATTAACAATGTATGTTTTAAAGCTCCAAGAGACATTTTTTAATCCTTAAAAAATAAAAAAAAATTAAATCAATTTTGATTAAAGATCTAACAGATAAAATCAAGTATTCGACTTAAAACAGGTCTGTAAAATCCCTAAAGTACTTTCAAAGAAAGATAAATCCTTTAAAGATACTGGACGCAGTTGTAGAGTTTGTTAATCTTTCTGATGTCCGTCGGACTAAATCCAATTCTCTGTCCCATTATGATGCCAGCTAGAATGTTTTTGGGAACAACAGTGGGCCTGCTGTTTTTACTAAAGGCATTTTGACTGTAGTGCATGAGCGATGCATAGTCGTAATCTTCATCCAAGGTCTGTTGCACGTAGGAACTGTACTTCTGGAAATTGTTTTCAGTACCTGAAATTGTAAAGTACATTTCTAAAACGGATGTTCTTTACATAATGTATGCGACATTACAGTGTGTTTCTACAATAAAACTGTGATTTATTTCCAACATTCCCTACGTGCATAGTATAATGTATAGAGTATGTGGTATAATGTAAGCATAGACAGGGTTGATAAAATAAAACTGGATCGGAAAAGTCTTCTAATGATCTCCTTGCTGTTTAGATTACGTTTTCACGAAATTCCGAAAAAACTTTTCCGGACCAATTTTATTTTGTCAACCCTGTATTTATATATACAGGGTTGCCAAAATTAAACTGGCCCGGAAAAGATTTTTCGGAATTTCGTGAAAACGTCATCTAAACAGCAAGGAGATCATTAGTAAACTTTTCCGGGTCAGTTTTATTTTATCAACCCTGTATAACATATATGCATAACCGACATAGTACGTATAATGTATTGTGACGCGTCGAAAATTCGAATTCGAGTTCTCGACGGAAGAGTACGTTTCAAGCATCCTTGAATTCGAATCGAATGTTTTTGAGGAGATACCTGTGTGAATGCGTGTGGATGTATGTTAGTGCGTGTATGCGTGTGTGTCCATGAGTCAGTGGGGGAGATACCTCACGAACGCGCTGAGAGTTTTGAAGAAAAATAGTACGGTTATTACAATCATTGGATAGAGCCCTTTGATTTAAAACGCTATTCTGTCCTTAAAACTTTACTATAAGTTTGACGACATCGGAGAGAAATTTGGCAAAATATGGTCAACTTGGAAACTTTTGAAATGATGCCAAATTAACGAAAATGTCACAAATTTGAAAAATATGACACTAAAGTTTCGAAAATGATGCCAAATGGATGAATAATTATTGACTTATTTTACCTATATTTCTTAGCAGAGCAAAAGCAATATTTTAAATTGTCAATTTAAATTTGCACAAAATATAAGCAAATTTGGTTCTTGAATATAGTTTTGCTTGCTGTCGTCCGGAAAGGCACCAATTATTAGTGTACAATTCAATGTTAAAAACTTTATGCCGTGGATTTTGTACATCATTGTGCATACTTTTACATCATTGTGAATGTCATATTATATAGGGGATTATATGTGCTGCTCTCATCAAATTTCATTTACATGAATGTATTATAAATACATTCACATAAAATAAGCAAACATGCAAAAAGAGTTGAATTGATTATTCTGCTATGATGATAAAAAGTCGAATTCGACATAATATATATTCGACCATTCACACCACGATAACAGAATCGAAATTTGGAGTTTTTGTTCACTTTCAAATTTCAATGCTGTGTAACTGTTTTAATAAGCAAACTTGACTTGAGTTTAACTGTCAAAATATGGTGTTACTTGATGTTAAATATGTTACCTTAGTGTTTATGTCAATCTTTGCGTTAATGTTGCAATGGCTTGATCGTAAAAATGAGCAATCATTCTTCACCTTCAATTAATTGTTTTTAAATATCACTTTTCTTATTTTATTATTATTATTTCATATAGAAACACATGCCGTATTGATTAAAGGTTAAAAATCCTACCTAAATGTTGGCAAAATGGTGTGAAAACTTGCAAAAGTCAGGAAACACAATCTGTTGTACGATATGAAAACAAATTTATCACAGATATAACTACAGACGGGCCTTATAATTTTATATTTCGCCCTTACCTTTTCTTCGCGACATAAAAATTAAATATGAGAAATGTGTGATATTTAAGCCATGACACAAAAATGTCGTGAAAACTATAATTGTTTTATCACAATAACCAAGCAAATTTACCCCACATATGTGAGCTCACTTTCCGTAGTTAAAAAACAATGCACTCACTGACCATTAATCAGACAATTATCTTCTAAATTATATTTATTATGTTCACTCAATTATTATGTTGTCACATGAACCACTACTAATTTATTGATTCAAGATACTTGTTGATTGAATTATTTAAAGAAGTAACCAAAGGGGTTCTAATGTGAGACCTAAACTATGACCGAAACTTTGCGAGGAATTACACTCAACCATTTGCCAAAATAATTGGTTGGTATACCGCTATGTACAGTTGAACTGCATAAATTCACATGGCATAGCACGGGAACGATGCTATCTTAGGTTGCATCCTGATTGGATCCCCCTTCTTCGATGGAACTTATGGAGTCTGTGCTAGGTTTGTCCGGATCGCTTACACCCAATGTCGTCATCGTGATTTTTCCAGCTGATGATGTCATGGATTTATGGGTCGTAAACCCCTCTTAGCAAAACTGTCAGCCGTTGCATCACTCGTCTGATTTCTTTGTTCATCTTGTTTTTGGTTGTTGTATAGTCTGACTTAAAATTACCTAAGCATTGATTACGCCCAATGTCGTCATTGTGATTTTTCCAGATGATGATGTTATGGATTTATGGGTCGTAAACCACTCCGAACAAAACTATTATCCTTGACGTCACTCGTCTACGTTCTTTGTTCATCTTATATTGGCTGTTGTATAGCCCATTGTGTACTTGAAATTACCTAAAATGTCTCACAGATTGTATAAAAATTTACAGTAGTTCCAATTTAAATAATGCAATTCAGCTTCATGCAATGGGAATAATTCATAATCTACACATACCGAAAACTTAAAGCAAAAGCAAAATGTTCAATCGGAGTCGAATAAAGATGAATTGGAATTGACTATTTACTTCGAGCTTCCTGAGGTCTTATCTCAAATAAATTTTTCCAAGGCAATTTCAGGCGTTTACCAATTACCTAAGAATAAAATATTGGCAAACAATTTAGCGATTGCCTATATAATTCAAACGGAAATCCACATCATGGAGCAGAGGAAGTTGGAAAATTTCCGGTATCCAACTATTAACAATCGAATGTAATTCGAGGAAATATTCAAATTCCATAATCAATATTAAAAAGTACAATAAAATACTAACAACATGCCAAATATTGTAGAAATATTTTACAATATTTACGAAGGAAGTCTATAATCATGAGGGAATAGCATGCTTTAAAACACATTTTCTGTTATTTGCATTGAAATTATGATCCTAAAAATACACGGCTATCGGGTTAATCTGCCGTGGTGTCGGTTAGCCGGTGCTGTGTTAAGTGATTGAATACTATTTTTAATTTAAATTGTTTTACTTCATTCACAAGTTAGGAATGTTTCTTCACTTACTTGTGAGGTACCTGTTTCAAGGAAACTCTCGCTCAAGTCGTAGCTTAAATGTAAAGTTCTTAGCTTAAATGTGAAGCTACGAGAGAAAGAGATATCTTGGGATAGACCGAATTAGTTCCGATTTACAGTAGCAAAACTTCATAACGATTTTAACGATGCGGATTACTTTGGTTAATCGGTTAACTCAGCGGTTCCCAAACTTTTCAACGTGCGGGACACATTAATGGATTTCGAAAACTCAGTGGAGTAAAACAATTTTTCACAAGTTATACCTGAGATTTGCTTGTAAAATAAACAGCGAAAAGTAACAAATTGAACAATAAAATAAATATATATATGTTTTAAAATTATGATAAACATATTCTAAATAAATTATTTTTGAACAATACTATAATTGAGGACATGAAACTGTTGTTCCTCTGCTCGAACATTTGACCGGGTCTCCAAATGTGCGATACTATTCCTCAAATTATAGTTTGCAAGTCATCAAATTACAGTTTGCAAGTCACCAAATTACAGCTTATGCTGATCTACACTGATTTTAAAAACATAATTTTAAAAATAAATTTCACGTAAATTTGTCGCACCAAAACAAGATGCAAGTCCATGTGCTCTTCAGTTTGTAGAAATTCGGTTTCTTTTTTTTTTCCTGGAAAAAATTATGATATTGCATTAACAGTCTGACCCTATGAGCCACAAAGGGGTGCAAGTCTTTCGAACAATCGAACAGCACGATTTTGGGGAATGGGCGAGAAAGTACAAAGGTGAAGGAAAATAACTGTAGTTGTGGCATAGAAATGATACTGTATTTTGATTTTAAATTATCTATAAAAACAGCATATTTCGTATGGAAAGAGAAAACCAACGTAGTACATATGAAACGGGATGTTTTTAAACTATGATAATGCTAAACAGAAATGTTATTACCGTTTATTACCTCAAAAATGCATCGGACAGAGGGCTGGGTTGGAGTAGCTCGTGGGCCACAGTTTGGGGACCACGGGCCGTAGTTTGGGGACCACTGGGTAAACTTAATGAAAACGTTTAAATTAATCAGTATCGAATTTTTTTGATCGTTTTATCACCACAGTAAACCAGTGAAATATATTTATTCACAAAAGAAGCTCAGAAACATTGTTTTGGAAATGTTTTTCTGCTCTTTGCTTTGAGCTATTGCAATAATAAGTTAATAAATTAATGTCGCAATATGTTCCCCACTGGTTGCATTAACCGCAAGAGAACCAGATAATTAATCATTTATCATTCCTTCCCATTTCATGAAACATCAGTTATTACCTTCTACTATGTTTTCCCATCTTATGGTGACGAATTTATCACGATCTAGTCTGCTCTGCTCGTGCCAAAATCCAAGGGCGTGCATGAATTCGTGGATGACGATACCCATACGGTGGCATGGTGGTGCCAAAGACAGTTCTTGCTTGCCGCCGAGACGACCAACCATTGAGTAGCACCTTTAAAATGTAAATAATTTAATTATGTGGATAAAAATTTTTAGTAAGCATATCACAAAAATGTAAGTACATAGTAGTTTGAGGCAGAATGATCCTCCGTTCTTACGATGAAAGAAGCAAAATAGACATTCCAGCAACATCAGGTAATATACAGACAAAATTATGCGTCCAGTAAGTACAGACACTAATATCGGTGAAATAATTTCGGGGCTGATTTAACAGATTATTATTATAATACTTTTAATGTGCCGAGATTTTTGAAATGTCTATACTATCTGTTGAAATCAATAATACTATGAAACCATCTTCCAATTTACCAATTCTAATTTTGACCCCAGTCTTAAATGTTTTATTAAGATAAGGCCCAACCGATACTGGAATGCCTTCAAGAAAGATTTTATTGCCATACGAGACTGTTTGATTTTAAGAAGAAAATTAAGAGCAAACTGCAAGATAATGTGTGCAACCTAAGACTACAAAAATATCTGCGAATTTTCTTCAAATTCGCTTGCTTCAGCTTTGCATGACGGCCTTCATTAATTACTCTACATCTCCGAAGTCGATACATGGTTGCTGGCCACAAATACTGCTCAGGCATTAGAAAAAATAAGTGCCAATTCGACAGTTTCATAAATCCTGGATGTTATATTATAATAAAGATGGTTTTGTGTATCGCAGTAGAATTTAATCATCGAATAATAAAGAAAATCGACCTCTCTCTCTCTCTCTGTATATATATATATATATATATATATATATATATATATATATATATATATATATATATATATATATATATATATATATATATATATATATATATATATATATATATATATATATATATATATATATATATATATACATATATATATATATATATATATATATATATATATATACATATATATATATATATATATATATATATATATATATATATATATATATATATATATATATATATATATATAACACAGGTAATGGAATCATTACAAAATCAAGGTCGCAGGATTCATCAATGATTAGCAATTGCACATTGGATTTTCAAATCAGTAATTGGTGACACACCCCTTGGCGGCCCCTGGCCGTCCAACTAGTTACTCTAAGTCCTCTGGACGAGTCGGACGGTCTGGGTCTTCAACCCCTTGGCGGCCGGCCATCCAAACAGCAGCTCTAAGTCTACGGACGAGTCGGGTGGTCTGGGCTTTCGACACCCCTTGGCGGCAATGCATGCTTGTATACGTCTAGGTAAGGAGTAATAAAGTGTTCTAATGTCATCCTGCGATACATTCTACCAAGCATTCCTCAATTGTTACTCCAGATCTGCTACATTTCGGGGTGCCCGAACCTGGCGGCATAGCATGTCCCATATATGCTCGATTGGCTAAAGGTCTGGTAACTTTGCTGGCCAAGGAACAGTATCAAAAGCACGGAGACAGTCCACAGATATGCGAGCCGTATGTGGCGTGACATTATCTGGTTGGAAATGGCCTCAGGTTGACGTTCCATGGAGGATAACGCAAACGGCCACAGGATTTCATCAGCATATCGTTAAGTTGTTAAAGTTGTACGCAGGATGACTAGGGGCGACCTACTGGCGTAAGAGATAGCACCCCCCACCGTCCCACCAGGGATAATGGCTGTATGCCTGTATAAAACAGAGGCTGATTAGGACCGCTGGCCCTGGCGCCTCCACACACACGTACCCGATGGTCATCCGCTGAAAGACTGAACCGTGATTCATCGCTGAACAATCTGCGATGTCAGTCTGCTGGCAGCCATGATGCTCGGCTACGACATCACTCCAAACGACCCTGTCGATGTTATAGAGTTATGATCAGACATCTTAAAGGCCACCATGAGTACATACCTGAGAGCCCAGCTAACCAACTTGGGTTTATAGCTTTCAGTGGGACATCGAGGCGCAACCACATCATCTCTTTTCCAGCAAAGCCGCAACCTCGGTCGCGAAACTCGGCGGAATCATTCACCGGGCAGGGGCCGAAGGCACCTGCCGGGCCCGACTCCGGTCACCGGCCAGACCTGGGCTCAGGGCATAAATAACCACAGTCCCGTGATCCAGCCACCTGGAAGAGTCCGGGGACTGCCTCGTCACTTCCGCGATTGCATCTGTGAGTCATCAGCAGCGAGGTTGATTACCCCCGGATTAATTTGCCCCCCAGTTTGGAGGATCAAGGCTACAGAGCCAACATTCGAAACCACCATCTTGGGTGGCCCGCCCCGGGGGGGGGGGGGAGGCCACCATGCGTGTAACCCCACCTCAGCCAAGTGCCGTGATATGGTGAAAGGTACCAGAAGTGATATGGAAGCGGTTGTAGCACGTTGGGTGGCGGACAATGATGCCTTTGAACCACCTCTGAGCTATCGCACAATCATCCGATCTTGCCTCGCATTCGTGTACCTTGGCCTTCCAGAGCCTTCATTTCGCCGATAAATTCCTTGCAGCAATCATTGCTGATAGAACCTTTTCACAACAGTGCCCGTTCGGTAAGGGTGGCTGGCTATTGTTCGGTATGACCAGCCAGCTTCACGCATTCCGACTATACGACCACGTTCGAACTCGTCTAACTGCTTATAAGGTCTTCGGCAACGTCGTAACGGCATTATTGGTTGTGTTTTCACGGAACTGCAACGCCGATAACGAACAAAGATACACCGGCCACATTTTCAACCTGTTTTATAGGATTCTAGTTGCGCAGTAGAGACTCGCGCTATGACCGAAGTTAACACTCATTGGCCTTGCAAATTTAATCATTTGCATACTTGATACAAGGGAATTTACATGCGAAATTTCGAGATGATCGGATTATTTTTCGGAATGCTTCGTTTTGTTTGCAAAAGAGTGTATGTATAGTTATATATATATATATATATATATATATATATATATATATATATATATTTTATTTTCGGAAAAACTGTTTAGTTGCTCCAGCTTTTTACGAAATTCTAAATAAATATTGCAAAATCATAGAAATTGTGCTTTTATTTAACACCAAAGGAGAATTTTGGAAGGGCTAAATAGTTGGAATAAAAAGCCCTTATGAATAATGTATTACATGTACCCCTAACGCCATTTACTTATGTCACACTTCATAGAGATTCTCTAGATTTCGATACCAGAAATTGCCTTACTATCAATGTTGTTATCAGTGCGAAATTCTCATTTTTCCAGCCACGGATTGATCCAATCGTGGATCTTCGAATTGGTTAGACTTTGAAATAACAGGACAAAAACTCCTTTTTATAATAGTCCCATTTTAAGAACTTTTAATTTTCAAATGTATATGAAGACTAGCAGTATACCCGTTCTTCGTACGGAAAATATAATATAAAGAAAATTAACATTCACAATTAAGCGTATATTCCTATAGTATTCTAAATGACTTCGTTATTCAAAATATTCTATTAAAATATGTAATTCTTTTAAAAACATGTATAAGAATCTCTGGGCTCGATATGCAAAATTATCTTCACAGGCAGATCTGAAGAATAAAAGCATCCTGGTCCAGTTTGTAAACAAATTTAGAAAAAATATATTTTAATTCTCACAAAACGACAAAGATTACCTAGAAAATCGTACTTATATGCAATATATTGAATTTTCATCAATTCGGTGTCATTTTGATAAATTTAGTATCATTTTATCAATTTGGCGACATTTTCGTCAATTAAGCGATATTTAAAAAAATAGACAAATTTATCCCCAAGTGAGACTGTAGAACTGACAGTCCCACTTGGACACAAATTGACGAGACATCATCACAATACTATCCCCTAACAAAACACAATTAATTCCATTTATTTAGCGCAATTTTATCAATTTCAAGATATTTTTATGGATTTACAAACATTTTATCATTTTCGTGACATTTTCAAAATTCGCTAAACATATTACTAAGTAGGCCGGTTAACCTGATAGACAAATGCTACTGAAACATCATTTCAGTACTCTCTTCTAACAAAAGAAAATTAATTTGATTGATTTAGCATCATTGTTATCAATTTAGAGACATTTCGGTCAATTTGCCAACGTTTAAGAATAATTTCCATATTAGCGATATCCCGCCAACTTCGTAGATCTGACTTTCCAGATCTCAAAAATAAAACCTCCTGATCCCGTTTGTAAATACTAAATGAAAACACTAAAATTGCATTAGAAGATATACCCGTTCTTCTCCTATTCTGTTTCATCAATCGGCTGAAAGAGTTTATTGGCTATACACAATATATGAATTTATTGGCGAAACACAATATATAAGTTTGAAAACTCTTTGCCAAAATAAATGAAAGTGATGTACGCAGTCAGTAATTAATATAATTAAAAGAAAAATCAAACCGTTCATTATAAGATATGCTTTTATATCCATTTATTTATTATTCAAATTGAAAAATAATTATAAAAATTAACAAACACATTTAATTTAATTGTGTTGCTGAGCAACATGATAGAAGAAAGAATCTTCCTCATAAAATACTGATAATTAAATAACCATTTTCATTTTTGATTTCTTATTATTTTTCATTGTTGTGTAAGAGCCTGTGAAAAATTAACCATGGTGATAGAGTTTCCATTTAAATTCATGATTTAAACCTACGATTTTCAAAAGTGACTGATAAACTCCAACCAAACTCAGATATAGAGTTTTAACTCACTTTCACGTTTTAAACCAGCGAATTCCAACCTTTTCCGTTTGGAGGAACCAGAGAGTTAGAGAGGAGAACTCCTATGAAAGTTTCATTTCTCATTAATATATCGACAACCTCTGGCCCTTGAGACTCGAAACATGAACTAAATTTTAAGTGAGGCTATTTCAAGGCTACCCACCAAATGTCATTAAATTCAGTTCAGCCATTCTTATGTAATGTTGAGGCAAACATACAAAAACATACAAAAGGACAGACAGATTTTCAATTTTATTTATATAGATAGATAATTATCGAAGTTTTCCTCTTTAATGATGATGCTTTATTTTTAAATAAACTGAAAACTATTTTTAATTTACGAAACTATATATAAAGGTACGTAAGTTTTACCTCGTAATTCTCTTATTGTGGGATAAATACTTTCTTTTAAAATTTGTTCATAACTTATTTAAATCAACAAATAAGAAAAGCGAGAATCAAAGGTGAACTTTAATTAAGAGAATGAATGTTACTAAGCGTAATTACTTCGGCTGATTAGAAAACTTTCCACCTCTTTCGCTACTTGAATCAAATCAAAGATTAAAGGCACAGAACAATTGAGGAAACTCACATCGAATATTCTAAATTTAAAGTTTTATTTGAAGAGCATTTTAAACAAGGCATAGTAAGCACTGTAAAACAATTATTAATCATCTTAATAAAAATATATGTTTGTCTGTTTGTTTATTTGTTGCTCGTGTAGCAGAAAATCGTGAAGCGAGAATATCATGTAGCGAAATTCTGTACAGTGGTACTTCAGGTCAGATCTAATCACACCCCTGAGCGATTATTTTTTATTCGAATTCCATTTGTTGTCATGGTTTCAGATTATCATCTGACGTATTGAAAACAGTAGACGATTTTTCTGATACCTTTTTGAGAGTACGTTAGTGCAACCTAATTGAAAAAAAATATTATGGACGAGCGAAGCTAAGTCCATTCTTTGTTCCCAGTAAAATCAACATTTGAATGACTTTTGTGATCCCTTTTTTAATAAGTACAATAAGTAAATGGATGAAATTTCGCACACATACGTAAAGTTGCATGCAGATTGGAAGAATAATAATTTCAATAATATAAACAAACTGTACCAGGGCGAAACGTCCATTTTTAAACTGCGCATCCTCACTACGTTTCGCAAAAATAGCTTGTAAACAACAATTAACACTATAACAACGGGCTCGGCCATTTTGACCGCATAGCTGCTTTGACCACTGCCGTCGTTCTAGAAAGATCGTTGATTTGTTCTCTTAATATAAAACCTAGAATAATTTTCTTCCGTGTTTTCAATAACTTTAAGAAAATAAGAAAATGCTTAAAGCATTGATTCCGAAACATTTTCCAACTGAAATGTAATTTTATTTAAACATCTCTGAAATGCGATACATTAGCGCTGATATATATTAAGTTATCACAGTACTACAATAATTTATTTTACTTAGATACTTAGAACTTCATCAAAAAAGGCCATGTTATAAAGCGTCTGCCTTTCTATGTAAAATCAATGAATATTTCATTCATATTACTTATATTCCAGATTCCAGAGCAAAATCATTTTATGTTATAAAAATTCAGCAATTCTTATACAACTCATCTTACAATCACTTGATTTGTTTACATTCTGCATACTATAGAAATTAGTCTTCGTTGTAGGTATAATCAGTGATCATTTAAAATAAAAAATGTGATGAGTGATTATTTAAAATAAAAAATATCGTAATTGCGTTGGTTCAGAATTTAGATACACAAATAATATGCAAAAATAAAGCAGTTTTATGACGGATACAACACTAAATTTAAATGTAAGCGGTCTTTAAATATCACGATTTTTACACAGGGATAAAGTGGATGCCTTATTTTATTTTTAAATGCGTAATGTGATCTCTTTATAACATGGGTGTAATCATAATTTCAATTTTAATTTTTTAAAAAACTACCTAACATATTTTGCTGAAATTTTTTTTACACATTTAAGCATAATTTGAATATTTCCTATAATTTTAGAAACAATTTGTGAATTTTAAATCCACTTATGAAATGTTTAAAAAATTATATCCCATAGGGTTCAATATATTTCATTTTTTCAATCCGAGTTAAATCCGAAACTAATTGGGTGATATTATTCATTTTCTGTCCCATATGTCCCACAGACCGTCTCAACAACATACTAAAATTTCATTTTGATAAAGTCATTTGTACGGCAGTTATCTTGCAAACAGACAGACAGACAGGCAGAATAAACAAAATCATAAACACGTTACAACTACTTTGGAAAGTGTTAAAAATTATTAAAGCGTGACTCATTACGTGCATATGATTTTTTACATTGTATATTTTTCTAGAGAAAACAAGATTTCCTTTCATGACTTTCTTATCTTTCGGAAAAGTATTTAAAATTATTTTATTTTAATCCTCTAGCATACTTTACAAAACTTCCATTGAAAAAATACATGAAAATAAAAGTTATTCCTTACCCTCCTCCACTTATGATTGATACATAATCTGTTTCATTTGTCCTTGGGACAAATCGTACACATGTATTTCTAGAAATCTCACTTGTTGCGAAAGCGACCATTATTCGTCCTAGAACACCTGAAAGGCATATGTTATAGTTACACTTAATTTAAATTAACTTATAAAAGTTTCTTAAAGTGAGCAGGCATAAATGTCAGTTAAGTGTCACTTAACTGACATATGCCTGCTTTCTTCAAGGAAGTATTATACGTCAGGCAAGTAGCACTTAACTGACATATGTCTGCTTTTTTCAAGGAAGTATTATATGTCAGTTAAGTTGTACTTAACTGATATATGCCTGCTTTCTTCAAGGAAGTATTATGTCAGTTAAGTGGCACTTAACTGGCATATGCCTGTTTTCTTAAAAAATATATTATATAGAGGCGCGATAGACCAGTGGTTAGCGCGCGGGAATTGCATTCGGATGGCCCGGGTTCGATTCCCGCCACTGCCAAATCTTCCGCCGTGTTCACCAGGAGTACGATCATGTTAAACATGTGGGTCCATAAATCCGTCCGAGAGGCTGCTGGTAGGGGAAGGAGGGAATGGGCCCTGTGGATGCCTCCCCCACTGAGTTCCAGTCTAAATTGGATGGTACTTCCTGGCCATCCAAACTTATACCTTTCTGGTAGGTCGGACGTTCTGGGTCGAAGAAGAAGTAGAAAATATTATATGTCAGACATGTGCTGCTTTCTTCAAGGAAGTACTATACGTCAGTTAAGTGGTCCTTAACTTACATATGCTGCTTTCTTTAAGGAAGTATTATATGTGCGTTAAATGACACGTAACTGATATATGCCTTCTTTCTTCAAGGAAGTATTATATGTCCTTTAAGTGGCACTTAACTGACATATGCTTCTTTTTTCAAGGAAGTATTATGTGTCAGTTAAGTGGCACTTAACTATCGTATGCCTGCTGTCTTCAAAGAAGTATTGTAAGTTAATTTCATACAAGCAGCACATTTATTTATTTTGATTATAATTAATGGGGTAGATTATTCTTAAAGGTGACAATTTTAAAGCATGTTTTACTTATTTAAATTATATTTTGTTATTATTAATATAACTAAAACAATGATAGGTACAAGATTTTTCCTATGAATACGGAAATTATAACTTGAAGTGAAAACAATGACAGAGTTCCATCATTATTTGATGTCATTGTATACAGTGTTGATACGAACGTCCTCTGGCACCCCAATGTCTTTGTAAAGAAATATCAGAATATGAAGAATATATGTTAAGTCTATCTACAGTAAAATGGCCATGCCCTGTCAAATAAAAGCACATACATTTATTATTCTAAAATGTTCCGGCAAAATAAAACATTAAATATTACTATTAATTTATAGCTATCCGATTTTTTCAAAATATTTTATAATATTGCACAGAACGAGCAAAACTTTTTTAACAGTAAACAAATTGTTTGCTGGTGAACCTCTAGCTCTTGCAAAATATTTATGATTTTTTTTATTTATGTTTAAGAGTTATAAAGAGCATTTATTCTTAAGCAATATCCCTTGTAAATATCCATCATTATGCAAATTCTAATACCGAAAAAACAGCCTTAATAACGGCTTAATCCCCATGTTTCATCTAACATTCTTTTATCTGTTATGTCAATCTATCAAAAATATGTATTAATTATATTTTAAAAATTTCTGCAAGCAAAAATATTGATATCATCAACTCCACTGTCTTAAAATATGGTAAGATTAATGACATCGAAATGTATATTCTTCCATAATTCATAACATAAAATCACTCTTTAAATGGCAATTTCACAAGCATGGAAGTGAATATTTCAGGATCCTTTTCATTCCAAACAAATAAAATAATTTCTATCTAATCTTGAATATTGTAAAAAAAAATTAATAAAAAACAAATCTTACCGAAAAACACTGGTAGTGTGTAGGGAACTCTGCCCTCTGGCCATTTTAAATATTCATTTCGCACTGCATTGAAATCCTGTGGAAAAGTGAGATATGCAAATCATATGGTTGGTAAATTGTGATAATACGTCTTCTGAATTCAGTATATTCTTAGAAGGGTGTTGAAAATGGAATATAAATGAACAAGTCAATATGTTTATAGTTACTAAAAATGCTATATATTTTTAATAGAATATAACCCTGACACTCGTGGCGTCCATTTTAAAAGAAATAATTTATTTTCAAGTTTTTGGAAGAAAAAATCACTGTGAACTTAAGATTACAAAGGAAGAAAAATTGAAAATAATTTGAAAGGAGAAAATATACACATTTATTGTTTTTGACAATGCAATCACTCTGATGTGACAAGGTTTAACAGAACAATAATTTATATTTGAAATATTTCTTTGAAGAAAAGACAAGAAAGATCAAGCATGCTTGAAGCATTGATTATGAAACACTTTCCAACTTCAATGCAATTTTATTTAAACATCTCTAAAATGCAATACATTCCTCGGTAATATTTTAAAACTTATCACAATACTACATTAATTTATTACATTTGAAAACTTCATCGAAAAAAAATGAATTTCATTCAAATGACGCCATTGAAATATAAATTGCCTGGTTTAAACATCTCTAAAATGCGATACATCCCTCGGTAATATGTTTAAAATTATCATAATACTACAATAATTTATTATATTTGAAAACTTCATCGAAAACAACTGACATTCATTCAAATGAAGTCATAGAAAAAATAACACGCCTGGCTCTCTCTCTATAAAAGCAGCATTCAATTCATAACATTTTCCCATTCATTTCATTCATCACAGTACTAAAATAATTTATTTTATTTAAAGACCATGGAGCTACAAGTAATTAAACTCTATGCTTAAAATTTCATCGAAAAAAAATCGTCTTTCTCTCTGTAAAATCAATAAATATTTCATTCATATCAGGTATACTGACTCCATGAGCTGAATAATTTTGCGTTAAAGAAATACAACAATTCTTATACAACGCATCCTACATATTTTGTTGTTTACATTTCACATAAGTAAAAAATAGGCTTCGTTGTAGAAATAATCAAATTTGGATGATCATTTAAACTCAAATATATTGTAATTGCGTTGTTTCATAATGTAGATGCACAGAATTTAAGCAAAAATAAAGCGGTTTTAGGACGGATACAACACTCAATATGAATTAAAAAGAACTTTAAAAATCACGATTTTGAGACAAGATGGATGCCATATTTCATTTTGAAATGTGTCACGTGATCTTTTCATAGCATGGTCACGTGATCGCTTCATATAAGAGGTGAAATTATTATTTTAATTTTTATTTATAAAACTACTGAACATATTTTGCTCAATTTCTTTTTATATATTTTATGGAATAATTTGAATATTACCTAAAATTTTCGAAGCAATTTGTGAATTTTAAATCCGCTTAAAAAATGTTTGAAAAATTATGTCCCATAGGGTTCAATGTACTTCATTTTTTCAATCCGGATTCAATCCAAAACTTATTGGGTGATATTATTTATTTATATTCCCATAGGTCCCACAGACCGTCTGAACAACATATTAAAATTTCATTTTGATTAAGTCATTTTTACGGAAATTATCGTGCTAATGGACAGACAGACCGACAGAATAAACAAAGTCATAAACACTTTTCATCTTTGTTGAAAGTGCTAAAAAAGCAGACACACCGCATTCAAGCAAAATTTAATTAGCCACGAAAAACGTTCCGGTTTTTAATTTGAACACTGGATTAAAGCAGCAGTGAACGTGGAAACTTAATTAGTGATTGGAAAAAAATTAGTGTTCACTGGAGAGTTATATAAAAATGCTTATGGTCTGAGTTAGTATCTAAATTTAAGTGTTTATCCGTGATTGAACCACGTTTGGGAATATTCTGTAATAGCTTTAACCAGAGATAGATAGATAAACAGACAGATAAATCAAAGTGTTTATATTATTAATGAAACACGTTTGGCAACATTTTGTAGTAGCATTACCCAGAGATAGATAGATAAGCAGACAGATAAATGGAGGTGTCTATATTATTAATGGAGACATTCATTTTATAAGTATGGAAAACACGTCTACAAATATTTCGAAATATTTTTAGCAAAGACTACAAATTTACTAATAGGTCTTTATTATAAAACACCATTAATAATGTACACAGAAGTTTACAAGAATGCCAAAGCTCTTTCAGACGCCATAAGTGCAATAATAATGAAAATGACAGACATGAGCTTTTATGCACACCCCGAAATCGCGAGTACAAAATTTGCACGTGCATAGTCCGCTAAACCGATACTAAAAATATCATAAATTACAAATAAATGCATAAATAATTCAATCCAAGAATAAATTAAATTTACAAAATAAATACATAAATAATTCAGGCCTTCTAAGCAAAGAACTATATCTCCAGGAAATAATGCTGTTGTTGTTGCTTATCCTCTTTAACAGATCTGACATAAGTCAGATCAACTCCAGTAGGTTGTTGACCGCCAGAAAATCAATAACTGAAAGGGGGGCAGATGTCAAGTCCTCCTTGGAAAGTCCGACGCAACTCAGAATGTGCTCCGGGGAGGCCGGATGGTCACAGCATTTATTGCAAGTGGGATGGATTTTTCCACCGCGTTCAAAAGAAAGACACTTAAGGTGGCCACTTTTAAGTCTAGCTAGTGCAGTCTGGGAGCCACGATCACATTTAATTTCCAGAAGAGCGCCAGGGGAAGTTCCGGTGTACCATTGGTGCGCAGGTGGAGTACGCCAAATTAAATTTAATTTAGATCTTGTATTTGAGTACAATTCTTGATAAGTAAGCGAAGAACCAGTGGTCGTTTCGCCCTCACAATCTATCCGCAACCTCATTACCACTAATGTTTACATGTGATGGAATCCATTGGAGATGGACTTCGTGTTTCTGAGAAATCCTCTTTAGCTTGAGCAGAATAGATATACTGGTTTCATCGCCTGCAGAGGAACAGCCACTAAGATGTTGAAGTGCACTGCGGCTGTCCGACAATATCCAAAGTTCTCCAAAATTATAATCAAGAGATATGATGGCGTCAAGCCCACGTTGATCGCAATTAACTCGCTCCTGAAGACAGAACAAGTGTCCGGGTTACGTTGTTTTAGTGAAGTCTCAAGATGAGGGGTTCTAATATAGATACCGCTGCCAGTGCGGTTTTCTGTACGACTACCATCAGTATAGACCTGCACTGCATCTCTAGGAATGCAACTAATAACTTCTAGGACCAGCTGCCTAAGATAGTCGTCAAGATGCGTTTGCTTGTTTGCAGTGGAATTCAAATCAAAGTGGAAGAAAACTCCTGGCATCCAGGAAATCATATAAGTGTTTAACACACAAAGAGTCGAATAACTTCGATCATGTTCAAACACTTAGTTTCGCCTGAGGTCTCATTTTCGTCTATATGTATGTTAAATCCTTATATGATTTCCTGAAAATCTAGTTCCTTGCTCCTAATGAAACGTTTAATTGGTTAGCCTGAATTAATTATGTACTTATATCGTAAATTTAATTTATTGTTGGCTTGAATTATGTATATACTTATTTATAATTTACGATATTTTAGTATCGGTTTATCTGACTATGCATTTGCAAATTTTGTATTTCCGATTTCGGGTTGTGCATATAGAAGCTCATGTCTCTCATTTTCAGTAATGTTACCAAAGGTGATGGACGTTATGTTGTCTGAAAGCACTCTGACACTTTTGTAAATTTTCGTATGCGTCATTAATAGTGTTTCTAAATAAAGACATTTTGCTAAATTTGCAGTTTTTGAAAACAATATTTTGAAACATTCATTTTAACATGCAGTGTCTAGAAAAAATCCATATATAAGACTATATCAAGCAAAATTGTTGATAAATGTTTGTACACACACAATAAAAGTTGAAATTTTGAAAATCCTGAAAAGTATCAAATATTTATTTCAAAAATAGGAGCAAAAATGTGAATAGCTATGAAATTTTGATTGAAATTGAAAACAAAAATATAACACAGTAAAATGTAAATAAGTTTTCATATACTAAAATTTCAAAAAAGAAAAAAATATATAGCTGCATTCTGCAGATAGCTGGTTGTAACTTGAAAAGTTATTTAACAAATACATGTCGAATCCGGGCTATTTTTTTATACCGTGGACAAAGTAGGCAAATGTGGGACTTGTGAAGTTCTGAGAGGTCACCTTCTATTATCAATGCACTTTTTTTCTATAAAAGTGTTATGGGGGGTGGGCTTTAAAGTTTACTTTTACTTACGGACACAGGCAAGGACTAAAGAGGACCTGGATCCACTAAATATCCAGATTGCCCCGCACAGATTAACCATATAACTAAATTCCGGATTAACCTTTGGAATCAAACAGTGTCCCAATTGAAATCTGGATCGATCAGACTTGTAACAAAACTGAAACCCTGCAGAATAAATTGTATAAGTTTTCGAAATACAATCAATGAATGTCCTCTTATTTAAAACAATTGACTCTCAAAAGTCGGTTCACCAAATACCGTGGTAACCAGGAAGCGTTTCACCTGCTCCGATAACTACAAAACAAAATGCTTAAGAATAGGTAAGTGACGATTTCCGGAACGCATAGTTAACCGTAAGTAACGGTCAATACACAATAAAAATCATTACACAATAAAAATTATAGTCTTTTTTAAATATATTAAAAATAAATTTATGTTATGGAGACAAATAATGCAAAGTAGTTTTTGAGAAAAATATGTAAAGAGAACTGAGAACAAATACCCTTGAACAAAGTGGAAAATTAAATCTACAAATAAATCCAAACCATTGACAAGGATCACTTTAACAAGAATTGCAACCATGTGCATAACGACCAATTAATTTTATGAGACTTTTTTTCTATAAAATTCTCTCGCAAGAAGATGACATTTTCTCGTATTTCAAAAACTGTTTTAAATTAAAGATAATAGGCTGCTTTATACTGTTGTGATGAAGTTGACGCGTCGTTTTGTGTGCTTTTACGCGTTGGATACTTATTTGAGCTATAGTTGTAGATGATGCTATATACAAACAAAAATACACTCACAGCTCTTAAATTTATATTTAGGTATATCTTTTAATAATTGTAAGATTGTTGGTTTTATTTCAATACACTTCACTTTAGAATAAATTTACAATATATAAATTATTCAAAATTAGTTATCATATATTGGGTTTCTAAATATTTCTCAATAAAAAGTAAAATTTATTATCCCATTTAAAACAAATACTTTTAGTTTGCTAGGTATAGAGTATCAGGTATAGTTCAGAACAATGAAAATAATATCTTCAACTTCAGTAATATAAACTACAATAATAACTGACCTGTAGTGGATTTAACAGAATGTCTCCCTCAAACTGCCCGGATGTTTCAATAGGATCCACATAACCACCGTCTGGTGAAGTAGGCATGAATTGAAAGATAGGCTCTTTTAAAAAAAAAATTAAAAAAAACTTCAACGAAATACCAATGACAATAAAGTAACATAAAAACCTTGATGTGTTGATATTATTTGTATTTTATTTGTGATGTCTTATTTTATGTTTAACCTCCGTGCTATGCGTCCATAGTATTGAAATAAGCTATAGCTTGAACGTAACATTATCAACTTGGTAGTACCGAAATTTGATCCCGAGATCAAAGAGTTGTGGGTCAGCACGATAGCATTGAGATAAAGACGTCTCCAACTCAAAGCATTTAATACTGCTTTATGAGCGCTCGCTACAGTATTTCCCTTCCCAATGAGTTGCCGATTATTGAATGAAGTTGTTGTTGGGTTGCAGTTGAGACATGCGAGCTATAAGTTGAAGGTAAGAACAGATAAGGGTGCTTTGCTAAGATTTGTGATGAGGAAGTTTGGGAAGCATTATGTTGAAAACCACGTTGTCGATGCAGCAAGTGTGGTTTATTTTTAATCTTTCGTTCAACTACCTCTTGGCACCATCAGATGGGGAGTACAGAAAATGCATATTTGCAACGGATATGTAATTTCCAGTAAGTAATAACAAAGGGAAGGAAGAATGCATCGTTCTCGCCCAAGGTCGCCAATGTATCTTGAGCAGGGAATTACCAACTTGGAAGTATCGCGGTTTGACACCGGTGCTAAAGCATGGTAGTCATGCATCACAGCTTTGAGCTAAATACATCCCTAGTTGATTGCATTTATGACTACCTTATGACCGTTTGATACAAATGAAACTATTTACTAGGAACACAAGTGAGGTAATTGTTTGAACATACTAAATCTTTAGAAGGAGAGAATTTTTTTTAATCAAATGACCAGGCACTTGACTTTCACCATTCACCTATACATCGGCCAGAAACATGAGCCATTTAGCAGTCCTAGAACGTTGCCCCAGGCGCACCAGAGGGGGCTGAACACACTGCACCCAACAACACAACATCCATGCCTTACGTGGGACTCGAACCCACAGCGCTGCGGTCGAACTATCTCTTGGAAACGTTCGCCTTGACCGTTCGACCACCGTGTCGGCAAGGAGAGAATGTACTCAATGCAATATTGTTTGTACTTTTTTCTCTGAGAGCGATGTGTGTAAAATTATTGACACCGATGAAACTTTATATTATTACAATTATTTCATTTCTTTCCCTATCATTCTAGCTGTAAAATACGATTACTTTTTTCTCTGAGAGCGATGTGTGTAAAATTATTGACACCGATGAAATTTTATATTATTACAATTATCTCATTTCTTTCCCTATCATTCTAGCTGTAAAATACGATTTACAGCAACCAATTCTATACCTTCCGCTCAAGCCTGAGTCACGTGAACTTGACTAGAAATTTAGAAAAATTTGCCCAACTCTGCGACATTTGAAGAGTTTGGAAACTTTAAGAACTCAGCCGTTGAGCAAGAATTTCTCTAGAAACCAAGTTTTTCAAGGTCTTTCTACAGAGAAAATACAAGGATGCTCATCATTTAAAGAATGAAGATATGTGATACGATTGGCAGAGTGTCATGACTAAATACCCCAATATTTTGAGAATGTGAGCTTATTGTTTGTACGTTAGGTTAGAATCTATTGACTATTTTATTGTATCAGAATATTGTTTTGTAACTGTTCTAGATAGTTAGAATATTATAAACTGCAGTGGTATTACCTATTGTAATCGTAAATATCATGTGATATTAATTTATTTTTTGCTCATATATACTTTATAGGGTGACATTATACTGTCTCTTCAGAAACCCACCTTTATTGCTGCGTTTTGTCTGAAAAGAAATTTTCATTAGTGGAGAAGGCAAGTAACTACACATAATTGAATTAAAACATTTATTTAATATCCTTATTATATTTAACCAATTTATCAAATTTAGGGAGATTATGTGACGCCAGTAAATTCAATAATTTTGTTTAAAATATAGCCTCATAATAAAATAAATATTTGCTAAAGAGCATTTCCACTTTGTCGCATTTTCGCACGTACACCCTGTAGCGAACTCGAACACTCCATCTGTGCCAAATTTCAAGTTTCTACTTATTCGGGATGTGCTTAAAAAACGCGTGACAGACGGACAGACGGACACTTGGCAATTAGTATATATAGATAGATAGATGTTTATTTTCGTTCATAATTCAAAATATGTAATTTAACGATAAAAACACAGTACCGTGGATCTTCTACATTACTTTTTGACAGTAAAAGTAGTAAATTCATTGGAAGGAAAGTCATGAGCTACCCACATCAGATTTTTTTTATTTTACTTTAAGAACATTTACTTTTTATTTCCCTATCATATTATGTTTAAGATAAGACTTTAAACGTTTAATTCGGTTGGTTATTTTAAAAAAGTGCACTTACAAGTATTTAAAAATATAAAATATTGTAAAATATAAATGACTATATAAATGCTTTAATTGCTTTACTTATTATAGATTCAAACAACCGTTTCTTAAGTGATTCATTTTCTAAAGGGAATTTTAGAAAGTATAAAAAAAAATTAGCTTAATCAACTTTAAAATAATTTTAAAGAAACATTTTCATAATTATAAAAATCATAACAGTCAAATCTATAAAAAAAACTTAAATTACGGGCATCACACGCTTCACAAGGTATTTTTAAAAACATTTAACATTTTAAACTTTCATATTTTTTCCCATTTAGTTATTTTTAAATAAAATCTTCTAAATTAAGAAAACTTTTTATAATTTCTATATCTTACAGGAAAAAATACCAATCCAATTTAAAATAAAGCTATGCGAAAAGATATTGACTTAAAATTTCTTTAAAATCTCATTTATCTGCCGTTCAGAAAATTAAAGGCTACCTTCGCGAATTAGAAAGTGATGTTTATTTTCGTTCATAATTCAAAATATGTAATTAAAAACAATATTTAGAAAAGAAATCAATTATTGATATTTTTTAAATAAATATGATGCATATTTTTATTATATTTTCAGTTCTAGACAAAAAAGAATTCGTAAAAACTACCAATTACTAAATGTGAGAGAACTAACATTAATTAAAACATATTTCTTTTTTTAGTAGTAAAACTGAACAATTTATTTGCTCTTATTCATTAAAATTGTATTTGCTTAAATCTAAGTATTATAAAAATAACTTTTAACTAATTTTTTAGAATGTTAATGATGAAGTATAATGCTAATTATGAAGTATATATTTTGAATATCAAGCATTTGTATGCAAATAAAATCACGTTAATATGTGGCATTCTTTTACTGCGTTGTTAATTTTAAGCTTCTTCAAATATACACACAGTGTATCTCTGTTTTTTTTATACGAATGTTATTAAATTTTACATTTAAGAGTATTTTTATTTAACATTCTGTCTTAATAATCAAAGTGTAAGCTTCTTAAGTGTGCTTAGAAATGACTTTCTGGAGATGCATATTTTTATGTGAAGTAATTATTGATTTTAAAAGATTGAAAATTAGTGATATACTTCAGATTATATCTTACAAGTTAAGTGTAAAGTTATTAAATGTAATTGTAGCTAATTTTATATAAAATAGGTTTCAGACAGTATGGAGCCGTACGACCTATTCATAGTCCCAAATAGGACCGTTGCACAGCTTATTCATCTGAGTTCAATCCATATAAATAAAATTTAAAGTCCATCGATTTACCTATTTGACTGTCTGACTTATCACCGCGGGAGAATGCCTGTACATAATTTCAAGAAATGTTTATAGGTAACCTTGGTAGAGTCCCACTTAAAACAAGGCATCTGTCTGTACGTCTGTAATCATGTCCTTTCGACTGTCACTCGGGCTCATGAAGCAGATTTTTCCAAGTCATGGGGAGAGACCATTTCCCCAGATGTTCCCTTTATGACCATGTCCCCAAATCGTAGGCGACTGAAGTAGAGATTCTTCGGGACCACATTCCAAACCCGTCCGGTGATTGGTTACGCTGATTTCATTCCCCGGTCAAAGTCTTGCTTGGTGGCGGACACAACTCCTTTGGTCCTCCACCCTGAGCCGGCGTTTCCCGGCCGCCCATTTTTGCTGCTCTATATCTTCGAATGAGTCGGACGGCCTGGGTTTTCGACCCTCAGCCGGCGTTCCCCACTGGGTTCCGGTCTAAATTGGGTGGCACTTCCCGGCTGTACAAACAGTTAGCTTCCACCTTTCTGGTAGGTCGGACGGTCTGGGTCTCAACAACAACAACCCTCAGCCGGCGTACCTTTCTGGTAGATCGGACGGTCTGGGTCTCAACAACAACAACCCTCAGCCGGCGTACCTTTCTGGTAGATCGGACAGTCTGGGTCTCAACAACAACAACCCTCAGCCGGCGTACCTTTCTGGTAGATCGGACGGTCTGGGTCTCAACAACAACAACCCTCAGCCGGCGTACCTTTCTGGTAGATCGGACGGTCTGGGTCTCAACAACAACAACTCTCAGTCGGCGTAAGCCACCAGGCTGTCTCGGAGGTCCACACTGAATCTGTCCTTACGATTGTTTCCTCACATTGACCTCACTTCAAAACTAATAAGACCTAATCGTTTTTTAAAACTTCTACAGTAAATGCAATTCAAGAGACGATAACGTGACCAGATAGTTGGTCATGCGTCTATTTCTAAAATTGTGGAAGCTCTATAAATAAACAAAGTAAAAATAAACATTTTTAAATGCAGACAATTATAATTTTTTTTAAAATTTCAATTGAATTTCTTTATCGCTGATGAAATAGTGAGTTTTGTTTACCGACAGCATCTTTTAGAATATTCGGTGGATAAAATATAATGTTTTGTGTACCGATAGCTTGAATATTCTATGGATAAAATAGGAAGATTAGTTTATCGACGGTTTCTTTTAGAATATTCTATGGATAATATAATGTGGGTACTTTTGATAGTTTTAAACCTATTTTGCTTTTCAGAATCTTAGATTTTATTATAAGAATAATATATTTTGTATAGTAAACAATTCAAAATTCATATCAGATTTGTAAATATTTCATTTGTTTGAATTAATGAAAATATTATATCGTGTAATTGTAAAATTGTTGTTATTTATCAAATATTGTAGTTATCTATCAAACGTCGTGCTTCTATCTCTCTATTTATTATCACAGCTATAGAGGACACATTTATTTCCTTTTTGTGTGAATAATTCTAAAATTATTCTAAGAGAAGCGCCAAATAATAAAAGTTCACCGCAAATCGTGAATTAGGTTTCTTTATATTATATATTTCGTACAAAGAACTAATATATAACTAGTATAAATATAAAATATTCAGTAATGGATTTTTCCTGTCTATTTAAATAAATATAACTGCCAACTATGCTTCTATAATCCAGAAAAAAAATACATAATAAATATAAAACTTCTACCACCACAAATTATTTAGTACACAATCATAAGTTTTTGAGAATCCTGTTTGAGATAAATTACATTTATACATAGCTTAAATTTGAGAATATTTAGTTTACGATAAATAAAAATACTTACTATTGCCATAGTCCTTAACAGTAATCTGAAAAATGCAAAAACTAAAATAGATCAAGAACAATTGATGACATTAATTTACATAAAATAATTCTTAAATATGTGATTCAACTGTCAGTTTTTATTACATTTATTCAACAATTAATTTTCCACAGAATGTTCCCCAATAAGGTTAAAGTTATTTTATTATTTGTAAATCTTAATTTCTTAATAAAATTTCACGTTAGTCATGCAGGATTCATAATTAAAAATATCCACAATTTAATATATTTTATTCATGCTCACACTTAAATCTATCACACTAATAAAATCACTTTCTGAAATATCTTCCAATATTTTTGTTTAATTTCTAAACTTGGCAAAAAACAAAACTCTCAATTGGATACATTGAGTTTAACAATTATTTAATAAAACATAATTAAACATTTTAAACTAATTTGAAACCGTTCATTTACAAGAACAGTTTAAAAGATACTCGTTTAATACATATCGAAAAAACTCTTCTAATAAATTAAAAAAATGTTTTATAGACCATTTACTTATTATGTATTACTAAATTAATATTTATCATGGCATTTTCAGTCAAATTTGAAAACAAAATGTATATTTTTTATTTCAAAAACGCACCTTATTCTCTGCCCGCCGCTTAATTGAATCACGTGTATGCTGTACGGATTTGATTCCTAATGGAATTCGTTTTATCTATTAGTGGTGGCGATACATCATTTTCCACTTCTTCCCCATCTATTTCTTCGGTTTTTTCTTCAGAGTTTTGAATTGATAAAATAATGCTGCTAATACCTTCATTAAAGGCGACACAGTTTCAAAATTCTTCTTTAAGCTCCTCGCCATCGAGTGGGTCTTTCTGCTGCTGCGAAATGTTGTTCTGTGTTTCAAATATTGATTAGTTCGGACTTTAAAATCAGGATTTAATAAAAATAATTAAACATAAAATAATGACATTTTCCCATGCATTTACTAACACCTCTAAAGACTCTGATAAGAATCCAGGAGATTTATAAAATGATTATTGGGCACGAGACTCTGAAAATATGGAAAATTAGAGAGACTTTAAAAGGGGTTTTTTCTGAAAAAAAAACAAGATGTTGCGAAATATCATAATGCTCGTATGTTTATAAAATGTTCTAAATTTCTGAGAGAAAAGTCTTCTAAAAGAATAATCACTTACCACCAAGGGCAATTTAAAACTAATCTGAAAGATAGAAATCATATGTGGTTTGCTTCTCATACAAATTCGAATAATTAATTTGGACTAATTTGATAACCTAAAACTTTATAGTGAATTTTATCCTATTTCTGTTCTCTGCATATTACAATTACTTCTAAACCCTGATACTTTTGCAAATAATATTATTAACACTGCCCTTTTTCCTAGATATCATCAATATATATTCTATAATTGAAAGTAGGGGTTTTTGAATTGAGTGAAACCCTAATTTAAAAAAAATGTCAAGCGAAAATTGCAATTATTAATTGACGTTTATATATAATTTTCAATATATATATAATGAAAAAATATTATATATAATATATTATATATTATATATATTATATATTATATATTATATATATTATATATTATATATATTATATATTATATAAATTATATATATTATATATTATAAATTATATTATATATTATATATTATATATAAAATATATTGTATATAATAAGAAATAATTATATATAATGAAAAAAGTTTATATATAATGAAAAAAAAAGTTTGCCTCTCTTTTTTTCTTCTCTCTCTCTTATTTGATAAAACATATAAATCGCAAAAGGCTGTCATAAAATCGTTTCTTAAGTAGATTCTGTATGACTAATTCCCTTAATTATATGCGGAATATAATTATATTAATCCCCTAATTATAAAACCCCAATAAAAATAAATGTTAATAAAATGCATCTTAACTTTAAATACAAATTATTATGAGTGAGATTAATTCGCTAACTAAGTTGTACATGGATATACACCTTCGAGGTTAAAACCTTGATAAAACACGGGATATAAAGGTGACAACTGAGAGCCCCTTTGTCATAAATGCTACAAAACACCATCACCAACAAAGTCAAGAACGCGTCTGTTATAAATAGTTATATGTCGTGATCCATAGAGTTAATTGCTACTGCTAGGCGCCAATTAAAAATATGAACGAAGAAATTAAAGCTGAAGGGAAAATATCTGTAGAAGGTTTCAAAACAATTTCTCAGTGAATAAAACTACGAGGTATGCATCCTACGATGAAGTGACCTCTTATGATATTTTCACCATTGGTCGCTTTGTTCGTAGTTTTACTCAGTGAGAAATTCAATACTTCTATGGCTCTTTTTCTTTTCTCCTAGGTTTTTCTTTTCATTTATTCGCATTATCGTCTATAAACAATTACCTTCCTAGGTCACGGGATCGAAATATTAATTCACAGTCGTATTTTTGTCTTTATTGGTACTGCTCCTCTGTTTCTTTTATAGCGACAAAGAATGCTATTTTTTCACTTTCAAACCGGTTGTTATATGCAATCTTTATATACTTTCTTACTTTAAAGATTTGCTTAGCCAACAATCTGCGCAAATTTTATATTTTGATGTTTTTAATGTCAGATCCAAAAATACCACATGAAATATATAACCTGTCTAAGGAAAAACATTTGCTGCAAATATTTTCTGTCTAATTACTTTTGAACTTCTGTTAATATTGCTTTTCAAAATCCTCTTTTCATATATTATTTAAACGAAAATCTGTCTATTTAGTAAATCTGTTTACTTGTGAAATATTTCTGATGCAAATTCACCTTAGATTTGACAAACATAATATGAGTAAACAGTTGTATAATAAACATATTGTCTAATTAGCTTGCAACTTTCAATTAATAAATTATGAAATGCAAATTGTAAATCAATCAAGCAATTAAGATTGCATATAATTATTGTATAGCGTCTGTCGGTGAAAGGGATTGGTTATAATAATCAATTCGTTTCCAACATATTTTGCGCTAAATAATATTGTGCATATACTTTTATGTAATATTGAATACATAATATTATGGCTACTTAATACATTTTAGTATCTTTAAATTATGGATAACTTACAGTTGCTTTTATTGAATACTTGAACAACTACTTATTGAACAACTACTATATTGCATTTTAGTAGCTTGTAAAAGATAAAGTACTTGCAATTGTTTTTACTGAATATTTACTTAATATATTGAGTATCACTAATTACTTTTTAATAGCTTGTAAATGATAAAGTACTTAAAATTGCTTTTACTGAATATTTACTTAATATCATGAGTGCTAATTATTACGTTTTAGTAACTTTAAATGATAGTTGACCTGCAGTTACTTTTATTGAATACTTAATATAACGACTACTATATTGCTTTCTATTAGCACGTAAAAAATAAAGTACTTACAATTGCTTTTATTGCATATTTACTTAATACAATGAGTACAACTTATTACTTTTTGTAGCTTTAAATGAAATATGACTTGCTGTTGCTGTTTTAATACTTAATGACTACTATATTATTTTTTAGTAGCTTATAAATGATAAAGTACTTATAGTTGCCTTTATTTAATACTTAATATTATGAGTACTACATATTACTTTTTAATAAATTATAAATGATAGATGACTTATAGTTATTTTTAGGAATATGTTGAAAAGTCTTTAACTCACTTTTTTCCTTGTTGAGTTGATACTTCTGGCTGCACGACATATGTCTTTGGATGAGAAACTGCCTATCAATATAAAATACAATAGTAGTGAAATCATCATTTATTGTCCTTCTACTAATAAATCGAATATCGGTTATTGAGAGACTTATGAAAGGGATGCAACCTAAATACAACCCGCATTTTGCTTTATCTTTTCAAATGTCAACCTATTGACACAGTTCTGGTTTCTAATACAAGGGTCATATATCCGATATTGTGAAACACATATGGCTGTCAATACTTACACACGAACGCTATAAATTCACGTATATAAATAAACTTAATCTACGGAGTTCCTACATACACACTCCCGGCCGTCCAAATTGTTGCTCAAGTCCTAGTTGACGAGCCGGACGGTCTGGGTCTTCAACACTAAAATAAATATGGGTGTAAAACCACGAAAAATTTGATTTATTGTCATTAAAGAATGACACTTACAAACAGGTAAATTTCCAGTTACACACTTAGAAGAAAACTGTTTATATGGATGTGTTATTTTATTAACTTATATAAGAATTGCACGGAATAACGGCTATATTTTATTTAACGTTGTCAAGACCGGTTTAAACATGTTAAGAGATAACATGAGATGTTTATTTTACGCACCTGTTTGCACTCTAAGATGGGACCCTCTTAAAGGACCCTTTTAAGCAGATAAATAGGTGCGTAAAATCACCTGTTTAAAACGACGCAAAATAAAATATGCACTTTATTTCATGCAATTCAAATAAAAAAAGTAAAATAACACATTCATATGGATATTAAGTGTGTAACTGAAAATTAAAGTGTGTAACTGAAAATTTTGAGTGTGTAACTGAAAGTTTTGAGTGCGTCACTGAAAATTTAATTATTTAAAAGTGTCCTTTTTGTGACAGTAAACCCAGATTTTTTAGTGTAGGAATGTCCTCCAGAATAGAAACAATTTATGAAAAAAATGTCTAAGTCTATACGTTGGGGTTTCTAAATATTTACAGCGCCCCTATCGGAGGATTGAAAAGTTAGGAACATCAATTCGCCAACAAAGGGAGATAGAAGAAAACTGTAATTCACAACATGTTGAGCTTTTTTTATCTAATCAGTAGGAATAGAAATTAATACTGAACAAATCGCGTATACAGAAAGCAATAAGAATCTGTCATTCTTTATCCGTTGCTAGCTGTGAAGTCGGTTATAGAAACAATAATTATAAAAAGTTACATTGTAATATTCTTTCTACAATTCAAATATGTGTTGTTGTTGATAGAAGGCATTTTGGACAGAATTACTTAATATATTAGATTCCTTTGCATGTGAGTGCTGATTATTTTGTCATTTTTGAACTAAAAGATGTACCTGTTATATGACGGAGTTAAAATTTTTAAAGCATTGCCTTCAATTTAGCGTTATTTTTATCAATTTTATGTCATTTTTATCAATTTGGTGACATTTTCTTCAATTTCGCAATATTGAAATTCGTTAAGTTTGCGACACCCCGCCAAATTTTTCTTCAAGCATTGCGGACGGGTGGTGACATAGGTAATTCATATAGTCATTTATTATATTATTTCCAAGATATTGTATTTTTATCAATTTATCATCATTTTCTTTGATTTAGCTTCAATTTTATTAATTTGACAAAATTCTCCTCAATTGAGTAGCATTTAAAAATACTCTCCAAGTTAGCGATGTGACGTTAAAATTCGCCGCCAGAATTTCGCAAAGAGTTACCCAGAGATAGATAAATAAACAGACAGATAAATCAAGGTGTTTATATTATAAATGCGACAGATATTCGCCAATAACCCTAATGTGTTAAACTGTGTTAACGTAATGCCTTCTGTAATCGTTTCATTATCGATTCCTGCCCATTAAATAATGCTCTATAACATTTTAACTGGCTTTCTTTTATTTATTTTACTTTTTGCCGAGTCTGTTTTCTTAACCTTTTTAATTTTCCACTAGGAATACTGTAATCAATTTTATTCGATGGGACATGGTCACTTTAATATAGATAGACCTAACGCGTGCACTCGTGGATCTTTTCCTACAAAGTCATTGGGGATACTTAACGACTTTCCTAAGACCTGTAGATCATAACAAATTTTTAATAAACACTAACTAACGACATTTTAACAAATGACTAACAACATTTTAATAAATAAATGGAAGATAATCATTTTGCATGCTCTCTCTCTCTCTCTCTCTCTCTCTTTATTTTGCCCTCATAATTAGAGGAATGTGAAGGTATGAAAGTTTATTTTTAATTAAATAAATAATTACTATATATTCAAAATAAAGCTTCATTAAATAATACTGTTCTATACAGTTTTATGTATGAATTTCAAATAAAAACAAAAATTCAGTACATTAAAAATATATATTTTCGTGAGTAATTTTATTTAAATATAATGCAATGACAATTACGTCATTCAGTTTCAAACATTAGATATATGATAACAATAGATAACAAAATTTATAGATGACATTAGATATATGATAAACATTAGATAACAAAATTTAGATATATGTTAAAAGAAATTACAAGAATAAACACTTATTGAAATTAACATAAAATTTGTAAATGTAGCGCTAAAACATTTCCATAAATATATGATAGTTTGAGACACCATCAAGAATACAAATGTCAATATTATGGAGTTATTTATTTAACACAAAAATTAAAACTTCGTAAAATATAGTATATATTAATAAAAAAACTAGTCAACCGCTTTTAAAGACAAAAGCAGCTTTCTTCTTCAAGATCAACAAGAATCGCGACCTCACTCAAGTCAAGTTGGCAATTGTCAATGTTATACCTGGCTGAAGGAAGCAGAAACGAAGTTGCCAATGCCAAGCGAAAAAATGAAAGGGGGAAAAAACAACATCACTGTCTGGAAACTACAAACACACAAAATCTTAGAGGAAAGAAAGAAGGAAGTAAGGCAGTAAGAGAACGAATACGTGCGGTTGTCGGCTTCTTCTCTCGTACTTTCAGCCACATGTGCTATCCTCAGTTGCCCACCTGATTTCAGTACAAGTGATGTCGGACTCCTTGCCGATCCTAAAGAAAAAGGCTGTTTTTCGATTTTGAAACCAGTTGGCCCGTTTAGTTTTCTATGCATACTGCATTTTACATAAATTTTAATTTAACGTGATTTTGATGCAGCACTTTTTGAGATATTATTTAATTGCTATTTTCTTAGTTCATGTACTTATGATATGCGTTAAGCAAACTACCGCTTAAGTACCCTGGATATATAGATTGTTAGTCTCAATGTTATCCAATGTCAAGTTCCAATAACACTTCAAATTTTCACTCAAATTGTTAAACATTATCTAAATAAATAATAAACATTTCCGATTATCTCTGATTTCCAGAAAATAAAAACAGTTCACTGTTTGATTATGTAAAATTACACATTGTACTTAAATTGGATAGAAATGTCTATATCATACTGTCTTCCTAGGAAAATCTTCACGTACCTCAATAAATTTGTAAGAAAATGTCCATGAACTTACACTTTAGGTCTATCCATAGTTAAGTGACCATGTCCGATTGAATAGAAGTAATTGCAGAGCTTCTTGCAAATAATATAAAAAGTTAGATAAATGAAATCAGCAAACCAAGCTGTGACGAACCCGTCACTTTTTCAAGCCTATTTCAGCCATTTTCAGAACAGTTTCAGAGTTCATACACCTTAAGACCGCCTGCATTGCAGTTTTTGGAAAACAAGGCTATAAAACTCTGTCATCACAGTCTGATTTCGGAGAAATGCACCCAATTTGAGACGTCATCAGAGAAGGGAGAACTAATCCCAGAGGGGGACGTTAGGTGGTCTAGGATATGCAGAGCTTGGAAAAAGACATTCCAGAGCTTTGTCAGGGTGGTCCTCAGATTTTGGACCAGAATATATCCACGAAAGAGACGCTTTTCGGGAGAGGCGAGACAATTTTCGTAGAGGCAGGTCGCACGTTTGGTGCTCCTGATGCACAGGTTCTCGCCCTCACCGGAATGTTTTCTGTAACCTTTTTGATATTCCTTGTCATGCTTTAATAAAAGCTTATTTTCTTTAACAACGATGCCTGTTTTATCCAGACTTGGAGAAAGTCGATATTTTCATGATATTTTCACAGATTCGAACTCACGAATTCAGAAGGAAACGGTTACTGGTATTTAGGTCGGCACATTCCACTTTATGTGCGCGGACCGGAATAACGCTACTGAGTCAACAACCATACAGAGTATCCAGCAGCACTGAATCGGTATTCATTACAAAAAATGGTATCCAGCGACGGCATACGTTACAAAATGATGGCGAACGGAGGAATTCGTTATAAAATGGTGGCAGCAGGTGAAATAATCATGATAATTGGACTGTAAAATACCATCGGAGTTTGAAACGAATGAAGCGCCTTTGAAATAGAGCTACGGAGCAACACCAGAGAGGTCGATGACCGCAGGACGGACGCAGAATCCGCAGAGAAGGAAGGACTGAATGATTTTCCCACCCGCAACCGAAGAAAGTTCTTTTAAGCCCTAGAGTTCCACCAGATCCGCAACCCAACACCCGAGCAACGTCGGAGATCAAAGACCGAAGGACAGCAGAGGATCGGAGCGCCCGCCGAAAACGAGAGTCCCAACACAGAATTCCGCTCCAGTATTCCGCGACGAGAAACACCGACGAAAACTGATATCAACAACGGAGGGTGACAGCAGCGAAGGGGTGAGTGACGATTTTTTACTTTTGGTTTATGTTGCTCAGGATCCTTTGGTAATTCAGAGAGGGCTAGGCAAAATTTTAATCAAAGTTCAAATATAGGGATAGTAATGCTTAGTGTGAATTTTAAAGATATTTAATGTATTGTTTTTATGTATATTTAAGGTATAGAGTTTTAATAATAATTCCAATACTGGAAATACAGTATTGAGATAGAGAGGAGTCAGGTTTAGACAGTGTTAATACATTACTTTTATATATAGTTATAATTTTCATTTCCAATTGAAATGGCATTTCTGGCACGAGCACGGAAAGCAGATCTGGCTATGTTAGCAACGGAGCTGGTAGAGTCGGTACCGCTAAATTTAAAAATTACGGAGTTAAGGAAATTAATTTTGGGAAGCCCAGATTATGAGGAAGATGTCGCTGAAGGAATGTTAACAGGTATTATATCGGAAAGAGTAGAAAGGGAACGATTAAATTTTGAGAGAGAACAACTGGAGGCTAAAGCAAAATCAGAACACGAACAGTTTAAATTAAACTTAGAATCCCAAGAAAGATTGGAGTTAGAGAAAATTCGGGCGGAAAGTCGCAATAGCACAGAGAGTCCGATTGTAGGCGTAGAGGCAGGGGCGCAGATGAGGTTTCGAACGGTGGAGGAGACGGTCAGAATAATAAGACTGCTAACAGTCAAAGTACCCACACGGTCTGACCAGTGGGCGTATTTTTTCTCAAGTTTAGAGAGGGCATTCGCTTCTGAGAGCGTACCGCTTGAATTCAGGGCGACAATTTTGTTAAATTTACTGGGGGACAGAGCGGCGAATTTGCTGACTCAGGTTTCAGAAGAGGAATACGGAAATTATGAGGTAGTAAAAGGAGTTGTATTAGAAAATTTTCAACCTTCGCCTCAGGTATGTTTAGAAAAATTCCGGAAAGCGAGCCGTCGGGCGGACGAAAATTTCGTTCAGTTCGCGACTCGGGCGACGTCCATGTGGGACTATTATTGCAAATTAAAGGGGGCAATGGATTTTGAGACCGTAAACCAATTAGTGGTAGCGGACAAAATTACCCAGGGACTGGACGTCGAGACCTATGCCCATATAGGTATACGGCAAGGTGATGGGTGGTTTAAGCCCAGGGAACTGGCCAAGGAGTGCGATATGTACTTCGCGGCCAGGGGAAAATCATATGCGGCGTCGGGGCCAGGAAATGGCAAGGCTAGTGAAAATGAGAAAGAGGAACGGGGTAAATTCCGATCCGAGGGCGAAAGAGCCCGGACAAATATTGGGGGACCCGTAAATGGGGGAAAGAAGGGCCAATGTTTTTTATGTGGGTCGAAGAACCATTTTAAATGGGACTGTCCTCAAAGGAGGCAGGGAAGGCCGAATGGTACTAAGGACACTAGCCGGAGATGGGAAGACAGACGCGCGGCAGACCAAAGGGAGGCTCCACGAGTTACTGACCACAGAGTCGTGGCCAGGGTGGATGCAGTTAGGGCGGAGTATCCGGAAGCTACGGAGAGGGAACCGCTATGCAAATTAGAGAGGGTGCCGGTGAGCGTCGACGGTAAGTTGGCGTGGGCTCTAGTGGATTCGGGCGCGGAAATTACGGTCGTGAGGAGCGACGTAGCGCCAGGCGAATCGCGGACGGAGGCGGCTATACGTTTACAAGGAGTATTCGGGCCGGCCGTAGAATGTCCACTGATAAATATCCCTTTAGGAATGGTCAGGGGGGAGAGCGATAGTGCGCCCCAACAGGAAGTTTTATGCGCGGTCGTGAAGGATATGGTAGAGGAAGTATTGTTACCGCCACAGGTAAAGAAGGAATTAGAGAAAAATTCTAGAGCTGGGAAGGCGAACGCCATAGACCCAGGTCTGCGCGAACCGATTCCGGAGGGCGCAAATGAAAGCGAAACAGTTTATGAACCCCAGAGAGGGTCAGTTTCGAATTTTGAAGTAGAAGCAGGGGGAGAAGCCGCAAAAAGCGAAAAACTAAAGGAAGCTGAGTTCCCGCAATCGCAGATGTCTGCGTAGGAACAAATAAGGTGTGCAAAATTAGAGGAACGAGCCAAGATATGCGGAGGATATGTAGTTTACACCGAAAATATGTTAGGAGAGAGGGAAGGCCAATTAGTCGTCCCGAAGGTAACCAGGGCGGAAAGGAGGCGACAGGCGAAAGTCAGGCCACTGGATATTCTTCTGCAACAAGCAGAGACCGGGTGGGGCAATCCCGATAGTCAAGAGGTTAATAACGGACAGGTAGATGTACCGGATGGCGAGAGGAAGAAATATCCCAACGAGATTAGGGACCGAGGGAGCCAAAACGCGAAAGCGGAAGTGAAGGAACGAGGACTTTCGGTTTCGAAACGGAAAGTTCCGAGATTCCGCGAAAGAGCTGCGATTCGAGAGTATCCCGGCAGAAAGAAGCGAACCCCTGGCTATGGCAGGAAAGTGGGGATGGAGAGATACTATGATTCTTCCACACGGTGGAAGAGAGGTATGGGATAGCAGAAGGCAGAACCCAGAAAGGGGGGGGAGGGGGAGATGTGTTTTGAAAGTGGGTCAGAGCATATTTCTCCAGGCTCGGAATCGCAACCTCCCAGCTGACTGATGCAGGGGGCGGGGGAGCGAAGAGAAGAGACGTTAGTTTCGATATCGCAGGAGTTTTATGTGAAAGCGGAACGGAGGGAGAGTTAGTTCAGATTTTATGTATAGGTGTTTAATGTTTACCGGAGTGGTTATGTGTAGTAGTGTACAAATGTTGCATGAGTTTATTTTATATTAGTGTACTGATTTTTGGTTTGTGGGAATTTCTTTTATTAGAAACTTTTATATAGTAGTGTACAAATTCTACCGGAGTGGTTATATATTAGTGTACGGTTTTTTTTTCTTACCGGAGTGTAGGGAGAGATTACAGTGTAGACGGTTCTAAAGGAACTGGGAATTATTTAGGAAGATAGATTAGGTAAACTCATTGATGAGATTATAGATAGGTACTGATAGGATGAATAAGTGTAGGATTTATATAGTATAAATTTGATAGAAGATTTTTTGAATGGTTAATTTATGTAAAGATATATGTGTTGGGTAGTGTAATATTAGATTATCTATTAGTGTTTATGGTAGTTGTTTTTTTTTTGGTTTGATTGTGATATTATATTATTTGGCTGGGAATTCTGGGAGAGTTATAATGTTGCAATGGAAGTGTATAATATGAGATCCTGGGTGGCAGCCAAAGTAAATAGTCACTATATAGCAGGCATATACCCAGCAACCATGTGTTTTACAACCAGTTATTTAGAAGTGAAAAACCCGTGAAAGAATGCCAGAAACTCTGGACTTAAGAAAATTGTGTTGTGTATGCAGACTCCGACACTCTAACTTTTAGGTGTGCACTATAAGAACTGAACATGCGTAAACTGTGAGTGCATTCTGACAACAGATGCGGCATAGCCGGAGTGATGTAGCTTACGAGCGGTTGCTCATTACCAGACAGTTGTCTGGGGTAATAAGGATCAATGGACCTGTGTTCGGACGATCCTCAAGGAGTGCAATGTTGTAGTGTTATTATAAGTGAATTGTGTTTTTGGAAAAAGCTGGGTATTTAACCCTAGTTTTTCTCTGGGTGGGGCATGTGACGAACCCGTCACTTTTTCAAGCCTATTTCAGCCATTTTCAGAACAGTTTCAGAGTTCATACACCTTAAGACCGCCTGCATTGCAGTTTTTGGAAAACAAGGCTATAAAACTCTGTCATCACAGTCTGATTTCGGAGAAATGCACCCAATTTGAGACGTCATCAGAGAAGGGAGAACTAATCCCAGAGGGGGACGTTAGGTGGTCTAGGATATGCAGAGCTTGGAAAAAGACATTCCAGAGCTTTGTCAGGGTGGTCCTCAGATTTTGGACCAGAATATATCCACGAAAGAGACGCTTTTCGGGAGAGGCGAGACAATTTTCGTAGAGGCAGGTCGCACGTTTGGTGCTCCTGATGCACAGGTTCTCGCCCTCACCGGAATGTTTTCTGTAACCTTTTTGATATTCCTTGTCATGCTTTAATAAAAGCTTATTTTCTTTAACAACGATGCCTGTTTTATCCAGACTTGGAGAGAGTCGATATTTTCATGATATTTTCACAGATTCGAACTCACGAATTCAGAAGGAAACGGTTACTGGTATTTAGGTCGGCACATTCCACTTTATGTGCGCGGACCGGAATAACGCTACTGAGTCAACAACCATACAGAGTATCCAGCAGCACTGAATCGGTATTCATTACAAAAAATGGTATCCAGCGACGGCATACGTTACAAAATGATGGCGAACGGAGGAATTCGTTATACAAGCTACACGAATAAAAGTTACAGAGATGTAGATCATTGTCTAATAAGTAGTAACCGACAATAACACTTTTACAAAAGGCATTTATTTGGCACATTATGGTTACTGCTGAATTGCTGTCATATTTTGCAATGATACAATTGATAACTCTCACGTGATTTGAAATCTATATTAATAAAATTGGAAATACGTCTATTTGCATGTTTGTGTGTGAGTTTGTCACTGTTTGTCTCCTCATCACGGATGAACGACGGCACCGAGTTTCATGAACACTAATAGAATGAATAACAATTATGTAAACAACTATACAATGAAGAATAGATGTAAATATGCTCATTTAACTGTAAATAGAACTATTGTACTTAAACCAAAAACAACTGAAATCATTGAAACCAAATGTAATGAAGCAATAATGCCAGATATAGAATTCTTAATGGAGACTATTTAAAACAAGGCAAATATTGATATTAAAAGTGGATTGATTAAATGTAATGGAAATGGAAAAATGTTTATACTGATCACCAATAATTCAAATAATGTAAGAACTTTACTCAAAAATTTTAAATTAGCCAATATTTCTGAAAATTTTATAATTTGTAATAGGAAGAATAGTGAACAAGTGAATGTATTGACTCAGCAAGCAATTTTAAGACTAAGTAAACAACAGTTAACTAAGGAGGACTTTAACCTAGAGCCCCTACCTGAATTTCAAAAGTCGAAAGTGCAAAAAATGTTGCTCGACAATTATGCAGTGTTCTCAAAGGATTACGAGATATTCGGTGTAACCGACAAGGTGGTACATTAATTCAACTTAATAAACGAATATCTTATATAGTGCAAACTATACAAAGTGCCACACTTATTAAAATCAGTTTCACATCAGGAGATCAAAAAACTACTGAAAGCTGGAATCATTGAAGAGGCCAATTCAAATTTTGCGTTTCCTGCATTATTTATCCGCAAGAAGGATTCCTCAAAATCTGACAAACCAGAACAGCAGAAGCTGCGGATGACGATTGACTATAGATTGTTAAATTCATATCTTGTGAACTTCAAATTCTCAATTGATCAAATTCACGACATCCTATAAGAAGTATCAGGCAGAAAATCATATTGTGTGTTGGACCTGAAGGCTGCATTCTTTCAAATCGAGCTTAGGACTATAGATAAAAGTAAATTAGGGTTCATAACCCAATTCGGCCCCTATAAACCTACAAGACTTCCATTCGGTACTGCAAATAGTACCAGCTATTTTACTAAATTAATTGATAAATGTTTCGGAGACATAAGAAAGAAAGGCTTCAGGTATTTTTTAGATGACATCATCATTGCTGGCGACTCTTTCAGTGAAGTTTTGAGTACCTTACAACGTGTTTCTGACAAACTAAGGAATTTTAATTTAACACTGAATGCTAGAAAGGTACAATTATTTAAGAACGAAATTGAGTATTTAGGTTTTAAAAATTAATGAAAATGGCTATTCACCATCTGACAAGAACATACAGAAAAAATACAAGAACTCTCAGTATCGAAGAATGCAAAGCAAGTCAAAACTTTAATTGGTATGACCAACTACTTCAGAACTTTAATACAGAATTATGCAAGTATTGTACAGCCATTACTAAATTTTACAAAGAAGGCAAATCGATTTAACTGCACAGAAGAATGTCAACATGCACTGGAACAACTACAAGAAACTATTCTGAATGAACCTATTGTAAAAAAGGATGATTTTAACAAACATTTTTGTCTTATATGTGATGCATCGAATATAACTCTATCAGCTATTTTGTTTCAAGAGCACAATGATAACATGCATCCTGTCAAATTTATTTCCAGAAAACTCAAAGGATCTGAATTACGCTACCCAAGCATAAAAAGGGAACTTTTGACAATATATGAAGGAGTGAACAATTTCAGGATTATTTAATTGGTGCTGAATTTGAAATCAAAAGTGATGCTAAAGCACTATCATATCATCTAGCAATTGAAAAGGCAAGCGATATCAAGAGCAGATGGCTTCTATTTTTACACACACACACACAATCATTCAAATTTAAAATTAATTATATTGAAGGACAATCTAATCCAAGTGACTACAAGAGTAGAGATCTTTCCTAACAAGAAAATTAAGGAATTGGTAAATAATAATATTGTGAAACAGAGACAAGACTAAGTAATGAAACTATTTTAAAGGAACAATTAGATGATGAAAATTAATGAAAATTAGAAATCTCATAAATGTAAATAGAAAGAATGCAAAGGTAAAAATGTTATAGAATTGATAAAAATGATAATTTATTGAAATTTAAACTGAATCCCAAGAAATATATGAAGAATCAAGACTTGATGAGAATAGTAATTCCCCAAAAGCTACAAATGATGGCAATTCAATATGCTCATATAGCACACTTTGGCATTGAAAAGACACATAACAAATTAAAGAGATTATATTTTTGGAATAGCATGTTTGCAGATGTAAAGAATTTTTGCTTGAATTGTGAAAAATGTTTGAAATTTAAAAATAAAGTTATCAAGAAACAACCAATACAATTACAACCTAAGCAATTTAGGGTTAGTTAAACAATGGCAATTGACATTGCAGGTAAACTGGTAAGACCAACAGGACAGCACAACTGTATTTTAACAATCATAGACCATGCTAGCAGATATCTAGGAGCTATACCAGTAAGAAATATATCAGCAGAGTGTATTGTGAATGTATTATCTGACTATTATAGCAAATATGATTTTTCAAAATTTATTTACTCGGATAATGAGACCCAATTTATATACAGAATTTTTAAGAAAACTTAATTTTTCATACCACAAAACTAGTCTGTATAGACCACAAGGAAATGGATTATTGGAGAGAGTGCGTTTAATTTTTAAATCATCCTTGGCATGTCTAGCCAGTGTATCTTTTGACTGGCACAAGAAACTGCTGATAATCGAAAACGAATACAGGAACTCAAAGCACGTGGTAACCGGATATACTCCTGCACAAATCTTTTTTAATAGAAAAACTCAGAACAACATTCGACCTGGATAAGGATGGACAATTTACCAGTTTATCATTTAAGCAAATGATATATGAAACAAAGAAAGCCCACAGGAAAATTCTGAACCAGGTTTACAAAAATCAAAGCAAATCCAATGAGGATAAAGCGGAGTACTTTACTCAGCCACGAAAACATGAATTCAAGGTAGGAGATAAGGTATACCTTAAGTAAATAATCGTCATTTCAAAATTTTAATTGTAAATTTGCCAAAACACAATGTTCACAAAACCAAATTTTCTAAACTAGCTGTGAACTTAACTAAACTTAAATAATTTAACAAGAGTAAAATGTAATTATAATAATATGTAAAATAATGAATTCATAATAATTACTAAAATCTAAAATTTCTTTTAATGCTTTTAAGATTGAATTTGAAGGATAATTGGAGTACTGGTTTTTATGATGGTTAGGGACTGTTTTTGATATCTTGACCTAGTTAAGGGTCAATTTGTAATGTTTGTGTACATTTGGAGAAAAGTTGAAATGTGTTGGATATTTCAGGGCTTGCAAACAGAGTAATTGTTTTTCAAAACTTGTAATATAATGTTGATTTTATTCAAAAAAAGGCAATATAATGGTGAATCTTTGCTTCAAAACTTTGCAATATAATGGAGAAATTTTTTTAAAAGATAAACTTGCAAACAGAAAGAATAAATAAAGTTGAATGTGATTGATAAAGCAAATAAATTTAAATGGGATTGATTAGATATTGAATTTTGAACAGGTAATTGATTTGTATAATGATATATGGTAGAAATATATATATAATATGTGTAAAAGTAAATTGATGAAAATTGAAAAGCAATTGATAATATTTTGTAAAAATAATTGATGATAATTCACTAAGTGAGTGTATAATATGGGCGAAAATAATTGATGATTTGAATAATGAATTATGATATTTTAAAAGTGAATTGATGATGGTATTTGTAAATATGATTGATGATAATTGGAAAAATAATTTGTTTAAATGTATTTGATGATAATGTGAAAACTGAAATTTATGATGTGTTGAAAAATGAATATGAGGATAATTTTGAAAATGATAATTTCATAAAAATTGCTTGGTAAACATGTAGCATAATTTAAAACATTACAATTTTATTAATATTAGTAACTGAAAATTTTATAAGAATGTGTCTTAGAATTTAGTTATTGAAAAATATTAATTATTGAATGAAAATTGCTGTTTTATTTACATTACGAACAAGCATTTTGAGTTAACTCAATGATTATAAAGAAATTGATACTCAATGGTTGTGATATGGGAGTAATTAACAGTGATTAAACAAATGAGATGATGAAAGTGATTTGAAATAAATATGTAAAATTTGAGAACGTGATTAAATTGAGTAAATAAGATAAGATTTGATGAAATTGATGAAATGATAAAGGTAAATATGTAAATGTATATAAAATTGTATGATTATGATAAATGCTAGTGAAAGAGAATAATGAATATTTGTAAAAAATTGAAAATTATTAAAGTTAAATATAATAGGAGAGGTATAATAAGTTATTGGTAAATGGATTAAGTAATCTCGAAATTGATAATGAAACGAAATTGATATTGATACCTTCGTGTGAGTCGGGTGACCTGGGTCTTCAACCATATATATTATCTAAACTAGCAGCATACCCGTTCTTCGTACGGAGTATATAATATAAAGAAATTTATAATTCGCAATCATGTGCAAATTCTGTTAAAATATTAAATTTATTGCTCATAAAGAGAAGTTTAAGAATATCTGTTCTCCCTATGCAAAATTATCTTCACGGGCAGATCTGAAGAATAAAACATCCTGGCCCCTTTTGTAAGCAAATTTACAAAAAAAAGGAATTGAATCAATATATGCAACCCCGTACTACTTATATAGTCGCAGATTAGAAAATATGCCAGCGTGATATTAGAAGCTTACCCGTATTGCAATATGTGTCTCAAAAATATTTGCCAAAATAAAAGAGATGACATAAAAAACTGAAAGTATCAAAAATCCCAGTAATCTTAATACCAGAAGGTCGTAATTGATTCGAATATATGCCAATATATATCAAAATATATGCCAATATACCTGTACTGCTTATATTCTCGTAGATTGGAAGATATACCCATGCATTTGTAGACGATTACTCGTACAACGTACTATATATGAGTTTCAACAATTTTCGTCATAATAAAACAATTCCATAATAATTTGAAAATATCAGTAATCCCTGAATCAACAGTCCCCGAAAATATCAATAATAATGATGTTCAAACCTGAAGACAGTAATTGATATTATCCAGTCAAAAATTCAATGTCAATGAAATTTATTTTATATACATATTTTTACTATTCAAATCGGAAAAGGTTTAATAAAAATCATATGCCGCATAACACATTGGATCCGTTGCTAAGCGACATGATATCAATTGCTTTAAATAAATTGATGGAAATCATATCTGAATAATGCAATCTCCATGGAAGGTTTGACGACATTTTCGTCAATTTAGCTATAACTTAAAAAGTCGCCAAATATATCGCCAAGTGGGACTGTAGAACTGATAATCCCATTATGCCACAAATTGACGAAACATCATCACAATACTATCCCCTAACAAAACGCAATTAATTTCATTTATTAAGCGCGATTTTATCAATTTCATGATATTTTTATGGATTTAGAAATATTTTTACAAATTTTGTGATATTAAAAAAATTCCTTAAATGTGTTACTACGTAGGATGGATGGACTGACCGACAAATGCTACAGAAACATCATTTCAGTACTTTATTCTAATAAAACAAATTTAATTTCATTGATTTGGGTCATTTTTATCAATTTGGAGACATTTCCACTAATTTGGTAAAGTTTAGGAAAAGTTACCAAGTTATTTAGATATATTCCTCTAAATTCGTAGCTCTGAATTTGCAGATCTGAAGAATAAAATATCCTTATCCCGTTTGTATATACTAAATGAAAACACTAAAATTGTATTAGAAGATACATAACACCCGTTCTACTCTTTTTCTGCTTCAATAATCGGCTAAATGAATTTATTGGGTAAACACAATATATGAGTTTATTAGCTAAACACAATATATGAGCTTGAAACTTCTTTGCTAAAATAAATGAAAGTGATGTACGCAGTCCGCAATATATATAATTAAAAAGAACAATCAAACCGTTCATTTATAAAATATATTTTTACATCCATTTATTATTACATCCATTTATTATTACATTTTTTACATCCATTTATTAGCAATTTATTATTTCCTGTAGTGACTAATTAATGCAAAAATCCTGCACCAAACTCGGAAATAAAGTTTTATTTCATTTTGGCGTTTAAAACAAACGATTTTCATCTTTTCCGTTTGGATAAACCACGGAGTTGGATAGTAGATCTCCAAAGAAAAAGTTCCGTTTTTCATTAATATCTGGACAACCCCTGGTCTTAGAAACTCGAAACTTGGGCAAAATTTATGGGGACTATTTCTAGGCTACCCACTAAATTTCATCAAATTCGGTTCAGCCGTTCTCCGTGATGGTGGGACAAACAGACAGATAGACAGACAGACAGATTTTCAGTTTTATTTATATAGACTAGCAGCATACCCGTTCTTCGTCAGGAATATATAATATAAAAAAACTTATAATTCGCAATCATGTGCAAATTCTATTAAAATATTAAATTTATTGCTCCTAAAGAGAAGTTTAAGAATATCTGTTCTCACTAGCAAAATTATCTTCACGGGTAGATCTGAAGAAAAAAACATCCTGGCCCCTTTTGTAAGCAAATTTACAAAAACAAAAAGGAATTGAATCAATATATGCAACCCCGTACTTCTTATATTGTCGCAGATTAGAAAATATGCCAGTGTGTTAATAGAAGATTACCCGTATTACAATATGAGTCTCAAAAATATTTGCCAAAATGAAAGAGATGACGTAATAAATTGAAAATATTAATAATCCCTGTAATATTTATACCAGAAGATCGTAATTGATTCCAATATATGCCAATATATATCAAAATATATGCCAATATACCTGTACTACTTATATTCTCGTAGATTGGAAGATATACCCATGCATTTGTAGAAGATTACTCGTACAACGTGCTATATATGAGTTTCAACAATTTTCGTCATAATAAAACAATGGCATAATAACTTGAAAAAAAAATAATCCCTGAATCAACAGTCCCCGAAAATATCAATTATAATAATGTTTAAACCTGAAGACCGTAATTGATATTATCCAGTCAAAAATGCAATGTCAATGACAGTTATTTTATATACATATCTTTATTATTCAAATCATAAAAGATTTAATATAAAATCGTATACCGCATAACACATTGGATCCGTAGCTAAGCGACATTATATCATTTGCTTCAAATAAATTGATGAAAATTATATCATTTGAATAATGCAATCTCCATGGAAGGTTTGGCGACATTTTAGTCAATTTAGCGATAACTTAAAAAATCGCCTAATTTATCGCCAAGTGGGACTGTAGAACTGATAGTCCCATTTTGCAACAAATTGACGAAATATCATCACAATACTATCCCCTAACAAAACACAAATATTTTCATTTATTAAGCGCGATTTTATCAAATCCATGATATTTTTATGGACTCGCAAATACTTTTATCAATTTCGTGATATTAAAAAAATTCGTTAAATGTGTTACTAAGTAGGATGGATGGATTGACCGACAAATGCTACCGAAACATCATTTCAGTACTCTATTCTAAAAAACAAATCATTGATTTGCGTCAATTTTATAAATTTGGAAACATTTCCGCTAATTTGGTAAATTTTAAGAGAAGTTACCAAGTCATTTAGAGATATTCCGCTAAATTCGTAGCTCTCAATTTGCAGATCTGAAGAATAAAACATTCTGATCCCGTTTGTATATACTAAATGAAAACACTAAAATTGTATTATAAGATACACCCGTTCTACTATTTTTCTGCTTCAACAATCGGCTAAATGAATTTATTGGGTAAACACAATATATGAGTTTATTAGCTAAACACAATATAAGAGCTGGAAAACTCTTTGCTAAAATAAATGAAAGTGATGCACGCAGTCCGCAATTTGTATAATTAAAAGAGCAATCACACCGTTCATTTAAAAAATATATTTTTACATCCATTTATTTATTATTCAAATAGAAAAAATAATAATAGATATTAACAACACATTTAATTTCATTCCGTTGCCGAACAACATGACATAAGATAGAATCTTCCTCATAAAATACGAAATTAAATAGCCACTTTGATTTCTTTATACTTTTCATTGTTCAGTAAAAGCTTGTGAAATATAAACCATGGAGATAGGTTTCCCATTTAAATCATGCTTCAAACAATTCATGTTTTCAGACAGTGACTAATTAGTGCAAAAAATCTCCCCCCAAACTCAGAGAAACAGTTTTAATTCACTTTCAAACGATTTTCAAGCTTTTCCTTTGGATAAACCACGGAGTTAGAGAGTAGAACTCCTAGGAAAAAGCTTCGTTTTTCATTAATATCTCGACAACCCCTGTTCTTACATACTTGAAACTTGAGCTAAATTTATGGGGGGCTATTTAAAGGCTATCCACAAAATTTCATCAAATTCGATTCAGTCGTTCTCCCGTGAAGATGAGACAAACAAGAATGTCGTTTTTTACTAATATCTCGAGAACCACTGATCGTAGAAACTCCATACATAGACTAAATTTTAAATGGGACTATTTCCAGGCGACCCACAAAATTTCATCAAATTCGGTTTAGCCGTTCTCCCGTGATGACGGGACAGACAGACAGACAAACAGACAGACAGATTTTCATTTTTATTTATATAGACTAGCAGCATACCCTTTCTTCGTACGGAGTACGAAGAAATCTTCTCTTATATTCTCGTAGATTAAAAGATATACACGTGTATTTGTAGAAGATTCGTACAACATACAATATATGAGTTTAAACAATTTTTGTCATAATAAAATAATTGCATAATAACTTGAAAATATCAATAATCCTTGAATCAATAATCCCCGAAAATATAAATAATAATAATTTTTAAACCTGAAGACCGTAATTGATATTATCCAGTCAAAAATGCTATAAGAAAAATCAAATCGTTCTTTTCTAAAATATATTTTTATATCCATTTATTTATTATTCAAATCGAAAAAATAATTATTAAAATTAACAGACAGATTTAATTTAATTGCGTTTCTGAGTAACATGATATAAGATAGAATCTTATAACATGTTAAATATGTCATGTCTTATAACATAAACTGCGAAATTAAATAACGATTTTGATTTCTCTATACTTCTCATTGTTCCGTAAAAGCTTGTTTTAAATAAACCATGAACCATGGAGATAGATTTCCCCTTTAAATCATGTTTCAAACAATTCATGTTTTCAGAAAGTGACTAATTAACGCAAAAAATCTCCCATCAAACTCAGAGATTAAATTTTAATTCACTTTCAAACGATTTTCAAGCTTTTCGTTTGGATAAACCACGGAGTTAGGGAGTAGAACTCCTAGGAAAAAGTTCCGTTTTTCATTAATATCTCGACAACCCCAAGTCTTAGAAACTCGAAACTTGGACAAAAGTTATGGGGGGATATTTCAAGGCTATTCACCAAATTTCATTAAATTCGGTTTAGCCGTTTTTCCGTGATGATGAGACAAACGAAAATTTCGTTTTTTACTAATATCTCGAGAACCACTAGTCGTAGAAACTCAAAACACGGATATAATTTTAAGTGGGGCTATTTCTGGGCTACCCACAAAATTTCATCAAATTCGGTTCAGCCGTTCTCCCGTGATGGTGTGATAAACAGACAGACAGACAGACAGACAGACAGACAGATTTTCATTTTTATTTATATAGATATGCTTGAAATATGATTTTGTAAAGGACAGTTACGTGATGTAGATCGTAAAAACAGGGGGCAACTTAATTTTTCTGAGTTAAAATTTGAAGTTTTTGAAACTTCTAAGAAAAATATTGCTTTTCCTTTTAAGTTTATATTTTAGATGCTAAAATACTAATTACATGTAATTTGTAGGGCCTATATATCAAATTCTTATAGTTATTTTTACATAATAATACGCCATGAGACAGTACAATTGGAGGTTAGGACATAGTAGAACTGGTATGGTAGTAAGGGGAGAATTGATACAAGAAATTTGGGGTTGTTTGATACTATAAAATGTCATGCATTTTCCAATATATTCATAAATTATATCATCACTTTATTTGGAAACACTATAAATAAATTCAAACTTGTGTATAAATCTAGCTATGTATGTATGTAGTCATATAAGTCTGCTAACATTCAAATAAAGTTGAGTATTTAAGCTCTTCAAATGAAGATAGTGAAGATTTATTAGACGTTTAACACTATAAATTTTCATTTTACTTTTATCTACATATATTTTTCAAACTAGAGCTACTCTGAATACAACATTTTTATATTCAAACATGCGTGACTTGTGTTTAATTCAATTTATTACTTTCCTTATATCATAATGTACAAGGAAAGTATTGTGACGGGGTCGAACATTCGAATTCGAATTTTCGACGGGAGAGCACGTTTCAAGCATCCTTGATCACGAATCAAATCTTTTTTTAAGTGATGTCTGTGTGTGTGTGTCAGTGAGTCTTTGGAGACGATAACTGACGAACGAATGGGCCGATTCGAACAAATTTGGTACAAAAATCACAATCCATAAACACTGGAAGCCTGTTGTTTTTATACGTAATCGAATGATCAGAACCATCCTAAATTTTCGAATGAAATTTTGAAAAAATCGTCAAAAAATCAAAACCGCTAATGAAAATACGCAAATAGACATTTCTTATGTAATTTTTCATTAGAAAACGATTAACACAAATTTTAGAACGCTAACATGAACCGTTCTCGAGATATTTTACATTTTTCAAAAAAATTATCAAAAAGTCATATAATATAAAAAGAAAATATTTCCTATTGGGACACATGTTCACTTTTCATATATGTAATACCATGCGATAAATTGGGTGACATCATTCTCGTGGAACTAGCTCGTTCCATTCATGAAAAAATATACTTTAAGTAATACTTTTGTATTTGAACGCCAATAGTCATTTATCTGCTGTAAGAAGGACTTATTTCTCCGTTCATAACGCTTGGCAAGATTTTGGCGACGAATTTGACGGAATGTCGCAAACTTGGCGACTTTTTTAAATGTTGCCAAATTAACGAAAATCTCGCCAAATGGATAAACATGACGCTAAATCAATGAAGATGACGACTCATTGTCGAAAATTCAATATCTTAGAAAGAATATTAGTATCTACTATAAGAAAAACCTGTTTTTTTACTGTAGAAATAGTAAATTCGTTACATTATATAAAGAAAGTCATGTGTTGCCCACATCAGATTTTTTTTAATTCAAATTGTATACAGCTACTCCAATACGTGTATCAAATTTCCCACTTTTAGAGAGATCTGATACAATTGGAGTTAATCACTGTGGCTGTGTAAACTTGAAAATTAAGAACTTCAACTATTTAAAAGCAATTATTTTATGAGAGTAAACGTAAATTTTACAATATATTACATTCTTTAAATAAACTTTATATTAAAATTTTTTGAAAGAAAAGTAAATCAAACCTCCCCTACTTATGAAAAAAATTCATTCTAAACGTTTAAACAAACACTGAAACCAAAATTTTCGTTTCCTTTCTTTTTCATATGCTTTACATTCGTCTTGTGTACTGTCCAAATCTTCTTATAATCTGTATTTTTTTTTCGATAATGTCACCTGAATGGTAACACAGAGAATTAAGAATTGGAATAATTATATATGTTCAATGAATGCAATTAGAAATATATTTAAAAGCACAAATGGATATGAAATATGTACATATGTGGTGATCTTAACTTTCATAATTGTGCACGTGCCTAGCTTCACAGCACCTAATTAGCGAGATTAACTTAATTTGAAAGGAACCTCAACCTGAAATAAAATTTCAATCTGAAATTGAAATCCAATCTGAAATAAAACTATTATCTGAAAGAAAGGCATACATCCGCTGAAGTTCCGGTTCTCTACCGAAGGCTCACAACAATTTACAACTTCAACTTATTTATTATCAGTTATGAGAAACAACACACATAAACACAAACAAACATATGCAAAATATAATTTTCAACAACAATTTAATTACAAATAGCATACCAACACTCCATACATATGACATTACAAATGACATACCATAAAATGACATACCATTTAATTACAAATGACATACCAACACTTTTAGCAAAATCAAGGATATGAAACAACAAACTAATCAGAGAAATCGCAGTTTTAAACGAAACGTCTCTGGGCTGTCTTATCTTCCGCTTCATTTCTTCTATACCATCATCATCTCCTCCGATAGTGTCATCATCTAAATGGTACCACAGTGGATTAATATAAGAATAATTATATATGTTCAATGAATGACATTAAGATATATTCATAACCAGAAATATATATTTAATATGTACATATGTAAAGTTCCTAATGTTCTCAATTGGACGTACTTAACTTCATTTTAAGTCTAAATAATTAACAAGATTAGGAAAACTTGAATAAACTATTTAAGTCCATATTAAAAATTCTGATGCGGGCAGCACATGACTTTCCTTATATAATGCAATGAATTTGCTACTCTTATTGTAAAAAAAAAAGATTATTTTTATAGTAGATATTTATATTCTTTCCAAGATATTGAATTTTCGTCAATGAGTCGTCATTTTCACTGATTTAGCGTCACTTTTATCCATTTGGCGAGTTTATCGTTAATTTAGCAACAGTAAAAAATGTCGCCAAGTTGGCGACATTCCACCAAATTCGTCGCCTAAATCTCGCCAAGCATTACGGACGGAGAAGTAAGTTATTGCTACACCAGATAAATGACTATTGACTTCCCAATACAAAAGTATTACTCAAAGTATCTTTTTTCAAGTATGGAACGAGCTAGATTCACCAGAATGATATCACCAAATTAATCGCATGGTATTACATATGAAAAGTGAACATGTTTCTCAATAGGAAATATTTTTATTTTTTATTTTATATAACTTTTTGATAATTTTTTTGAAAAATGTGCAATATCTCGAGAACGGGTCATGTCAGCGTTCTAAAATTTATGTCAATCGTTTTCTAATGAAAAATTACATAAGAAATGTCTATTTGCGTAACTCTATTAGAGGTTTTGATTTTTTGACGATTTTTTCAAAACTTGACTCGAAAATTTAAGGGGTTCTGAACATTCGATTGCGTATAAAAACAAAGGCTTCCAGTGTTTACGAATTCTAATTTTTTTAACCAAATTTCGTTCGAATCGGTCCATTCGTTCGTCAGTTATCGTCTCCACAGACTCACTGACACACACACACACATACTTTCACTCACACACACACCCAGACATAACTCCAAAAATGTTCGATTCGTGATCAGAGATGCTTGAAACGTGCTCTCCCGTCGAAAACTCGAATTCGAATTTTCGACCCCGTCACAATACTTTCCTTATACATTATGTATATAAGGAAAGTAATAATGCGGTATATAACTGTTTCGAGTATCAAGAGAACCAACAGTCAAAAAGACAAAAATAGAAGATATAGAGTAGTTTATAGGCCTATTACCTGGATTAAGCGTTCACCTGAAAGATGTTATGTTACTTATCGTTTTTGAATAGTTGTACTGTTCTTCATTCTGCTTTTTGATTGGCTTTCTCCAGTGGACGCTTGATGTATTATGATGGATTTACATATTTTAAGCACCTCTGGCCAAGAATAGAACGTTTTTCGAGGTGATATCTACATAAGTGAGAGTCTGTGGCATTCTAAGATGCAAATCAACTATTTTGCGTAAAATTCGTGTGTGTGCATCATTTTGTATCTAGCTAACTCAAAAACTATTTCAGATATTCTTTGGGGAGCGAAGCGAGCGTAACTCTCCCCTTGAGCCACTTCAATATCAAAAAGTTTGAAATGGCATCACTTTATAACGGCCTATCTGATTTTGATGAAATTCGATTTCTAATCAGTGGGTAATGTGTAAATAGCCTTTTTGCAAAGAAAAGCAAGTCCACAGCGAACAATTTTACTATATTTAGCGCCATTCGGCGGGATTAAAAGATTTTTAATGCTGAATTTGGATGGGTGAAGAGAGGTGAGGCATAAACCGAAATTTTCTTTTCTCTACACAATTGTATGGTGGGGAAAGAGAGGTCCGAAAAGTGTGAATAATCTTATAATCGTAATATTGTCGAGCGCATTTTTAGACACATATCTTAAGTTAGGGGCATAAAGTGCGAGTCTCACTATTGATTGAGTGATGCCTGATTATTACGCATTGTGTGTTTATATCGCAGGAATAGTTTTAATATAGTTCGTGTAGTTTGGGGTCCCTTAAAAATGCGGAGTTCAGGCTAAATTCATCTCGTGCTCTCCTGGTAAATATACTATACTATGCATAAATCGAAGCTAAATAGTTTTAAATTATAAACTTATTATTCGCAGGTGGTTCTTTAATACGAGTTGAGGTTTTATACCGACATCCAATCAAGACGCTTTGACGTCAGTGGACTTCACCCTCTTTTTATCCATAGTCCTTTCACGATATGTATGGAAAGCATTCCTAAAGACATTAGCTTTGTTTGAGCGAAAACATAGTGCTAATTGCGCATACGCTTATATGGCTCTTTCAGCGCATGCGCATTGAGGATTGAGCACGGTGTAAAAAGTTCGAGGGCATGTAAGGTTTTACAGCGCATATACGAGGTTGTTATAACAGGACATGCTCGTAGAAAGCAACGTTCAAGCGTGAAATCTCTCAACGTACGAGCGTAAAAACCCTTACAGCGCACGTGCATGGTATTTCTAACAGGGCATGCGCATGGAGCAGCTATTACAGCGCATTGTAGTTCTGAAAGGGCATGCGCTTTGATGATTGAACAGCGCATGCGCAGTGAATTTTGTTAGAACACGTGAAAGTTCTTATACACAATGTATGTTGAGGATTGAACGGCACATGCGCATGAAGTGAACACAAGTGAATGCGCGTTGTAGTTTAAACACCGCATGCGCGTAAGTGACCCTTACAGTACATGTGAATGGATGTTCTGATAGCGGTGAATCTTTTGGAGCACGTGGAATTTCGTACAGTGAATACGCATGAAAATCGAACAGCGAATGTATACATAGAGAGTCTTTTAACGAATGCGCATTATAGTTCAAAAGTCTTGCAGCGCATGTGCATTGTAATTCAGACCATGCATTTAAACGACTCTTACGACGCATGTGCGCAAACGATATGCTTGTGAAAGCTCTTGCTGCGGAAAACAGTGCGTACGTGTTGAAAATTAATCAGCGCATGGGCGTGATAGTTCTAATAGGGCATGCGTGTGGTTGTTCGAATAACGTTTGCGCATGTAGGCTAATACTGTGCAAACGCGATAAGCATTGAACAGCGATTGCGAAGCACATGCGAGATATAGTTTACAGATCATGCGCGTGGTAGTTTTAACAGCGCATGTGCGATATAGTTTACAGACTATGCGTTTGATAGTTTTAACTGCGCATGCGCGTAAAGGTGTTAACAGTTCGTGAACGTTTACTTTGCTAAAAAGTTTTTAAAAAGATCACGGAAGAGCGCTAATGAAGTTTTAAAACTATAGGCATAATTTGACAGTCGTTTCTCTGAACTGTGAAAAGGTTTTGAAATATTTTGTTCTCCATTTCATGTTGACGTTTCATCTATCCTGGAAATACTGCAATTGGAACTAGTTGATTTGCAGAGCAATAGTGATTTGAGGCATATTATATACGCTACAATAGCAAATATCAACTTTTACTTCGCATACGGATGAAAGAGTAACCTAAATTAAGCTTATTTGCACATTTTTCGGATTCACTTACGTTTACAAAACTTTGTTTTCAAAAATAACCTTCAAGAGTCGTAAATATAGAGCTACAATGTTAGATGAAGTTTGGAAATTAATTAAGCAACAGCTAAAGATTTCAAAAAGGGTTATCACGACAAAAAGCAAACATTTCACTGCTGCATTTATAAAATAAGTAAATAAAACTAATTTTTATGTAATTTTATTTATTTTTATGTTTTAAACCCTATTTATTTTATATGTGGCCCGGGGGAAAAGTAAAGGTAGTCAAAGTGCCCCGTAGATTTATTTGAGACGGTCAGGCCTGTCTTACAGTTTAAATGTTTGTTTAATTTACATTTATAGATTCTTGGAGATGAGAGAGTGAAGGGTGGGGGGCATGTATGTTCTGCGCCACACTATACTAAATTATAAGTAAATATTATTTCATATAACTTCAAACATAATTTATGATATTTCTATATTTAATCTAATATTTATGTATCTTGTAAAAAAATTTCTAAGCGTTAATAATTTAATTCTTATTTAAATATGCTATTTATTTTCACTTTCCATTCAGTACATAAATACATATTAGTAAATATATACAAAGGAGGAAAAGTATTTTGATGTGATCGAAAATCCAACTTACGGATTATAAAATATATGAGCGTTTTGAGAATTCCTGAATTAGAATCATTTTTTTTAATGATGTATGAGTATCTTTTCTGCGCCACTCTAAGAAATTTGGTGATTCCAGTGGAATTTCGTACAATACTTTCAATCGGTGAACGTATTGATTTTCAGAGATATTGGAGAAGACACTTCTTTTCTCGAAAATTTGAAAGTAAGGAGAAACAAGTGGGCATGCGGTGCATTGATGTTCTCCCGACTTCCCTTACATTTTGATATCGGTATGAAAAACATGTCTAGTTTTAAATGAGCAGTTTGGGAATGACGTATTCCCATTACTTAAAAGTCCATCTCAAATTATTTTTATACATGCTTAACTTGGTGTGAAATGGAAACTCCAGATGTAAGTTTTCCAGTCAAAAACATGTAAAGTTAGTTGGAGTGTGGCTTAACTAGATTTTCTCATATACCAGAAGCCATTTTTTTTCGAATTTTACAAGAAAATTTTTCAAGTTCGAAGTTTTTGCTCGAAGTAAAAAATATTCTATCCAGTTCTATATTTTTTACAACAAATCCAGATATAAAGTTATGTGAAAATCCATTAATATTCGTGGCTGCTATCATATACACAAGAAATCGACCACAGACATCAGACGGGCGGACTTCACTCCAAAAATAGTCAAAAAGTGTTCAATAGGTTTAAAAATATATATTGGTATGAAAATCTCGAAATCGTAAATTTTCATGAAAGTAGCAAATGTGTTTATGCATTAAAGAAAACAAGAATTATGTACAAAGATGAAATAAATATTTACTTTTCGTAAGTTCTATGATGACGTCACATTTGGGTCATTAACAAAATGATGTTTAAAGGCAAACAAACTTTACAACAATTTTCCATGCTTTCAATGAAGTGAGCAACCATCGCAGATGCGAGCAATAGCCATTCCTCCAATAGGGCCGTTTCCAACCCTCTAAGACTGGCTGGAGGAGGTAAACGTACAGAGACAGCATTCTCGAGGGCATCCCAAAGGTTTTCAATGGGATTAAGGTCGGGGGAATACGCGGGAAACTCCATACTAGAACTGCCCTCACTTTCCAGGTACTCGTCAATGACGTTAGCTCGATGAGGACTGGCATTATCGTCCATAAGGAGGAACTCAGGACCATCTGCTACAGCGTAGAGTCTCGCAATGGGTCTAGGTCTTCATCCCGGTACCGCTCAGCCGTGACAGAACGGCCTTTAAAGATGTACAGTTCTGTGCAATATCCCATTGAAATTCTAGCCACACCATGACGTTGCCATCCCTGAATGCACGATGCTCGATGATGTTGTTTGCTTAATTGCATGTGCCTCATTCTCTTCAGACCTTTACACGCTTATCATCTGATTCCAGGGCAAATCTGGACTCGTCCAGATCTGCACCCATCTGAGATAGAAAATCGATATGTTGACGACACCACTTTAATCTTGCCACTCTGATGTGGGGGTGGAACACACAAACTTGGTACTCGGGCGTACAATCCCTTCACTTGGAGACTTCGGCGCACAGTATTGGCAAATATTGTCTTACTAAATGCCGCTGCAACCATGGATGTAACAGTTGTGAAGGCCACTCGTCGCTTCCGCTTGGCCACTATAGCAATATACCGATCATCAGAGGGAGTGTTAACCCTTGGGCGACCGGGAATAGGTCTCCGAACAACTGTTCACTTGTTTGGACTAGTCTCCATAATCGAGAAATTACCGAATGGTCAACACCAAAGAAAATAGTGACATATTTAATTGACTGTCCTGCTTCAATGCGTCCGATAGCATGCCAGTGCTCACTATCTGTAATTCGTCTTCTTTCAGCCATAGAAACACGAATGTCATCAAAAATAATCCTACAAGTTATAAACACTTCCTATCAGCATTTAAATGCACCTCCTCAAACCTTTCATAATGTTAGCGTCTTTATCGATTGTCTAATTAGCACATATCAGGACAGTCAATCGTGATTGGCTGTAACATACGATATTTGCATACTGTCATCTACATCCGCTGCGATTTTCAGCCACTCAAATTCAAATACGCTTTCGAGAAATGAAAAATTTGCATTGCATGCTTAACTTTTGGAAGTCAGTGTACACCTTGCCTGGAAAAGTCCTTTATCATCCAAATAACTTCAAAATAAAAGGTCCATAAAAGTGCATATTAGATCTACATAATATGTACACTTATGGATAGATCTAATATGTACACTTATACGTGCTATTGTATTATGTACGTGTGTACGTTGTAATATCAAATTATCTGTTCCAAACTACTTCAATTCCTTATAATGCCGCTGCAATAACTTTTATTCGATGGGACAAAGCTATTTTACTTTAGATAGACCTAATGTGTACACTGCTTTCATTCCGTTGTTATGGTCGTGATTAAAGACACAGCTGGGAACTTTGTATAAACAATTAGAGTATACCTACCGTTCTGAAGTGGAACAAAATAAATCTCAAATGAAAAATAAATGCACTATACAGGTTAAATACTTGTTTGTTTGGAATTATTTTTAAAAGGAGGATTCTTCTCCTTCTATGCTGAGATAAACTATTATCACGACAGTTCCTCGAAGATTTTTCCTTTTATTGAGAATTTTGCAAGATAGGTTAACCTAGACAGACGCAAAGACATCAAATGAAAAATAAAATTTTTATGAAGTACAAATGTGATGGCATTTTAAATAAGTATACATTTCAAGTTATTTTGTGTGATATATCCAATATATAACACAATGACTGTGCAACTGCTGACTGTCAGAAAATATAAATTATTTACACTTCCGCGGTAGAACCAAACATGGAAATTAGATAGATACAATATATCACATTTTATTTCATTACGTCTCAATTAATACAAATAAAGAAAGAGATAAACTGTTCGAATTTATACAAATAGTTACACATACGCTGTGCTCATAATTTTTTTATAGTTTGGTTTCATAATTGGAAACTGTTTAGAAAGATGTGAAAAGAAAATGTCGTGCTTAAAAAATAAGTCTAACTTTTATTAAATGAAAAGTAATAAGTTTTGATAAATAAAAATACGTTTTCATTATGTAAAAATACGATTACATTACACAAAATTAATATTTCGATTACCTGAAACTGTTCCATTTGGGCTACCTGGAACTGTTCCGTTTTGATTACCTGAAACGATTTCGTTTTCAGAAGAACCTAAAAGAAATATACATTTTAAATCACAGATTCGCATAAATGAAATTAAAATGTTGGAAAGAATATTTAATAGATTTGAGTAGCCAGTTTTATTGTTTCATTTTTAATTTTTATCGTCAATGTTATTAAATATAAAAATTTCACGATATTATACGGCATCGTTGTAACATTTTGCCCAAAGTTTCTTCGAGCAGATAAGCATTTTCGCTCGTAGAATTTTAAGTTGAAATTATGTGTAGAAAAAGTTGAAAAAAGAGCTGATTAGCATACAGAAGTTTCCAGAAGTTCAACGTGTGGATACTTGTCATCTTCTTTTCTGAGAAAATGAATTTCTTCACCAAAGTTTCACAAGCAATATACATTCTCGACACATAAGTACATCCTAAAAATCTATTTAAAATATATTATCCAACTTGCGTAAAGTAAAAATCCTACCTAGTTTTTGCGGATTTTGTCCAATTTCATAATACCTTGCATAATAGTATTACATTTAAATGTTCCAACTTAAAGATAAACAAGAAAAATCAATCATGCATAAAGCATTGATTATGCAACATTTTCCAACTGCAATGCAGATTTAATTAAACATCTCTATGCGATACATTTAGCGGTAATATTTTTAAAATTATCGCAATACTACATTAATGTATAATATTCGAAGACTTCATAAAAAAAATGAACTTTATTCGAATGACGTCATCGAAATATAAATCGTCTGGCTCTCTATGTAAAAGCTGTAAATAATTCATTCATAAACTTTTATTCCAATCCTTTCATTCATCACAATACTACAGTAATTTATTTTATTTAAAAACTAAAAACCATGGAGGTAAACGTAATTTAACTCTATGCTTAAAACTTCATCAAAAAAGTCTGCTACAAAATTGTCCGTTCTCTATGTAAAATCAATAAATGTTTCATTCATATCAGCTATATTTCAGACTCTAAGAGATAAATAATTTTGTGTTAAAGAAATTCAGCAATTCTTATACAACTCATACTATATCTTTATGTGTGTACATTCTCCATAAGTGAAAATTAGGCTTCGTTGTAGAAATAATCAAAGTTTAATCATTTAAACTCAAATATAATGTAATTGCGCTGTTTCAGAATGTAGATGCACAGAAATTATGCAAATATAAAACTGTTTTAGGAAGAATACAACACTAAATATAAATTAAAAAGAACTTTAAAAATCACGATTTTGATACAAGATGGATGTCATATTTTATTTTGAAGGGGGTCACGTGATCTCTTCATATAAGATGGATGTAATTATTATTTTAATTTTTATTTAAAAAACTATCGAATATATTTTGCTGAATTTTTTTTCATATTTTTATGGGATAATTTGAATATTTCCTAAAATTTCGAATCAATTTGTGAATTTTAAATTCGCTTAAAAATGTTTGAAAAATTAGGTCCCATGGGATTCGATGTATTTCATTTTATCAACCGGGGTTTAATCCTAAACTAATTGGATGATATTATTAATTTCTGTGCCAAAGGTCCTACCGACCGTTTGAACAACATACTAAAATTTAATTTTGATAAATTCTTTTTACTACAGTTATCGTGCTAACGGACAGGCAGAATGAACGAAGTCATAAACACTTTTCAACTATCTTGTAAAGTATTAAAAAGCAAGCAACTGATTAACCATTCCCACCCGTGGCCCACACGCAGTCATTGCTGTTCGTCTGTACAGTGCAGGCAACAGGAAAGATGTCAGCACAAAACAATGATTTTAAGATTTGTTTTACAGAAGTATATATCTTCGAATCTAGTAACGATTGGGGGCAGGGTGCGATTTTAGCCGCGAAATTAAGGTCCACGAGTGGTTATGGAAGATGTGCACACTTTTGCTTATATGCAGCAATCTGTTATAGTGCAAAAATTGCTACATTATATTCCTGAACACTTTAAATTTTAGTAAGGATGATCCGGGCTGAAAACGCCCCCAAGTGTCCAAAATCTAAGTTGCAATACTTCTACCAAAATATTATAAAATCTTTGCTTTATGGAATTTTGTACTAGCTATTAATTTTAATCGCCTGCACAGTGTTACAATGCAAAATTCGCTTCACTGTGTATTAGTGCACTCTTACCACTGATATGTGAACTTTCCTTTAAGTACCGATGGTCAGGTTGAAAACGTCTCCAATAATTGCCAAATTCAAAGTTACAGTACTTCTACCAAAAAAATTATGAAATCCGTTTTTTAAGGAATTTCGGTCTTGTTTTTAAACTCATGGCTTAATGTACAGAATTCCCTTTACAGTGTACCAGTTTATAAATTACTCTCCCCCCTGATATGTGCTTGTGTTTTAGATTTATTTTTGACAACTCATAGGCAATATTTGGCTGAGTTATTTAAAAGTGCTATATAATATTTCAGACAGAATTTTCTGTTATTAGTTTTATGGATCTTAGTTTCAAGGTCTCAGTACTCATTGGCGGAGGTGCAGCCCCCACGATTGCGTGGGGCGCAATAGGTTTCCAGAGATTTGGGGGCGCAATAGGTTTCCAAGGATTTGGGGGTTCAATGTTAAGAGGGTTTGGAAGCATGAGTTATTAGAAGATACACGAAAAATATGAATATATTATTGAATTTTATTAAATTTAGAACAGGATGCACAGTACTACATATTTATCAAGCTATTGTTGAAGACTAGATACGCAAATCTAAGTTTTTCAAACAGCAATTTACGTATTTCTGAAATTCTGCACATTCTGTCTGATTCCCCACCAGTCTGCAGCAGTAGCTCTAAAATAGAACGGCACCAATGAGGAAATCTCAAAATCTCATATGACTTTAAAACATTAATGAGGTATATTTAACCTTCAAATATTAAATCGGTATTTACGTATAAATAAATAATAAAGCCCTCTACATTTTAAAAAAGGGAAGTATCTTGATAATAAAGTGGCATAAAAACATGAAGGCTAAGTGGAACGGGAGGTAAAAAGGGAACAAAGTCTTCAGCAGCGGAGAGCGCAGCAAACAAATCTACGAAACTGTTCAGTGCACAAGTATTAAATCAATCAAAATAATGACTGGATACATATATGTAATGGTCATAATCGTTGATTTGGAAATGAAACAGGCAAACTTTACTAAAACTGAATTATTACATGTCGCTATTTGGACAAATTCCATACATCGACCGGACTTAACATCGGACGTTCATCTCGTATGAAATACCAGTGCAGTCTACGGTGGTTACACACAAGTTGCATTTAGTTCGCAGAGTGGAATATGCTGACGCCACTGGAAATATGCCGTCTTCACGGTTTTTATGCATCAAAAATGTGATGGGGATAGAGTTACATATCTTTTAGGCGTGTAGTTATGACTATATATGCTATTCAAGTGTGATAGAGAAGAGCAATTCGAATGAGAAAGTTTACGTGATGGCTAGGATTAGTGGCTAGAATTAGTAGCCACATATGCTACTGTAGAGGAAGAGAGAAAGTACGGACATTCCCTGGTAATATTTATAGCCTGGGATAGAATTTGATGTGGTTACAATAAGAGCGTGACATGAGATAGGGATTTGGAATAAGAATCATCAAATAACGTTAATTTTGGAAGCTTGAAATTTCTGCATCATACATTTATTTAATATAATATGTTTACAAAATACTTACAATCTGAAAATTTCAAACTTCAATTATTACTTCCTATAGCTTATTCTTTCTCTATGGTCTGTTAGATAAGCACAAATCGACTGTTCACTCAGGTTTTCCAGAAAAGAAGAACACAGTTTACCGGGCTCCAGTTCTTTTCCAATACGTGCTTTACAATTTTATTAACACTTTACAATAAAGTTGAAAAGAAAAGTGTTTTGTGAAAAGGACTTTGTTCATTCTGTCTGTCTGTCTGTCTGTCTGTCTGTTAGCACGATAACTGCCGTAAAAAATGACTTAATCAGAATGAAATTTAGTATGTTGTTCAGACGGTCTGTAGAACCTATGGGAATATAAATGAATAATATCACCCAATTAGTTTTGGATTGAACCCGGGTCGAAAAAATGAAATACATTGAGCCCTATGGGACCTAATTTTTCAAACATTTTTTAAGCGGATTTAAAATTCACAAATTGCTTCGAAAATTTTAGGTAATATTCAAATTGTTCCATAAAATATATAAAAAAAAATTCAGCGAAATATATTCAGTAGTTTTTTAAATAAAAATTAAAATAATAATTACACCTCTTATATGAAACGATCACGTGATCATGATATGAAACGATCACATGACCCACTTCAAAATGATATATGGCATCCATCTGGTTTCAAAATCGTGATTTTTTTAAGTTCTTTTTAATTCACATTGAGTGTTGTATCCGTCCTAAAACTACTTTATTTTTGCTTAAATTCTGTGCATCTACATACTGAAACAACGCAATGACAATATATTTGAGTTTAAATGCTCATCTAAATTTGATTATTTCTGCAACTAAGCCTATTTTTCACCTATGTAAAATGTAAACAGCAAAATATATAGAATGAGTTATATTAGAATTCCTGTATTTTTTTAACACAAAATAATTTAGTCCATGGAGTCTGCATGGCTGATATGAATGAAATATTAATTGATTTCATAAAGAGAAGGACGATTTTTTTCTATGAAGTTTCAAGCATAGAGTTTAATTTTTTGTAGCTCCATGGTCTGTAGCTCCATTTTTTGTAGCTCCATAACTGTGACAAAGTTCATAACTTTGACAAGGCACCATAATAGCTAGACCCACTCTGATATGTTCAATTTCACAAAAACACCACTTCATGGTATAAAAAGTCATGGTACTTTTTTGTACTCTCCCCGCCAAGTACAAAAAAAACTTCTTTCAAAAAAAAAAAAAAAAAGAAATCTCAAAATGGTTTGAGTCTAGTTTCAGCAAGGCCGGAGCTGTGCATTCAAGTCTAGGGTACTCTGTTGAATGATTCTAACCTTCCTTCAAATCAGCCGCAGTCCTTTTTATCTGTAATCAATTATTTTTAATTGATTACGACTGTGAAAATAAAATCATCGTTCATAGTACATGGTTTTACTTTAAACGCGCAAAAATATTTCTCTCAAAAATATGCCACACAAAATTCTCTCTCAGACTATAAAGGATACTAGATGTACAATTACAAATGTGCAAGCTATGAAAACATTAATATAGAGCTTTCATGGCAAAAAAAAAATTAATAGGCTAAAATTCTGTGTTTTATCATTTTTATAAGAATAATCATGCAAGTACAATTACATTATTTTGCATATTTATTACTTTCCTTATATACATAATGTATAAGGAAAGTATTGTGACGGGGTCGAAAATTCGAATTCGAGTTTTCGACGGGAGAGCACGTTTCAAGCATCCCTGATCACGAATCAAGCATTTTTGGAGTGATGTCTGTGTGTGTGTATGTGTGTGTGTGTGTGTGTGTGTGTGTGTGTGTGAAAGTATGTGTGTGTGTGTGTCAGTGGGTCTGTGGAGACGATAACTGACGAACGAATGGACCGATTCGAACCAAATTTGGTACAAAAATCACAATCTGTAAACACTGGAAGCCTATTGTTTTTATACGCAATCGAATTTTCAGAACCCCCCTAAATTTTCGAATGAAATTTTGAAAAAATCGTCAAAAAATCGAAACCAATAATAAATTTACGTAAATAGACATTTCTTATGTAATTTTTCATTAGAAAACGATTGACGTAAATTTTAGAACGCTAACATGAACCATTCTCGAGATATTGCACATTTTTCAAAAAAATTATCAAAAAGTCATATAAAATAGAAAAAAAATTTCCTATTGAGAAACATGTTTACTTTTCATATATAATATCATGCGATAAATTGGGTGACATCATTCTCGTGGATCTAGCTCGTTCCATTCATGAAAAAAGATACTTTGAGTAATACTTTTGCATTTGAACGCCAATTTATCTGCTGTAAGAATAACTTATTTCTTCGTCCATAACGCTTGGCGAAATTTTGGCGACGAAATTGGCGGAATGTTGCCAACTTGGCGACTTTTTGAAATGTTGCCAAATTAACAAAAATCTCGCCAAATGGATAAAAAGGACGCTAAATCAATGAAAATGGCGACTAATTGTGGAAAATTCAATATTTAATAAGTTATATAATATATGAATATATAATAATAGCTATATAATATATGTCGAAAATTCAATATCTAATAAGTTATATATATATATATATATATAACTTATTTCTTCGTCCATAACGCTTGGCGAGATTTTGGCGACGAAATTGACTGAATGTCGCCAACTTGGCGACTTTTTGAAATGTTGCCAAATTAACGAAAATCTCGCCAAATGGATAAAAATGACGCTAAATCAATGAAAATGACGACTAATTGTCGAAAATTCAATATCTTGGAAAGGATATTATTATCTACTAGAAGAAAAACCTATTTATTTTACTGTAAAAGTAGTAAATTCATTTCATTATATAAGGAAAGTCATGTGTTGCCCTCATCAGATTTTTTATAACAAATTCAGAAGAAAAAATAAATACTTTATTTGAAACATTTTTATGTTTTTGTAGTTTAACTATAACCACTATATTCATTTCGGGAAATATTTTAAAAAATTGATCTAGTGATCAAAAGGTGATGCTATGGTTAATGTTTAATATTAACACTGTGGCAGTTAAAAAGGATGTAGTAAACTATTGATATATAGATGGTACTAGTATTAATCTGTATCTATCTGAATAAATAGTAATATTGTGTTAGATATATAATTTTAATTAAAGTTCTTCAACTATAGATATGAGTAATAAATGTTTGCTTCTGTTCCGTAATTAACATTCTATAATGCAGTTTGAGACAAATTTGATTTAAATTAAAACACACAACCGCGTTTAAAATATCGCCAAAGCAAAATATTTTTACAGCGGGTTGAAGTGTTTTAATTGCTTTATGTAGTTAATTAAGTACCTTTATGAATTTAATAATGTAGCAAAAGACAATTATTTCTATTTGCTTTGTAGGTAAAGGATAGACTCCTATTTAAAGATAAAATAAATTGAACTGTGGCTCACATTGACTATTTCATACCAGAATCCATTTTTAAGTAACTTACGATATTTATTCCTTGCAAATTTCGCAAAGTAAAAATGTGAAAAATATGTATCATTGGTTCAAATGATCACAATTATAGCATGTTACCCTTCATTTTAAGGGTAAAGAAAAACTATTTTGATCAATTTATGATAAGGTACCCTTTCGGTAATAACTTGCCCTTTCCGAGGGGACTAGTGACGTCAGGAACAAAAAAAATTTTTCGCCGCTAGTTTTCACTATAATGACACAAAACTGTTAGTTTTGTGGTCATTGAGCCATAAATAACCCTTTTTATGAATAATGATGTCAAATTTCGTCCTATGCTGTACTGTTAAGAAATTATTAAATTTCGAAGTTCTCGTTCGAATTTCAAAAAAATTATAACTAGTTTGAGATTTTTCGTTAACAAATCTAGATACAAATTTCGTGAAGCTATCGTGTACACAAAAAATGGCAAGAAACGCACATCCCTCTAAGATGTGAAACTCATGAGGGCCATAAAAGGGAAATGAAGTTATCAATGAAATAGTCTAAGAATCACATAGTGCCAAATGTACTTATATATGTATTTTGGCAAAATGTAACATGTCATGTAATGTCGAAAGCCCAGGCCGACCGACTCGTCCGAAGACATGGAGCAGCAAAATGAGCGGCCGGGATGTCATGTAATGTGTAACATGTCAGGGTTTTAACTTAATACACACAGTATAATACGTACATAATAAAACAAGAAATATTAATCATGCATAAAACATTGATTATGAAACACTTTCAAACTACAATGCAATTTTATTTAAGCATCTCTAAAATGCGATACATTGAGCGATGATATTATTTTATACTAACAGAGTACTATAATTTATTTTACTTGGAAACTTGAAACCATGGAATTAGAAGTACTTCCTGACCACATACTTAAAACTTCATCGAAAAAGACAATGTTATAAAATCGTCTGCTTCCCTATGTAAAATCAATGAATATTTCATTCATATCACCTATATTCCAGACTCCAGCGATAAATAATTTTGCGTTAAAAAAATTCAGCAATTCGTATACAACTCATCTTTCAGCTTGATTTGTTTACATTCTGCATACGTTAAAATTAGGCTTCGTTGTAGAAATAATCAAAGTTTGATGATCATTTAAACGCACAAATATTGTAAGTAAACACAGAAAATACGCAAAAATAAACAGATACAACACTAAATATAAATTTAAGATAACTTTTAAAATCACGATTTTTACATTGAGAAAAAAGATGGACGCCTTATTTTATTTTGGAGTGAGTCACGCGATCTCTTCATAAGATATGATGTAATTATTATTTTAATTTTTATTTAAAAAACTACAGCACATATTTTGTTTGAATTTTTGTTTATATATTTTATGGGATAATTTGAATATTTTCTAAAACTTTCAAAAAAATTTGTGAATTTTAACTTTGCTTAAAAAATGTTTGAAAAATTAGGCCCCACAGGGTTCAATGTATTTCACTTTTTCAACCTGGGTTCAATCCAAAACTAATCGGCTGATATTATTCATTTACATTCCCATATGTCCCGCAGACCACCTGAATAACTTACAAAAATTTCATTTTGGTAAAGTCATTTTTAAGGCAGTTATCGTGAGAACGGACAAACAGACATTCAGATAGACAGAATGAATGAACAAAGTCATAAACACTTTTCAACTATGTTGGAAAGTGTTAAAAATAATATCCATATAATATGATGCGTGAAAAAGAAGCATTAATAACACAAAATATTCGACATAAATGTATTAATACTATTTAAAAAAATCTGATGTGGGCAACACATGACTTTCCTTATATAATGCAATGAATTTACTACTTTTACAGTTAAAAAAAGTGTTATTCTTATTGTAGATACTTATATTCTTTCCAAGATATTGAATTTTCTTCAATTAGTCGTCATTTTCCTTGATTTAGCGTCATTTTTATCCATTTGGCGAGATTTTTGATAATTTGGCAACAATTAAAAATGTCGCCAAGTTGGCGACATTCAGCCAAATTCGTCGCCAAAATCTCGCCAAGCGTTATGGACGGAGAACTAAATTATTCTTACAGCAGATATATGACAATTGGCGTTCAAATACAAATGTATTACTCAAAGTATATTTTTTCATGAATGGAACGAGCTAGATCCACGAGAATGATGTCACCCAATTTATCGCATGGTATTACATGTGAAAAGTGAACATGTTTCTCAATAGGAAATATATATTTTTTTATTTTATATAACTTTTTGATATTTTTTTTTGAAAAATGTGCAATATCTCGAGAACGGTTCATGCTAGCGTTCCAAAATTTTTGTTAATCGTTTTCTAATGAAAAATAACATAAGAAATGTCTATTTGCGTAACATATTAGCGGTTTTGATTTTTTGATGATTTTTTCAACATTTCACTCGAAAATTCAGGGGGGGTTCTGAACCTTCGATTGTGTATAAAAATAATAAGGAATGTGTTTACGGAATGTGATTTTTGTGCCAAATTTCGTTCGAATCGGTCCATTCGTTCGTCAGTTATCGTCTCCACAGTCTCACTGACACACACACACACACACACACACACACATACTTTCACACACACACACACATACTTTCACACACACACACACACACACACACATACTTTCACACACACACACACATACTTTCACACACACACACACACACACACATACATCACTTTAAAAATGTTTGATTCGTGATCAGGGATGCTTGAAACGTGCTCTCCCATCGAAAACTCGAATTGGAATTTTCGACTCCGTCCCAATACTTTCCTGATACATTATGTATATAAGGAAAGTAATAAAACATAAATGAACATTAAATCTATTAGATTAGAGCGTTTCTATTTGCTAACTGCAGGGGCGCCCATAGAAATTGCGCCCACCTCCCCTTTCAAGCATTTATCACGTCTCCGTCCCGTCCATATATCTGATATTCTAATTTCAGTGAATTTTTCTTGTTATAATCCTCATAAAGGAAATATCGGAGCCAGAGACTCCTCTAGAGTAAGCACCCCCCTTTAGTGGTGTCTGTCACGACTTATGGGCGGCTTTGCACACAGGCGGGCGTAACAGACTGTGTAATACACTTTCTTGATCAGTCTCAATTGTGGAGCCACTATTGGAGAAGCTTCACTTGAGTTTCATTTCATGCCGTGCCTTAAGAAATTTTATTACTAAAAAGGTAAAAACAATAAACCGGATTACTGCGCAATACAGATATTCATTGCGCAATAGAGATATTGATTTTAATGATTTGTGTAGCCATCTATATTTTCAAAGCATTGCACTATTATTCTGCGTGGATTGCATGCTGTCAGCAATTTTTAACAACTATTACAACTAAGGTCAGTGATTTTGTTCCGAGCTTCATAAATTGCTTCGCTCAATTCACAGGCACCACTTAACATCGTAGGTACCTGAAATGGCTGTACATGCATATATATAGCAGACGGGAGAACCCCCATATAAATTTAGGAAAGGTGGCACCCCCCTTATAAATTGGCTATAAGTAATTGTGGCGTTAGCTTTGCCTTCAATTACTATTCTGAACAACGTGAGGAAAATGATCTGTTTGATAATATACTATGTCGACTATTACATATTTGTGTTTGCTGCGTTAATCATTAATTTTCAGATATTTTTAATAATATTCTGATGAAAATAGTTACACTTTAAGCACGTCACCAGCTGCTTGAACGATAATAGCTGCTTGAAGGCTTGAACATTATGCTGTTTAGCCTTAAGATTTAAATCTGTATTCATTAGTTTGCTTACAATCACTACAGAGGTATTTATTAAAGAACACTGCAATTGGTTTTTTTGTCGGCCTATTTTCTTTTGAGACAAGATATTTTATTACTGAAATATCTTTAAATATACATAGCTCTTTAGGGTATTCACTTGTTGTTCTTTTCCCAATTAAAATTAATACTAAACACTGTTTTCCATTTATTATTAAATATATATTTTACATTTAAAAGTGAGAATTTCCTGATTTTCGCGGAGTATCATAAATACAGAAGTTAATTTTCTTTGGAAAGAACAAAAACGTAGCTTTCAATCCAAAGTTTGTTTACATGGGCCATTTTTAAAATAGATAAAATGTAACAACGGCAAACAATAATTTAGCATTTTTATAAAATGAGATATTGCCAGAAAATTTTAATTCATTTAAGCTTTGTTATTTTTTGCAATAAAATCGTTCTAGAACCTTCAAGTACGGGGTTAGTAAAATGTAAAGCGCTTTCTAGAAACTGGATTTATTTCAGGCAAAGCGATAACAGGCAGCAGGATAAACTGTTTGAAACAGATATTGTGTATATGTCTGTAATTATTGTCTGACGTATTAAGACGATATTTCTAATATATTTTTTAGAATGACCGGCTAACAAAAAGCAATTCTGTTATTTCTTTATTCAGCTTCTAAACGATCTCATTTTTAACACTTTCCAACATAGTTGAAAAGTGTTTATCACTTTGTTCAATCTGTATGTCTGTCTTTCTGTTCGTTTCACGACAACTGCCGTAAAAATGACCTGATCAAAATGAAATTTTAGTATGTTATTGAGACAGTCAGTGGGGCATATGGGACTAAATGAATAATATCACCCAATTAGTTTTGGATTGAACCTGGGTTGAAAAAGTGAAATGCATTGAAAACTATGAGACCTAATTTTTCAAACATTTCTTAACCAAAGTTAAAATTCACAAATTGCTTAAAAATTTTTAGAAAATATCCAAACTGCCCCATAAAATATAAAAAAAAAATCAGAAAAATATGTTTAGTAGTTATTTAAATAAAAATTAAAATATTAATTAAACCCATGTTATGTGAAAAGATCACGTGACCCACTTCAAAATAAAATATGGCATCCATATTTGTTTCCCAGTGTAAAAATCGCGATTTTTAAAATTCTTTCAAATTTATGTTTAGTATTGCATCCGCCCTAAAACCGCTTTGTTTTTGCCTATTTTCTATGAATCTATATTCTGTGCCAACGTAATTACAATATTTTTTAATTTAAATTATCATCAAATTTTAATTATTTCTACAACGAAGCCTAATTTTAATGGATGCAGAATGTAAACAAGTGATTATAGGATGAGTTGTGTAATAATTGCTGAAATTTTTTCACGCTAAATTATTCAGCTCTGGAGTCTAGAATAAAAGTGATATGAATGAACTATTCCCTGCATAGCGAACCAGATGACTTATATTTCGCTGACGTCATTGGAATAAACTTCATTTTTTTCGATGAAGTTAAGTTTCAAATATAATAAATTACTGTAGTACTGCTATAATATTAAATATATCAGCTGTGAATATATTGCATTTTAGAGATGTTTGTATAACATTGCATTGAAGTTGGAAAGTGTTTCATAATCAATGCTTTATGCATGTTTGATTTTCTTGTTACTTCTAGTTCGTGAATATCTGGAGTATCTTTTCCACGTGCAAAAAATTATTTAATGCGAAGAGCTTTTTAAACAATTATAAAAGTCATATCGCGCTGGATGATATCGCACATATCATATCGCGTTTTATGATATCGCGCTTTATGATATTGCGCTTTATGGTATCCCGCTGTATAATATCGCTCATATCATATCGCGCTTCGTGAACGTGGGAACAGTTTGGTGTGGGTTGCTTAGATTTTCTGCTACGTTGACGATTTCAATTGTTTTCGATGAAGTTTTCAAATATAATAAATTATTGTAGTATTGTGATAATTTTAAAACTATTACCGAGGAATGTATCGCATTTTAGAGATGTTTAAACCAGGCAATTTATATTTCAATGTCGTCATTTGAATGAAGTGCATTTTTTCGATGAAGTTTTAAGTTTTTAAATATAATAAATCAATGTAGTATTGTGATAAGTTTTAAAATATTACCGAGGAATGTATTGCATTTTCGACTTTTTTAAATAAAATTGCATTGAAGTTGGAAAGTGTTTCATAATCAATGCGTTAAGCATGATTGATCTTTCTTGTTTTAAGTTCTTTTTAATTCATATTGAGTGTTGTATCCGTCCTAAAACTACTTTATTTTTGCTTAAATTCTGTGCATCTACATACTGAAACAACGCAATGACAATATATTTGAGTTTAAGTTTTTAAATATAGTAAATTAATGTAGTATTGTGATAATTTTTAAAATATTACTGAGAAACGTATCGCATTTTAGAGATGTTTCAATAAAATTGCATTTCAGTTGGAAAGTGTTTCATAATCAATGCTTTATGCATGATTGATCTTTCTTGTTTGATGTATGTGGCACTTTTAAAACAATGGTGCGATATACATTACCGTGAGTAATATAGGACTAAAGTCTATTGCACTCCAGAAAGAAAATGCACACTCACGCTTTCGGTTGCAGTTGTAAAGACTATTAATTTTGAGAAGGTCTTTTTCGCTGAATCCGACCCTTTGTCCGATTCTGACGCCTTTCTGTTTTGGTATGATGGTGGGTTTGCGTCTGTTCTTGGCAAAGTCGAATCGTCCGTAATGCATCACGGAACCATAATCGTAGCTTTGGTTAAATATTTGCACCTCATCTGTGGAATACTTATGGAAATTTCTTACTGCAGCTGAAACAATATAATCTTGAAATATTAGGGTGAGTTAAAATGCATACTTACAGAGATAATTATTAAATACTTTAAAATAAATAAAAGATAATTACATTAAATCCAACTTTTATGAAACACATTATGGTTTACTAGGTCATTTTTCAGGATGTTCAAAAATTGGAAGCGTTACATTTCAAAATATTATAATTGGGTGGGGCAGCCCAGTGGTTAGCTCATGAGAGTTACACTCGGTTTGAGTCTCGGCAGGGCCCAAAATTTCTCCGTGTTCACACGAAGTACGGGAACGTTAAATGTGTGGATTCGTAAGTCCTTCCGAGAGGTTTGTGGTAGGGGAATGAGGGTACGGTCTGTGTGGTTGTCGTCCTGAGTGAGTTCCTGTATAAATTGGGGTTCTGTTCCAGTCGTCCAAACAGATACCTTACACCTTTGGGTTGGTCTGGTTTGAAGAAGAAGAAAATAATATTACAATCAATTCACCTGTATTTTTCATTTTTGAAATAAACAGAGTAATATTCTATAAAAAAAATTTATGCTGCTATGTTACTACTGAAATTTTTATCAAATGAAAATGTAAAACCAGTCAGGAAACATATGTTTAAGACATTTCTTTTGGATCACCAATATGCACTTTTTAAAACAAAAACTATTAAATATGTATAGGATTCTCAATGTCGAACATAACTTGGGACGTATGATAAAAACTTTTATTGGCAGCTGTTAAAAAGGTATTCTGACACAAATTGAGCTGTGACGATAAACCATTTAATTTGAGCATGTCCCTCCTGTGGGCAAAATAAACAAAATTTCTTATTCTTAAATATCTAACGAAAATTAAATGCATGTGTGTATATCGTATTTATTCGATCGCTGGCTTTTGGATTCCATGCAAGAAGTGAAATTAACTTAAAATAAATCTTTATTCACTTTGCGATAATCATTTTCCTTTTCATTAGAGTTTCACCAATGAATTATGTTCATTATTTAATTTTTCCAAAATCTTTTAAAATGGCGAGTCCTTAAAGATAAATCAGTTTGAGAAAAACATCTTACCCACCTGTTATCTCTTTCACACCTGATCGGTGAAGTAATGGTGTTTTATTATCTTTGTTTTCGAGCTCTCCAATGATGATTTATTAAGTAATTTCAAGAATATTGTAAATTATGATATGTATATATATATCACTGTAATTTTTAATTATTCCATTTCAGGAGTTAAAGTTGACAAACTTTCCTTGTGAGAGAAGCTCTCCTTTACTGCTAATGGAACATTACTGAAGTAAGATTGTAGTAAAATTGTAAAATTGCAAAATACATATTATAATACATCATATAAAAGATGCAAAATACATATAAAAGGACAGATCATCAGCATATTTATTTTAAATCATTAAAAATAAAGACATTCAACAATGATAAATAAATAAACATGTCAAACGTAATTATTCACTATAAAAAGAATGCCACAAGTTTTAGGACGCTAGTATACATACGAGATATTAATTAAATATCAATGTTTTGCGCTTGAGTATAAATAAACCATTCTGTTTAGATTAATAATTTACCCAAAATGCCAAATTTCAATTTACGCGGTGTTGATTCAATACCAAAAGACTGTGCTATGTATATTGTACACCACCATTTTGCTGTGAAAGAAGTTAATTCATTGCATTCTGTAGGGGAAGCCATGTGATATCAGTATCAGATATTCCCTATTACAGTCAGAATTTTCTTCCTTTGATATAACTAAATCATCTGGAATTTCTAAAATATCTGTTTATATTTATTCTAAAAATAATCTATACTTAAAACTTAACATTGAAATTTGCACAGAAATGTTACATTCATAAAGTAAAAAAAAATCTGATGTGAACAACATTACATGACTTTCCCTGCAGACTTAAATTCATTTTCTCTTTATTTCTTTAAAAAGTCATTAAATTGAGTTTAGTTGTACAAAATAACAGTGAATTTGAGCGTTAAATTCAATTTTTGTTTTTATTTGGTAACTAGATATTCTTTTTTTCAAAGGCGGCGTAGTAAAAATGAAAAACAAATCAAATATTTCGAGAAATTTTAGTTCTAGATTAGTGGGATTTATCTTTCCCCTGTCAAAAATTAAGTATAAAACAATCAATTACTTGACACATTTCAGCATATGTAGTCTTTTATTTTAGATTATGGCGATTTTTTGCGGGTTATTTCGTAAACATAGGCGGGTTCGTCTTTTCTGAATCGTACCAAAATCAAATCAGCACCAGGATATCTCACAGGTGAATTATCTACTAAATATTGTGCAATTTGGTCAATTAGTTTTTTAGCTAAAGTCCATATAAAATATTTTGAGACCGTTTTGCAAACAAAGGCGTTTTTTTTATCCCGAATCATACAAAACACTAATCAGTACCAGTGTCACACACAAGTGACTTACCAACCAAATGCAATGAAATTTGATCATTTAGTCTTTGAGTTAGAGCGAATAGCACAGACAGACACAAATATTATTCAGACACAAGCACAGATATTTCTCAAATAGACACACAAACAGACGTCACACTAAAAATAGTTTTATCGTATTCTAGAGTTCCAAAATGTGTAGATTTGTCGAAAACTCGAGTTTCGATTTTCGACATGATACCAATACTTCCCCCATACATTGCCATGCATTTCAGAGAAAGTAAAAATCTGATGTGGGCAGCAGCTTTTAATTCAATTTTCGTTCTCCTTTGTTAACTGGACTTATTTTCAAAGGTAGTGTAACGAAAATGCGAAAAAAATAATATATCGTGAGAACGACTAGTCCTAATGTAATGGAGTGAGTCTTATTCTTTTCATCGTTAAAAATTACGGATACAACAAGCATTTGATTAATATATTTGAGTATAAGTACTTTCCAATTTTAGATTTTAGCAATTTTTGCGGGCCATTTCGAAAAAAAAGGCAGGTTATTTTTTTTCCGAATCGTACCAAAATCTAACCATTATCAGAGTAACCCACAAGTGACTTAGCTACTAAATTTTCCAAAATGTAATCTCTTAGTTTTTCAGCTAAAGTGGATACAGGCAATTTTGTGCTGGCCATTTTGCACAAAAAGGCGTGTTTTTTTATTCCAAATCGTACCAAAAACTAATCAGCACCATGGTCACACAAAAGTGACTTACCTACTAAATTTTATGAAATTTGGTTCATTAGTTTTTGAGTTAGAGTGGATACATACATTGCACAGACAAGCACACAGACAAATAAACACACAGTTAGACACACACACACGCACACACACACACACATACGTCACGCTAAAAATAGATTTTTTCCGTATTCTAGAGGTCCCAAAACGCGTAGATCCGTCGAAAACTCGAGTTGCGATTTTTGGTATGATTCCAATATTTCCCAATACAATACCATGTATTGCAGGGAAAGTAATAATTGAAAATATCTGTTTATATTTAATCTAAAAATTATCTGTAGTAAAACATAATACTAAAATTTGTATAGAAATTTGGCATTGATGAAAAACGGACGTCATTATCATTTTTTTTTAAACGTTGCAGGTTCCTTGGAACTATTATTTATTAAGATATCCTGTTAAGAACAGCTTTTATGCTACCGTCTATGTTATACTGTTAAAATTGAGTGAATTAAGTTAAATGAATTAAAATTTGAACTGATTTGTTTTATCATACTCAGGACCTGACTGACACAGAGGCATATGGGGCCTCTGTGTCAGTCAGGTCCGGACCTCCGCTGTTCCGGACCTCCGCTCATTGGAGGGACCCCAAATTAAACAATTGCTACATGGAAAAAAAAATGAACTTCCTGAAAGAATATATGGGAATATAAATGAATAATATCACCCAATTAGTTTTGGTTTGAACCCGAGTTGAAAAAACGAAATACATTGAACCATATGGGACCTAATTTTTCAAACATATTTAAGCGGTATTGAAATTCACTAATTGCTCTGACAGTTTTAGGAAATATTCAAATTATCCCATAAAATATTTAAAAAAATTTCAGCAAATTATATTCAGTAGTTTTTTAAATAAAAACTAAAATAATAATTACACCTCTTATATGAAGCGATCACGTGACCATGATATGAAAAGATCGCGTGACCCACTTCAAAACAAAATACGTCATCCACCTTGAGTCAAAATCGTTGTTTTTAAAGTTCTTTTTAATTCATAGTTAGTGCTGTATCCTTCCTGAAACCGCTTTATGTTTACTTAAATTCTGTCTATCTACATCCTGAAACAACGCAATTACAATATATTTGAGTTTAAATGATCATCCAACTTTGATTATTTCTACAACGAAGCATACTTTTCACTTATGAAAAACGTAAACAACAAAATATGTAGAAGGAGTTGTATAAGAACTGCTCCAGTTCGTTAACTCAAAATTATTTAGCTCATGGAGTCTGCAATATAGCTGATATGAAAGAAATATTCGCTGATTTTACAGAGAGAAGGACGACTTTTTTGATGAAGTTTTAAGCATAGAGTTTAATTACTTCTACTTCCATGGTCTTAAATTTTTAAATAAAATAAATTATTATAGTGTTGTGATGGATGAAATGAATGGAGAAATGTTTATGAATGAAATGCTGTTTTTATAGAGAGAGCCAGACGTGCTATATTTCGATGACGTCATTTGAATAAATTTCAATTGTTTTCGATGAAGTTTTCAAATATAATAAATTATTGTAGTATTGTGATAATTTTAAAAGTCTTACCGAGGAATGGATCGCATTTTATAGATGTTTAAACCAGGCAATTTATATTTCAATGTCGTCATTTGAATGAAGTGCATGTTTTTCGATGAAGTTTTAAGTTTTTAAATATAATAAATTAATGTAGTATTGTGATAATTTTTAAAATATTACTGAGAAATGTATCGCATTTCAGAGATATTTGAATAAAATTGCATTGAAGTTGGAATGTGTTTCATAATCAATGCTTTATGAATGATTGATCTTTCTTGTTATATTTGTCGAGAGGTTGAGGGAGGCCCAACGGAATGTCGTCTGCCACGAGTCCCAGTTAGTCGAGTCCTGATCATATTTGCATTTTAAAAGTAAGGTAGCACATATGCTATTACGAGGCTTACATATTTAACACAACATCGCAATGTACCGATTAATTAAATCTACGTTTCTTAAATACGTTATGTTTCCCATACATTTCTACAAAACCTACCTCCATTGATGTTATCAAACACTATTGTAACGAAATCATCTCTGTCAGGCCTATTTTGCTCGTGCATGAACCCCAGAGTGTGCATCAGCTCGTGCAGGACAATACCCTTCACAAAGCAATTTTTATGCAAGGTAACCCTGTTCGTCCTTTGTCTTCGTCCTAAACCAGCTCGACACCTAAAACAGTCCACGAAGAATGAGAGGAGTAAATGGTATTTTATATACATAAAATAATTACAATAATAGTTTCTTGGGAATCATATTTCCAAAACGATCGCTAAAGGTTAATAGGTGTTTATATGACTCAATATAAAGCTTGATGCATTCCAGTTTTATAAATCGAAAGAAACTTTTCATGGAATGAGAAGATACAATTCTACAATTCAAAACATTTTTATACATTTAGCTGGAGCACAATTCGTTGGAATTTGTTGAAAAATTGTAGAAATAGTTACTGTATCATATCTATTTTTCGATTTCTATAAATGTATTTACAGTGTAAGTTTGATATACACCAAAAATTGGAAATTCAGAAAACTCGTTTGTGTTTAAGATAAGTTATTTTTGAGCATAAAAAATGGACCAAAACGCATAAAGTCCACTTATAAAATAAAATATTTAATCACTACGCTTCTTCCCTACAATATATGTTAAAATTTATCACATATGCTAATTATTATTATTATTTTTGCATTTTTGAAGAGTTATTTTTGAACGTCTATTTGAGCAACATTTTTGCCTTTCAGCCTGCGCAATTTCAATTCAACCGCTCGTATAATCATACACTTTTTAAGAAGTATTGCATATCATCAGAAATATTCGTCGAAATCGGATTGTCTCTATTATCAGTTGGTCATTATCGGTTGGTATTTTCTCTGTTGACCAGTTATCGCCGGTTAGTTGTGCTGGAAGAGCAGCAGGCGCCCTTTTTGTTGCCACAATCAGCAACGAATCCATACCGTAAAACATTTATCCACATTAAATATACAAATTAAAAAAATCGATTATATTTTAGAGGATTCATAACTGATAGATAGGTAAATAGACAGATGGTCAAAGGTATAAATAGACAGGCAGATAGAGGGCTTGATACAGTAATGGATCCACTTTGACGAGGAGGATATTTGTCCCAGTAACTGAACGGTTAGAAGTAAGGGCATAGTCTGGCAAGTTCGAAGATTCAAAACTCGGTTCCCGACTGGAACAGTAAGACCTTTGTAGTTTTTAAAGGTCCACTTCAACGAGAAGAAATTGGAAGCTAGCTTATCCCAGTAGCTCAATGGTTGGAACATCGGCTGGCCAGCTCGAAGATGCGTGGTTTGATCACCGTTTGGCAAAGTAAAACCTCTACAAACTAACCAATAAATACCTTCATGACACGTAACACAGCCGAAAGTAACTGCCAACCCCATCCCTGATTAGAATGGCTATTTGATATTGCCTACATGAATAACTACTTACCCTGATCCTGGCATGACAACTATGTAAGACGTCTCATTCGTTCTTGGTATGAATCGTACACAGGTAAGATTATGAAAGTCATTGATGGCATCCAAAATAAATTTTTTATTTCTTGAACCTGTTGAAAAGCATTTAAAAGATGCTTTAGTTAATTCCAAAATGTATCAATTGTGTAACATTAAATTAAAACAATTTTAATAGTTGATAAATTTGCCGCAGCACCTTGCATAAAAATGTCCATAGTTTGATTAAATTTATAACGATTATAGAATACAAAACATTCTGTATGCAAATTGTTGCACGATTTAGTTGTATTTATAAGATTACCAATTAACATCAGAATTAAAATCCAGTTATTTCAGTTTAATTTAGCTAGTTTGACAGGCAAATATTTTAACATTAAAACTTTTTAGAATCAAAATATAATAACATTTTATAACAGCTTAATAAGGAATCGTGTTTCAACTATCAGTAATCAGAATTGGTGGACAAGTTTCATGATTCTCAAGGCTCATCATGACTAAATATCCATCCATTACTTAGTCGAGTGTCGTACAGGACAGAGCACCAGGCGCGAAGCGCCTTTAATCTCCAGTTTCAATATGTGGTTCTTATCGTCAAACTGTGACATTAATTCAGTGACCCTAATTGGAGGTTCGAGGTTTTTATTTACTACTTTTTAACACTTTACAACAAAGTTGAAAAGTGTTTATGACTTTGTTCATTCTGTCTGTCTGTCTGTCTGTCTGTCTGTCTGTCCGTTAGCACGATAACTGCCGTAAAAACGACTTATTAACACTTTACAACAAAGTTGAAAAGTGTTTATGACTTTGTTCATTCTGTCTGTCTGTCTGTCTGTCTGTCCGTTAGCACGATAACTGCCGTAAAAACGACTTAATCAAAATGAAATTTTAGTATGTTGTTCAGACGGTCTGTAGGACCTATGGGAATATAAATGAATAATATCACACAATTAGTTTTGGATTGAACCCGGGTTGAAAAAATGAAATACATTGAGCCCTATGGGACCTAATTTTTCTAACATTTTTTAAGCGGATTTAAAATTCACAAATTGCTTCGAAAATTTTAGGTAACAGTCAAATTGTTCCATAAAATATATAAAAAAAAAATTCAGCTAAATATATTCAGTAGTTTTTTAAATAAAAATTAAAATAATAATTACACATTTTATATGAAACGATCGCGTGACCATGATATGAAACGATCACATGACCCACTTCAAAATGAAATATGGCATCCATCTTGTTTCAAATTCGTGATTTTTTAAAGTTCTTTTTAATTCATATTGAGTGTTGTATCCATCCTAAAACTACTTTATTTCTGCTTAAATTCTGTGCATCTACATACTAAAACAACACAATGACAATATATTTGAGTTTAAATTCTCATTCAAATTTGATTATTTCTACAATTAAGCCTATTTTTCACCTATGTAAAATGTAAACAGCAAAATATGTAGAATGAGTTGTATTAGAATTACTGTATTTCTTTAACACAAAATAATTCAGTCCATGGAGTCTGCACGGCTGATATGAATGAAATATTAATTGATTTTATAAACAGAAGGACGATATTTTTCGATGAAGTTTTAAGCATAAAGTTTATGAATTGTAGCTCCATGGTCTTAATTTTTAAATAAAATAAATTATTATAGTATTGTGATGAATGAAATGGAGAAAGTTATGAATGAAATCCTGCTTTTATAGAGAGATCCAGGCGTGTTATTTTTTCTATGACGTCATTTGAATTAATTTCAGTTGTTTTCGATGAAGTTTTCAAATATAATAAATTATCGTAGTATTATGATAGATTTAAAAATATTACCGTGGAATGTATTGCATTTTAGAGATATTTAAACCACGCAATTTATATTTCAATGCCGTCTTTTGAATGAAGTTCATTTTTTTCAATGAAGGTTTAAGTTTTCAAATATAATAAATCAATGTAGTATCGTGATAAGTTTTAAAATATTACCGAGGAATGTATTGCATTTTCGACTTTTTTAAATAAAATTGCATTGAAGTTGGAAAGTGTTTCATAATCAATGCTTTAAGCATGATTGATCTTTCTTGTTATTATTTGTCCTAGCTCCTAGTGTGGCAGTTTGTTGCACATTTAGAGTTTAAGCAGTTTGGGGGGTTGATGCAGATCTGAGGGTTACCTAGCATATTGGCAGCTTAGAGTTTTGAACATTAGTCACGAGTTTTATTTGATATCAGATGTTTGAGGTTGGCTATTTAATTCCGATTATCGATGTTTAGAACAGCGCGGGGTCTCTTACGCGATTTGGCCTTGCGATGATCATAGTCATGCAGATTGAATAACAGTTCATTTAGAACGGATGGCAAATTTTTGTAAAATTTAAGCGCTAGCTTTTTAATTTGGGCTCTAACAGTTTTTATTTTGAAGTCATTCCTAATTACCGAGTTCCTTAAGTACCTGGGAGCTTTCCTGATAATCCGTAGGATTTTGTTTTGTTTTGTCTCTAGGAGGTCTATTGTAGTTTTACAGGCATATCCCCATACGGGTGCTGCATACAGCATTCCCGGGCGGATGACCGATTTATAAATTAGCAGTTTGTTTTGATGACTGAGATTTCCGTTTCCTATCATTGGGTATAAGGCTCCTGTAGTTATATACGCTTTTTTGATTAAGTTCGTTACGTGCTGTTTCCAGGTTAGGTGGGAATCTATCGTTACACCTAGGTATTTAGTAGATTTTTCCGCGCGTAAGGCATGATTGTTACTTTCCTTATATACATAATGTATAAGGAAAGTATTGTGACGGGGTCGAAAATTCAAATTCGAGTTTTCGACGGGAGAGCACGTTTCAAGCATCCCTGATCACGAATCAAACATTTTTGAAGTGATGTCTGTGTGTGTGTATGTGTGTGTGTGTGTATGTGTGTGTGTGTGTGTGTGTGTGTGTGTGTGTGTGTGTGTGTGTGTGAAAGTATGTGTGTGTGTCAGTGAGTCCGGGAGACGATAACTGACGAACGAATGGACCGATTCGAACCAAATTTGGTACAAAAATCACAATCCGTAAACACTGGAAGCCTATTGTTTTTATATGGAATCGAATGTTCAGAACCCCCCTAAATTTTCGAATGAAATTTTGAAAAAATCGTCAAAAAATCAAATCCGCTAATAAAGTTACGCAAATAGACATTTCTTATGTAATTTTTCATTAGGAAACGATTGACATAAATTTTAGAACGCTAACATGGACCGTTCTCGAGATATTGTACATTTTTCAAAAAAATTATGAAAAAGTCACATAAAAAAAAAATTCCTATTGAGAAACATGTTCACTTTTCATATGTAATACTATGCGATAAATTGAATGACATCATTCTCGTGGATCTAGCTCGTTCCATTCATGAAAAAATATTCTTTGAATAATACTTTTGTATTTGAACGCCAATAGTCATTTATGTGCTGTAAGAATAACTTTTTTCTTAGTGCATAACGCTTGGCCAGATTTTGGCGACGAATTTGGCGGAATGTCGCCAACTTGGCAACTTTTTTGAAATGTTGCCAAATTAATGAAACTCTCGCCAAATGGATAAAAATGATGCTAAATCAATGAAAATGACGACTAATTGTAGAAAATTCAATATCTTGGAAAGAATATTAGTATCTACTATAAGAAAAACCTATTTTTTTACTGTAAAAGTAGTAAATTCATTACATTATATAAGGAAAGTGATGTGTTGCCCACATCAGATTTTTTATATATAATGGCGGCGGCGGTTTGTTTTTCCTCGAGAAATAGATCCAATGACATTTATTGGGGTTTAATTTTGTTCGCCATTTTTCCAGCCATGTTTGGAGTATGTCTAAGTGTTGTAGTAGCTGTCTGTGCATTACTGAGACATAGGGGTGTTTTGCAAGTATCGCACTGTCGTCTGCATAGAGTACCAGCTCTGTGTTTGGAGTCCTGGGGATGTCGTTCAGGTATATGTTAAAGAGTGTCGGGCCCAGGATAGAACCTTGCGGTACACTACTTTTATTGAGCTTGGGTGTTGATAAGTTACCTCCTACTCTGACTTGAAAGTGTCTGTTATTTAAGTATGAGATTAAAAGTTTGACAAGAGCGTCAGGGACTTTAAAGTGATCAATTTGTACGCTAATCCACAGTGCCATACTTTATCAAAGGCTTTTTGTATGTCCAGAAAAATCGCAGCTGTGGGTGTCTTACTATTAAGTCCAGAAGGTATGTACGCTACCACTCTCAGGAATTGATGAGTGGTGGAGTGCTTTGGCCGAAATCCAAACTGCTCCGGAAAGATAATGTCATTCTCACTAAGGTGCATGTTCAGTCTCTTAAGAATTATTTTCTCAGTAATTTTACTAAGTGTCGGTAGCAAGCTAATTGGTCTGTAGTTGGCTGGAATTGTGGCATCCTCACCTGGCTTAGGGATTGTTATGATTATCGCTTCCTTCCATTCTTTGGGAAAGTAGTTTAGTTTTAATATTTTATTTATTAAGATAGTCAAGTAACATATTACGTTTAGGGGTAGGTTTTTAACCGCAATATTTCTGATTTTGTCGTGCCCTGGGCTTTTACGGTTTTTGAGGTTTTTGATAATTTCTACTATCTCCTGCGGGGTAGCTGGGATAATCTCAGTCGTTACCGGGGAATTCCTGAAGTTATTTAAGGTTTGTCTAACCATTCTTAGGGTATCCTGACACATTAGATCGTGGTTTGGTTGGAATTGTTTTTCATAATGGCTTGCGAGCGCCTCGGCTTTTTCCTCGTCTGAATACGTGATTTTAGCGCCATCCATTAGAGGCGGGAGCTTAATTGAAGGTTTCTTGAGTCTTTTAGCGAATTGCCAGAGCGATACGTCTTCTGGGCTAAGGGATTCGACTAGTTCTTTATACTGTTGCTGCTTTTCTGCGACAATTTTCCCCTGACTTTGCACGTGAGTCTGTTACGCTCCCTTTTAAGGGCGGGGTCTCTGTTAGCCTGCCATGTCTTACGTATTCTATTCCTTTGCCTGACCACACTATTTAGTGCTAATATTAAAATTTATTATATATCAAGATTTCAAAAATATAAGTGGTAAGTTACAAATATTACTTTTTATTACGCAACTCATATCAATTCTCGAAACATTGAGCTGAGACAAAAAAGTGGCAGAAAAATTAGCTTGATAGTTAGAGATCTCACCAATAGAGATATTGTCAATAAATTATTGGAAGCCCCTCTCATCCCGAAGTTTTGTGACTATAGTGCAGAATGGTTTAAAACCTAGTATTGTGAGATTTGGTTTGATAACACCAAGCCATATAATACTCAAAGCTTTTAATAACTTTTTCAAATTAACATTTTTACTATTATATAAAAAATTTTCATTGCAACAAAATATTTATGTAAGAGTCTTCATATGCTGGCAAATGGTGTGCACATTTCATTTTTGATGGACCTATTAAGTATATTCGGTATTACTTACTTATTTCGTACAATCGCAGGAATTTTCGAAAAAATCAACAGCGATATCACCAGAACCGGTAAAGAGATGATAATCCTTAATAAGCTCCTACCTCTTCTGGAATTTGATGCCAAATCCATATCAGTCATCATCTAATATCTATCTGTACCCAATCCTGAGAAATTGATGCTTGAATGACATTTTTGAACAGGAAGTAACAAGAAATAATACGTAGAAATCCTTAGAAAATTCCCCTTGCTTTTTCCAGAATGTTATGCCAAATTCATATCTGTTAACATCTAAGTTCTATCTATAGCCAATCTTGAGAAATAGATGTTTCAAGTAAAAGGAAAATATTTGAACCCGAAATGGGGAAATAACCAGAAATCTAAACCTTTAGTGAACTCCCTTCTACCCCTAGAAGCCAAAGCGGAATTTATATCAGTTATCATCTAATCTCTATCTATAGCACATCCTGAGAAATAGATGTTTCAATAAAATCTTTGTAAAAGCAATAACATAGCAAATGTTTTGCCAACAATAAACAATATTTTGCTTACTCAAAATACCTATAAACTGTAGAATTGAATGCCAAACACCTGAAAAACAGCTTTAGGCATTTTGTAAGTATCAAACTAGTGAGTACTTTTAAGAAAACTTCTCAGAAGCTTCTTAGTCGTGCAATTGTTGGGTTTCTTTAAAAAAAAAATACCGACTTATTTTACCTTTTTCTTTTCAATAAATAAATCTCAATACAGCGTAAAAATTTTCCGTAAATAAGCTCGATGAATCAAAATACATTTATATTTAGATTATAAAAAATATAGAGGAAACTTACTGTAACCATTTGATATCTTATACGGAATAATCCCGTTATCCCATATCTTCTCGGAGTTACTGATTGCAGTCCGGAACTACAAAATTCAAAATACATGGTTACCAGAATGACTTACTGCATGCATGGCACATATACAGCTTCGCAATAAGTACTAGAAGGCATTTGTTCGCAGTATAATACAAAAAGTACAACATTATTTAAATAATAATATTAATAATAATAATAATAATAATAATGTGGATAGCACACGTGTGACTTCCTCTTCAGACTCAAACTTCATACATGTATAATTTCAATGAAATATTAAATATTTTGTTAGATACTCTCAATCTATTATATAATATGTCGATAAACATAAGTAATCGATAAACATAAGGCCTGATGACAATTTGCAAAAGCAGAGATACAGAACATTTTGCATGTTTGGACATTTTTTGATACTCTCTCCTATAAAACATGAAAATGTAATTAGATAAATAATGACAAATGAGTAGATATTATGTGTAATTTTGCATTGAAATTGAATAAAATAACTTGAATAAATTAAATAAAAATGCTAAGCGGCAACGTCGACTTATTGAACGTTTAGGGTCTAAGAAGAAAAAACCTTAAATAAAAGACTATCATTATTATTAAATATTTTTATCAGAATTCAATTTATGTCATTACTTGTACGTTATAACGAAATTTTAAAATATTATGTTTACCTTTAGCGATAGCCAATCATGTCAACTCCCATTTCCTCCCATTTATTTTTGTGTCCCCACAAAATGAAATTTTCTAGTTTTCAGCATTTTTTGCTAGCATGAAAAAAGAGAGATATAAGGAAAGCAGTAAATATCCGCTAAGTTATAAGGCCTATCTATAACACATTAGTAAGAAAAAATAGAATTCTACTCTATTAAACAAATGATCAGAGTTTAAATCAACCAATTCCTATTATTAAAATTCAAAACTATATTCATGTTTTTTCATATTTCATTAAAAATGTATTCCTAGTTGGAATTTAAAAATCCATACCTCTACTATGGGCAGCATCTAGTCAATGCACGCATAATGAACGTGTGAAATCAGCAAGCCTGTGGAAAAACGCCGTCATAGCTTTCACAGTATACCGTCAAGTTAGCTTTGTAACCTGTTGTTGTTGTTGAGACCCAGACTGTCCGACCTATCCGAAAGGTGTAAGGTAACTGTTTGGACGGTCGGGAAGTGCCACCCAATTCAGACCGGAACCCAGTGGGGGAGGCATTCACAGGGACCGTACCCTCCTTCCCCTACCACCAACCTCTCGGAAGGACTTACGGATCCACATGTTTAACGTGATCATACTTCGAGTGAACACGGCGGCAGTTTTGGCAGTGGCTGGAATCGAACCCGGGCCTACCGAGTGCAACTCCTGCGAGCTAATCACTGGGCTACCGCGCTAGCAGATTTGTAGCCTGTATAACATTGGACAAAAACAATTTTGTTTCTGTACAATGCATACTATACAGGGTGTCCAACATTGACTTCGGTTTTTGTTCCTTAAATATTGATTTTAGAAATATATAATAAATTACAAAGTTGCGTACAAAAAGGTACAGAATTTTATGAAATCGATAAAAATTTTCAGGGGATTAAATTTTAAGAAACACAAAATTAAAATTTTTATACGGCCCCCGTACCAAAACATTTCCAATGAGTGAAATGTGCTCCACACACTAATAAGGTGATGCACAAAATGTCAGCATTTCATCATAAAAAATCCCAGAGATATGTTTAAACAAATTTGGTGAAGGATTAATCACAAATTAAAATATAAATGTTTACAGCAAGAGTACAAATAACACAACGCAGAACTTCATCATAGGCTTGTTATCAGGCGAAAGCAGCTCTGTATTGGCAGGGATGGAAAACATTTTAAACAATCCTTGTAATCTTTGTGTAAAGTTACTATTTCTACACAGTGTAGATACTTTTATACCAATAAATAATAAAATTATTATTTATTTATGTAATCATTGCTTTCTTTCGTAATTTGTGTATGATCTCTGAAACGCGATCTGCCGACATGATTTTTCCCCTCTTAGAACCCATGTCGATGCATCGAAAAGTGGTTTATTTCAGCATTTTTGTCCTTTCATATCTCTGGGACTTTTCATGATAAAATGCTGATATTTTGTACATCACCTTAGTATATGGGGCACATTTTACGCAATGGAAATATTTTTGTACGGGGGCCGTATAAAAATTTAAATTTTGTATTTCTTAAAATTTAATTTCCCTGAAAATGTTAATCGGTTTTATAAAAGATTGTACCTTTTTTACGCAACTTAATTTATTCTATATGTCTAAGACCAATACTTAAGGAATAAAAGCCGCGGTCAATGTTTTTGTGATACCCTGCATATATTAAAGACAAGAAAGATCAATCATGCTTAAAGCATTGATTATGAAACACTTTCCAACTTCAATGCAATTTTATTTAAACATGTCTAAAATGCAATACATTCCTCGGTAATATTTTAAAACTTATCACAATACTACATTAATTTATTATATTTGAAACCTTAAACCTTCATCGAAAAAAATTAACTTCATTCAAATGACGGCATTAAAATATAAATTGCCTGGTTTAAACATCTCTTAAATGTTATACATTCCTCGGTAATAATTTTAGAATTATAATAATACTACGATAATTTATTATATTTGAAAACTTCATCGAAAACAACTGAAATCCATTCAAATGACGTCATAAAAAAATAACACGCCTGGCTCTCTCTATAAAAGCAACATTTCATTCATAAATAATTCCCCCATTCATGTCATTCATCACAATACTATAATAATTTATTTTATTTAAAAATTAAGACCATTGAGCTACAAGAAAGTAAACTCTATGCGTAAAACTTCATCGAAAAATATCGTCCGTCTCTTTCTAAAATCAATGAATATTTCATTCACATCAGCTAAGCAGACTCCATGGACTGAATGATTTTGTGTTAAAGAATTACAGCGATTCTAATACAACTCATTCTACATATTTTGCTGTTTACATTTTACATAGGTGAAAAATAGGCTTAATAGTAGAAATAATCAAATTTGGAAGAGCATTTAAACTGAAATATATTGTCATTGCGTTGTTTCAGTATGTAGATGCACAGAATTTAGGCAAAAATAAAGTAATTTTAGGACGGATACAACACTCAATATGAATTAAAAAGAACTTTAAAAATCACGATTTTGACACAAGATGGATGCCATATATCATTTTGAAGTGGGTCATGTGATCGTTTCATATCATGGACACGTGATCGCTTAATATAAGAGGTGTTATTATTATTTTAATTTTTATTTAAAAAACAACTGAATATATTTCGCTGAATTTTTTTTATATATTTTATGGAACAATTTGAATATTGCCTAAAATTTTCGAAGCAATTTGTGAATTTTAAATCCGCTTAAAAAATGCTTGAAAAATTAGGTCCCATAGGGCTCAATGTATTCCATTTTTTCAACCCGGGTTCAATCCAAAACTAATTGGGTGATATTATTCATTTATATTCCCATAGGTCCTATAGACCGTCTGAACAACATACTAAAATTTCATTTTGATTAAGTCATTTTTACGGCAGTTATCGTGCTAACGGACAGACAGACAGACAGACAGACAGAATGAACAAAGTCATAAACACTTTTCTACTTTGTTGTAAAGTGTTAAAAAGCATTGTCAAAATCAGACTCTTGAGTTCTGATGCATATTTTAAGTATCTATGAATAAGAAGCAGCCAAGGCTAAACCAAGGTTGTTGAACCAAGGCTAACTATAGGTCCTAATCTAGTTAGAATTGGTCCCAAGTTAACTAGATTCCCCTATCTAGCTCACCTGGTGCCTATGGCTTATAAGTACAATGCTCCATCATCTGAGCTATTCCTCCACAACTTTGCCAACACGCGTTCACTCTTAAGATGGATTAAAATCAGCAGTTTTCTAGAATGCGTGCATAATGCAGCTGAACATCGAAACAATTTAACATATTAATAAATCAATTATAATTCTTTGAAAGATGCTATAACTTAATTAGGCACTTAATGTAATGAACTTAATTCATCACCATCTTTCAAAAAATTAAACTTTATTTATATGGATATACATGTGAGCATGTGAAATTTGTGTGTAATATGAAATTTGTGTGTAATGTGAAATTTGTTACATAAATAGTCATTTTATATGCAATATTTAATTTAAAAGCGAATAACATCATTTATAGAACATTAACATCCAAATTACTTTCCTTATATACATAATGTATAAGGAAAGTATTGTGACGGGGTCGAAAATTCGAATTCGAGTTTTCGACGGGAGAGCACGTTTCGAACATCCCTGATCACGAATCAAATATTTTCGAAGTGATGTCTGTGTGTGTGTGCGTGTGTGTGTGTGTATTTATGTGTGTGTATGTGTGTGTATGTGTGTGTGTGAGAGAGAGAGAGAGAGAGTCTGTGGAGACGATAACTGACGAATGAATGGACCGATTCGAACAAAATTCGGTACATAAATCACAATCCGTAAACACTGGAAGCCTATTGTTTTTAAACGCAATCGAATGTTCAGAACCCCCTAAATTTTCGAGTGAAATTTTGAAAAAATCGTCAAAAAAACAAAACCGCTAATAAAGTTACACAAATAGACATTTCTTATGTAATTTTTTATTAGAAAACGATTAACATAAGTTTCAGAACGCTAACATGAACTGTTCTCGAGATATTGCACATTTTTTAAGAAAAATATTAAAAAGTCATATAAAATAAAAAAAAATATATTTCCTATTGAGAAACATGTTCACTTTTCATATGTAACACCATGCGATAAATTTGGTGACATCATTCTCGTGTATCTAGCTCGTTCCAGTCATGAGAAAAGATACTTCGATTAATACTTTTGTATTTGAACGCCAATAGTCATTTATCTGCTATAAGAATAACTTATTTCTCCGCCAGTAAAGCTTGGCGAGATTTTGGCGGAATGTCGCCAACTTGGCGACTTTTTGAAATGTTGTCAAATTAACGAAAATCTCTCTAAATGGATTAAAATGAAACTAAATCAATGAAAATGACGACTAATTGTCGAAAATTCAATATCTTGGAAAGAATATAAGTATCTACTATAAGAAAAACCTATTTCTTTTACTGTAAAAGTAGTAAATTCATTGCATTATATAAGGAAAGTCATGTGTTGCCCACATCAGATTTTTTTTATATATTGCACCGTTTTTTTAAAGGGGTAAAACATAAGTTAAATACAATTAGTATTATTAAATGAGTGAATTATTTGGCAGAAATTTTAAGCAGAAACGAATAGAGCTTGTTTAGAAATTATCAAGAACCGTTTCAGAGACACTACAAATTATAATTTCATGCAGAGAATACAATTGCTCTTAAAATATCAAGTGATTTTCTTGGAATCTGGTGTTGCTTTTTAATAGATAATAATAAAATCTAATAATTTTTAGCAAAATTAAAGAAAACACTCATTTACATTATTGCCATTCAAAATATATAAAGTTGGAAATCTGTCTGGAAAGTCATGTGTTGAACACATTACACTTTTAGTTATTCTCTTACGTTTGGGTAAAAATTGTAGCATAAATCAGCGAATAGATAGAAACCAACAATTACGAAAATTTAACTTGATTATGCAGATATCAGTATTTTTAGAGAATATCTCTATAAGAATAATCTTAGAAGAGTAAACATTAAATAAGAACGGCAGAATTATGGGTGAAGCATTTATCCATCTTAACTGAAATTGTTTAAGCTGAGACATGAAGTCTGAGCAGCAATTAATCATCTGCGTGATTTATGCGCTTGGTGTAGAATCTACTTCTCTTCTGAGAATTAAATGGAGTGGGTGAGAAAATATATACATTGTCCTGTTTAATGAAAAGTAGTAAAGCTCAAGTGAGAATTTCTTGAAATATTTTAAACACAAAAAAAGTGTAAGAGGGGAGATGTAGCCAGTACGTACTGCTACGCACGTTAGAATAAAATGTCATACATTAAGTCCGATACGAAAAACACTTTTACGCTACTATTTTCTTAAACTGCTACACAAAAAAAGTATTTTCTTCCACAATTTTTCAAATTCGGGATTTCAAGGGATAGATCCTTTTAAGACTTCCTGATAAGAGTTGACATCATCCAAAAAGGAAAAAATCTGATGTGGGCAACACATGACTTTTCTTATATAATGAAATGAATTTACTACTTTTAGAGTAAAATAAAAAGGTTTTTCTTCTAGTAGATACTAATATCCTTTCCAAGATAGAGAATTTTCGACAATTAGTCGTCATTTTCATTGATTTAGCCTCATTTTTATCCATTTGGCGAGATTTTCGTTAACTTGGCAACATTTCAAAAAGTCGCCAAGTTGGCGACATTCTGCCAATTTCGTCGCCAAAATATCGCCAAGCCTTATGGACGAAGAAATAAGTTATATATATATAACTTATTAGATATTGAATTTTCGACATATATTATATAACTATTATTATATATTTATTTATTATATAACTTATTAGATATTGAATTTTCCACAATTAGTCGTCATTTTCATTGATTTAGCGTCATTTTTATCTATTTGGCGAGATTTTCGTTAATTTGGCAACATTTCAAAAAGTCGCCAAGTTGGCGACATTCCGCCAATTTCGTCGCCAAAATCTCGCCAAGCGTTATGGACGAAGACATAAGTTGTTCTTACAGCAGATAAATTGGCGTTCAAATGCAAAAGTATTACTCAAAGTATCTTTTTTCATTAATGGAACGAGCTAAATCCACGAGAATGATGTCACCCAATTTATCGCATGATATTATATATGAAAAGTGAACATGTTTCTCAATCGGAAATATTTTTTTTTCTATTTTATATGACTTATTGATATTTTTGTTTGAAAAATGTGCAATATCTCGAGAACGGTTCATGTTAGCGTTCTAAAATTTATGTCAATCGTTTTCTAATGAAAAATTACATAAGAATTGTCTATTTGCGTAACTTTAATATTAGTTTTGATTTTTTGACGATTTTTTCAAAATTTTATTCGAAAATTTAGGGGGGTTTTGAACATTCGATTGCGTATAAAAACAATAGGCTTCCACTGTTTACAGATTGTGATTTTTGTACCAAATTTGATTTGAATCGGTCCATTCGTTCGTCAGTTATCGTCTCCACAGATCCACTGACACACATACACACACATACTTTCACACACACACACACAGACACACACACACACACACACACACACACACACACACAGACATCACTTCAAAAAAATTTTTATTTCTTGATCAGGGATGCTTGAAACGTGCTCTCCCGTCGAAAACTCGAATTCGAATTTTCGACCCCGTCACAATACTTTCCTTATACATTATGTATGTAAGGAAAGTAAAACAGAACACTATAAGGAAACAATCGTTAATGAAGAATATGAGCTACCATCATTTAGCTTCCGCACTCAATTGTCTCCTTTACTTCCAAATGCGCCTTCATTTGCTTCCTAGATGAAGGCTTGTATCCTAGAACAGTGTGTATCTCTTATTTATAAATGCGATATCACCCCTCCCCTGGATGGTGACTATTCATCCAGTCTTCGAAAGTGTTTATATAATTAATTTTCGGTTAAATGCTACTGAATTTCATCATCGCACATATTCACAGTTATATTTTACAGAAATTTGATCAACTGTGTTGCATTATTCTGCCATTTGTTTCACATTGTTCCATACCTCCTTGGATTTTCATTTTCATATGAATACCGTTCCGTTACAAAAGTTATATTTATTGATAATGCAAAACTCAAATGTAGATAATAAAGAAGATTCAGCTGTATGCAGCTTAATTAATCCAACTATAATTTTTCAGCATATTTGTATATCTGTTACAGCTAAAACTCGAAATCAGTTAATGTGCAGATTACCTACCTAATCTGCAGATTAACTGATTTGCTCTGTTAACGTACGGAATCAAGAGTTTTCAGCATTTTACCTAGGTAATGTGCATATTAACGGCTTCCGTATCGTTAAAATTATCGGTTTCTCTCGTTTCCTTTGCCTACTCCTTCCCTCTCTCTCTCCACTTTAAGTTTGGTTTCGCCAGCGTCTTGTCGTCGCCGGTTGTTTTTATTTCTCATAATTTGCGTCGGCTGCCAGTGCGTAGCATAGCTAATTCTGTTTTCAAATAAACTTGGTACTAAAACGGGTATTTTAAAACAATTGTATGCAAAATCTGAATTCAGTGTTTGCAAAGAGAGATTTTTAACGAAAGAAGATGTCCCTGCTGTAGAAATATCTTTACGTCAAACAGCAATAAAACAATCCCTTGGTACTGGGCAGGGTTTCAGAAAATGTGATTGCAAATCTAAATGTACCACAAATAGGTGTGCTTGTCGCAAAAACCAATTGCTATGTAATTCACCAGTTTTAAGTGTCACCAATCTTTAGATTGCACTAATAAGTAAACATAATTTTATCATATGTTTTGCAAATTCATTTCTTTAATTTTAATATTATTTTAAACCGTTTGATTCTTTGTATTATAATTTTTTAATTGATTGATGATTGATTCTATCAACTAATTTGTTGATTATTTGATTGTATTAACTTGATTCTTTACAAACGTTGCTGTTGTTCCAGCAAAGATCTTATTTTCACTTGACCGAGTGTCTAGTAGGTAATGTGCGGATTACCTAGTTAATTTGCAGATTACCTAGGTAATTTGTGAGAAATGAAACAATTTTCGGTACTTTAACGGATCGCCCTAGTTAATCTGCACATTACCTAGACAATCTGTAGAATAACTGATTTCTGTATTTTAGCGGTAACATATCCATGTATTTGAAACCTCCCCATTACAAGAGTTTTATTTATTTATAATGAAAAACACCAATGTAGATAACAAAGAAATTCCTGCTTTCAATTATATGCTATTTGATTCATTCAACGAAGATTTTTCAACGGATTTGTATATTTGTGCATATCGTCCCAGTATAAGACTTACATTTTTTATAATAATTCAACACGCAAGTTGTAGGGTCCACTCCGACAATTAGAGCTTGCAATTTCGTCCCAGTAGCTCAACGGTAGAACGTCGACTGGTCAATTCGAAGATCCAGGTTTCGAATCAACAAGCAATCGAAGCAGCAATGTGCTTTATAATGGCGCTCGAACAAATCAGACCTGTAGGTTAGTGCAAAGATGCCAGAGGTCTGAAGACCCCAGACCGTGCGACTCACATAGTGGGTTTAGAGTAGCTAACTGCACGACCGGGAAAGGATATCTCCTGCACTCAGGAGGCACCCAAGGTCTACCATTCCGCCAGACGAACTTTTATTTAGGTCTAAAAATATAACAATTGATGAAAAATATTGTGATTAAACAGACAGTTTTACATTATATTTGAACTTGACAAGTACGTCCATTTTACAAAAATAGGAAAAGGGTTATTGCGAATATAGATAAAAAGATCATTGAAACATAAAATTTAGAGTGAGGTATAATAAAATAATGAAAAATCGATTAAAATTAAAGAAAATACTAAAATTTTAAAAGTAAAATTTAGAAAATATATAAAAAGAAAATATATGAAAAGGAAAAAAAAATTAGGCGTATGAAAAACAAAAACAGAAATTTAGAATAAAATTTGGAAAAGAAAGATAAGAAAAAATACAAATAAAAAGGGTCAAAAGAAAAAGAACGATCCCAGAAAATAAGGACAGTTAACATAGCTTTTTTTTTTCCAGAAAAAATGGAGAAAACGCAATAACTTCATATAGGTTAATAAGAATGATATAAAGGGATTCATTGATCAAAATTAATTGAGAGCAAAATCTACTCATAAGCTTAGGTCACTTTATTAGAAATTCCCATGGCAACAAGAATGCAGTTTTTAATTTTATCTACTGAAGAGGGATTTGAACGAACTAGATCCCATAGGTCTGAAATTGATCCTACTACGACTAGCACGAATTCAGTTGACTCTGGGATATGGAACGCTGATTTCAAATCAAGAGGATAAAGACCACGCAGGGGGCTAACCTGAGGTAAAAGTAGCATGAGGTGGTCAGCCAGATTGTCGGTTGTATGCCATTCTGGCATTAGAGAATGAATAATGCAGTGTCCACTACGAAAATAAGAGTTTGCAATTTCGTCCCAGTAGCTCAATGGTTAAGCGTTGATTGGCTAGTTCGAAGATCCAGGGTTCGATATCCGGTTTGGAGCAGCGAGGTTCTTTTCAAAATGTAAATAATAAATTAATTTTATAATAAATATCTAATCGAACATTGTTAGATCAGATATTGAATATGTCGAGATATTGTACATTTTCATAAAATGATCATAAGTTCTCAAAATGATCATAAAATTATCAGACATTGTACATTTTCTTAACATAATTCATTTACAAATTTATCTAATTAATCAGGCATAAGATGTTCCATTTAAATAATTATTAATGGCTGCATTACATTAATTGTTCTTTTGAAGTCTCACAGCAATATCTCATTTACGTTTAAAGCTGAATTTTTAACTTAATTGTACTAATTACACTCCTCAAAATAATGGAATGTATTACAACTTAATAACAAAAGAAAGGCTTTGTACTTTTCAAAGTAAATAATATTTTAAAACGTTGAATTCTCTGTGTGAAGAATAAACATTGTATTTTGTTATAACAATAGCTGCTGTAAACAAATCTATAGATAAATTTATTTCATTAGTGATACATTAAATGCAATCAATCTCCATTTAATATTTTTATTTAGTAATAGAACGAAAGGTTCTAAATAATATTTGTTGAGTAAAAATAAACAAGTAAAAATAAAAAAAAGAAAGATCAATCATGCAAAAAGCATTGATTATGAAACACTTTCCAACTTCCATGCAATTTTATTTAAACATCTCTAAAATGCAATACATTCCTCGGTAATATTTTAAAACTTCTCAGAATACTAGTACATAAATTTATTATATTTGAAAACTTAAACCTTCATCGAAAAAAATGAACTTCATTCAAATGACTGCATTGAAAACTAAATTGCCTGGTTTAAACATCTCTAAAATGCGATATATTCCTCGGTAATATTTTCAAATTATCAAAATACTACAATCATTTATTATATTTGAAAACTTCATCGAAAACAACTGACATTTATTCAAATATTCAAATGATGTCATAGAAAAATTAGCACGCCTGGCTCTCTCTATAAAAGCAGCATTTCATTCATAACATTTTCCCATTCATTTCATTCATCACAGTACTAAAATAATTTATTTTATTTAAAAATTTGAGACAATGGAGCTACAAGTAATTAAACTCTATTCTTAAAACTTTATCGTAAAAAATCGTCCTTCTCTCTGTAAACACAATGAATATTTCATTCATATCAGCTATGCAGACTCCATGAGCTAACTAATTTTGCTTTAAAAAATACAGCAATTCTTATGCAATTCATCCTACATATTTTGCTGTTTACATTTTACATAAGTGAAAAATAGGCTTCGTTGTAGAAATAATCAAATTTGGATGATCATTTAAACTCAAATATATTGTAATTGCTTTGTTTCAGCATGTAGATGCACAGAATTTAAGCAAAAATAAAGCTGTTTTAGGACGGATACAACACTCAATATGAAAAGAACTTTAAAAAGAACTTTAAAAATCACGATTTTGAGACAAGATGGATGCCATATTTCATTTTGAAGTGGGCCACTTGATCTTTTCATATCATGGTCACGTGATCGCTTCATACAAGAGGTATAATTATTATTTAAATTTTTGTTTAAAAAACTACTGAATATATTTTGCTGACATTTTTTTATATATTTTATAGAATAATTTGAATATTACCTAAAATTTTCGAAACAATTTGCGAATTTTAAACCCGCTTAAAAATGTTAGAAAAATCAGGCTCCATTGGGTTCAATGTATTTCATTTTTTCAACCCGGGTTCAATCCAAAACTAATTGTGTGATACTATTCATTTATATTCCCATAGGTCCTACAGACCGTCTGAACAACATACTAAAATTTCATTTAGATTAAGTCATTTTTACGGCAGTTATCGTGCTAACGGACAGGCAGACAGAATAAAAAAAGTCATAAACACTTTTCAACTTTGTTGTAAAGTGTTAAAATCAGTTTTTAAAGAGAATCCTATTTATTTTTTTCTGTTAGTTGCTTCTAGCTTAAATGTATGAGAAAAGTATGTATTAAAATGTAAGCAAACTAAGTGCATGAAATACAACGGTATACAAACTTTTGACATTCTAGCTGCTCCAGTTCTCATGTTGGTCACAATCAACCAGTACATTCCAAAGGCGGGCACAGGATGGGCTGTGCCAATAATGTTCAAAATAAAAAATAATTAAAACATACTGCTAAAAACAACAAACTAAATTTGAAATTCCTGACTAATCCGGTGTTTCAGTTATTTCCCACAAATTAGGTACTTTCCCATGGTGGACGCAAGCTGGACTAGACAGTTAAGGTTCAAAATCAGAAAAATTAAAATATACCGCAAAAGACAACATGCTAAATTTGGACTTTCAGCTTCTTCGGTTATAACATTATTCCCAAACATAATTTGAATACGTAAGAATATTCTTTATTTTTTCAGTTCCACTTTCCATTGCGTTAATAATTTATTTTTACAAAATTGACAGTTTAAATAAATATGTATTTTGGTCCTTTCGCCATGGAAATGCATACATTCCAGGGCTACTTATATTATCCCAGCGCCACCTGAATTATTGTCTCACACGATATTGGCGTTTTAGAAGTCTTAACTCTATTCACCTCCAAGCCTGTTACTCCCGGGTAAACCGCTTTAGAAATTTTATTTTTTTTATTCGGAATTTAGAAGATTGATTCATTTTGGAAAGATTCCAAATTGTTATTTCAAATACGCAGCTCTCTCATTTCATTTGTACATAACAATTAAAAAAAATATGATGTGGGCAACACATGACTTTCCTTATATAATGTAATGAATTTACTACTTTTACAGTAAAAAAATAGGTTTTTCTTAGAGTAGATACTAATATTCTTTCAAAGACATTGAATTTTCGACAATTAGTCGTCATTTTCATTGATTTAGCGTCATTTTTATCCATTTGGCGATATTTTCTTTAATTTTGCAACATTTCGAAAAGTCGCCAAGTTGGCGACATTCCGCCAAATTCGTCGCCAAAATCTCGCCAAGCGTTATGCACTATGAAATAAGTTATTCTTACAGCAGATAAATGACTATTGGCGTTCAAATACAAAAGTATTACTCAGAGTATCTTTTTTCATGAATGGAACGAGCTAAATCCGCGAGAATGATGTCACCCAATTTATCGCATGGTATTACATATGAAAAGTGAACATGTTTATCAATAGGAAATATTTTTTTTTATTTTATATGACTTTTTGATATTTTTTTTTAAATGTACAATATCTCGAGAACGGTTCGTGTTAGCGTTCTAAAAGTTATGTCAATCGTTTTCTAATGACAAATTACATAAGAAATGTCTATTTGCGTAACTTTATTAGTGGTTTTGATTTTTTGACGATTTTTTCAAAATTTCATTCGAAAATTTAGGGGGTTCTGAACATTCGATTGCGTATAAAAACAATAGGCTTCCAGTGTTTATGGATTGTGATTTTTGTACCAAATGTGGTTCAAATCGGTTCATTCGTTCGTCAGTTATCGTCTCCACAGACCCATTGACACAGACACACACACACATACTTTCACACACACACACACACACACACACATACTTTCACACACACACATACACACACACACACACACACACACACACAGACAGACATCACTTCAAAAATGTTTGATTCGTGATCAGGGATGCTTGAAACAACTCGAATTCGAATTTTCGACCCCGTCACAATACTTTCCTTATACATTATGTATATAAGGAAAGTAATAAATATGAAACGGAAAAGTCGATTAAAAATTTTAGTGAAGTATATATATATATATATATATATTGTAAGGATTAACAAATTATATTCTTAGCTTCTCTTTCAACGTAGTTTACGCCCTGAGTAAGAAGAATCAAAATTTAAGTAACAGTTTCGTAGATTGCGTACGGTAAGTGGAGTTCGTAACCAGGTTTTCGTTCGAGCTTACAAGCACGATTGTGTGGCATGTCTTCTGCTACCGAACTGACAAGGACACCTCAACTTTTGTTCCGCCTAGTTTCAGTGGAATTGGGTGGAAACAGAAATTGTCCCCAGAAATTGTCCGCAGAAATTGTCAGAATCTATATAATAAAAGGCAATGTCTGTGTGTGTGTCTGTCTTATACATTATACGTTTCGCGACCGCGCGTCGGAGAGCTACGAAATTTGGCAATCGGAGACCTGGGGGGGAGGGAAGGGGACACGTGAAAACCGATTTTCAAAATTCTAATTATTTTTTTATTTATTTAATGTTTTATGCGATTTCGACCTTTTTTTGCCCTTTTTGCCCTTTTTTCTCCACGATCCAGACGTCGTAGAAAAAAACAACTCACACCATCGGAAAGAGCAGACAATTACGAGTAAAAATATATCAATTTCAAATTTCCATTTCGATTTCTAATATTTTTTAAAGATTTTAAAACAAAAGTCACTTTTGGCTCAAAAAAACGATTTTTGGTTTTTAAATTCTCGCATAGTAAAAAGTACTCATAATTTCGACTAATAATTTACATTTTTAGAAAGCTGAAATATCTGGCATTCTTACAAGTCTAATCTGGTCCAGAAATATTGAAAATTGCCTTCAGGATCGCAATTTTAAAGACGTCATGATTTTAAATTTCTCGGCGTTCCGTTCGTTTCTCCCCCGCTGAAGCAGGGAAGGTGGTGGGTGGGGACGTCAAGGTGGAGGTGACGTCACGGTTCTAAATAGAGCGCCTTTGCTCTATATAAATTATTATATTTATATTTTAAATGATGGGACGATCTGGATTTTTTAAATGTATATTTTAACTTTTGGATATTTTAAATGGATATTTTAATTTTATGGATATTTTAAATGATGGAACAATGAAACAATGGAATGAGGATGATGGAATTAAGAATATGGTCATTTTAAATTGCAAATTAGCGCGCGGGAAGTTAGCGGTAGGCCCGAGTTCGATTCCCGCCACTGCCAAAACTGCCGCCGTGTTTACGTGGAATACGATCACGTTAAATATGTGGGTCCGTAAGTCCTTCCGAGAGGTTGGTGGTAGGGGAAGGAGGATACGGCCCCTGTGGATGCCTCCCCCACTGGGTTCCCGTCTAAATTGGGTGAATATGTAGAAAGTTATGGAGATTGTCGCGGAGGGCGCGGCAGCCCAGTGGTTAGCGCGCGGGAATTGCACTCAGTAGGCCCGGGTTCGATTCCCGCCACTGCCAAAACTTACGCCACGTTCACGCAGAGTACGATCACGTTAAACATGTGGGTTCGTGAGTCCTTCCGAGAGGTTGGTGGTAGGGGAAGGAGGGTACGGTCTAAATTGGGTGAATAAAAAGAAAGTTATGGAGATTGTCGCGGAGGGCGAAGTACCCCAGTGGTTAGCGCGCGGGAATTGCACGCGGTAGGCCCGGGTTCGATTTCCGCCACTGACATGGAGTACGATCACGTTAAACATATGGGTCCGTATGTTTTTCCGAGAGGTTGGTGGTAGGGGAAGGAGGGTACGTTCCCTGTGGATGCCTCCCCCACTGGGTTCCGGTCTAAATTGGGTGGCACATCCTGGCCGTCCAACCAGTTACCAGGCCCGGGTTCGATTCCCAAAATTGCCGCCGTGTTTACGCGGAGTACGAGCACGTTAAACATGTGGGTCCGTGAGTCCTTCCGAGAAGTTGGTGGTAGGGGAAGGAGGGTACGGTCTAAATTGGATGAATAAAAAGAAAGTTATGGAGATTGTCGCGTAGGGCAAAGTAGCCCAATGGTTAGCGCGCGGAAATTGCACTCGGTAGGCCCGGGTTCGATTCCCAAAATTGCCGCCGTGTTTACGCGGAGTACGATCACGTTAAACATGTGGGTCTGTAAGTCCTTCCGAGAGGTTGGTGGTAGGGGAAGAAGGGTACGGTCCCTGTGGATGCTTCTCCCACTTGGTTCCGGTCTAAATTGGGTGAATAAAAAGAAAGTTATGAAGAATATCGCGGAGGGTGAAGTACCCCAGTGGTTAGTGCGCGGGATTTGCACTTGGTAGGCCCGGGTTCGATTCCCAAAATTGCCGAATAAAAATAAAGTTATGGAGATTGTCGCGGATGGCACGGTAGCCCAGTGGTTAGCGCGCGGGAATTTCACTCGGTAGGCCCGGGTTCGATTCCCGCCATTGCCAAAACTGTAGCCGTGTTCACGCGGAGTACGATCACGTTAAACGTGTGGGACTGCAAGTCCTTCCGAGAGGTTTGTGGTAGGGAAAGGAGGGTACGGTCTCTTTGGATGCCTCCCCCATTGGGTTCCGGTCTAAATTGTGTGGCACTTCCTGGCCTTCCAAGCAGTTACCTTACACCTTTCTGGTAGGTCGCGCCAACGAGTTTGCCACGGTCAGAATTTTCAAGGGTAGCGAACAGGCTGGTCGCCAAAGGCGGCTAGTATAAAATAAAAGACTACGTTTGCTCAAATGTATCAATTGCATGCTTGTTTCGTACGTAAGTTTTGACGGTTTTACTCTAGGACTAGTTGTTCTCGAGATATTTCGTTTTTTCGCATTTTTGTCATGCCGTCCTTGAAATTACGCCCAGTTACCAAATGGAAGCAAAAATTGAATTGAAATCGCAAATTCGGTGCAATTTTACATAAGTACGCATGTTAATTTGTGCAATATTAAATAAGTATGCGTGTTATTTTGTGCCATTAAACTCATGAATTGTGACAAATAATAAAGAGAAAGTGAAATTGACTCTGTAGGGAAAGTCATATGCTGCTTAGATCAGTTTTTCAGAATAAAAATATATCGTATGGTTTAGGCGATATTGTGAGGTCTTGAATAAAATAATTATCCAGTCTTTTATGTAAAATATAATTTGTTTATTCTCAAACTGTACAAAAGCATAAAATAAAGCTCAAATAATGCTTATTTAAATGAAAATGTGCACTAATACAAATGCTGATCCACATTCTCAATGATTGCTAGTTTCTACTTTTTCTCACAAGGGAACCTCAACTTTTGTTCCGGCTAGTTTCAGCTGGAATTGGTTAGAAACGGAAGGTACTAGCGAGAAACTGATGTCCCTGAAATATCTCTTGAATTGAGCTTGGAGATCCGTAGAAAAAAATACCAAAATTTACATGGATTAGCATGTTTAGTAGCTCGTGTTTGAAGTATAATATGTATCTTTACACAGTGTGTGTGATTAAGCAGAAGCAACCGTACATGTGGTATGTTTATGTAAAAATGACGCAATATTACATTCATGATTGTGCATTATTTTTGTAATGGAAACCAAATATTTTATTAAGAGTACAAATTACTGTATGATGAAATTACAATTATTCAACATATTATTCGCAATAACGATACTTTTCGTAGAAATCTGTGAAAGAATAGTAAAAAGAGAAGAATAAATTTTTCCCATGCTAATCCATGTAAATTTTTGGGATTTTTTTTTTCTATGGATCTCCACGCTCAATTCAAGAGATATTTCAGGGACATCAGTTTCATGCTAGTACCTTCCGTTTCCACCAAATTCCAGCAGAAAATAGCCGGAACAAAAGTTGAGGTTCCCTTGTGAGGAAAAGTAGAAACTAGCAATCATTGAAAATGTGGACCAGCATTTGTATTAGTATACATTTTCACTTAAATAAGCATTATTTGAGCTTTATTTTATGCTTTTGTACAGTTTGAGAATAAACTAATTATTTTTTATATAAAAGACTGGATAATTAGTTTATTCAAGACCTCACAATATCGCCTAAACCATTCGATATATTTTTATTCTGAAAAACTGATCTAAGCAGCATATGACTTTCCCTACAGAGTCAATTTCACTTTCTCTTTATTATTTGTCATAATTCATGAGTTTAATTGCACAAAATAACACGCATACATATTTAATATTGCACAAATTAACATGCGTACTTATTTAAAATTGCACCGAATTTGCGGTTTCAATTCAATTTTTGCTTCCATTTGGTAACTGGGCGTAATTTCAAGGACGGCATGACAAAAATGGGAAAAAACGAAATATCTCGAGAACAACTAGTCCTAGAGTAAAACCGTCAAAACTTACGTACGAAACAAGCATGCAATTGATACATTTGAGCAAATGTAGTCTTTTATTTTATATTCTGGCAATTTCTGCGGACCATTTCGCAAAGTAGGGCAGATTCTTTATTTATTTTTTTTTCGAATAATACCAGAATCTAACCAGCGGAAACCACAAGTGATTCATCTACGAAATTTTCTTAAATTTGGTCAATCAGTTTTTTTAGCTTGCGTAAATACATACAATTTCTGCTGACCCTTTCCAAAAAAGGCCCTGATTTTTTTTTTCTAATTATACTAACATATTATTAGCACCAGGGTAACTTACAAGCAACTTGCCTACCAATTTTGTGATATTTGGTCAATTAGTTTTTTAGCTTGTGCAAAAACGTACGATTTCTGCACACACTTTCTAAGAAAAACCTCATTTTCATTTTCGAAATATACCAAAATATTATTAGCTCCAGGGTAACCTACAAATGACTTACCAACCAATTCTGTGAAATTTGGTCAATTAGTTTTTTTAGTTTATGTAAATAAGCACGATTTCTGCAGCCCCTTTCTACAAAAGAAGCCTGATTTTTTTTTTCGAATTGTATCAAAATATTATTAGCACCAGAGTAACCTACAAGTGACTTATCTATCAATTTTGTGAAATTTAATCAATTAGTTTTTTTAGCTTTTGTAAATGCATACGATTTCTGCACGCGCTTTCTATTAAAAAAGCCTGATTTTTTTTTTCGAATTGTACAAAAATATTATTAACAGCAGGGTAACCTATAAGTGACTTACTTACCAATTTTGTGAAATTTGGTCAATTATTTTTTAGCTTGTGTAAATACATGCGATTTCTGCAGACCCTTTCTAAAAAAACAGCCTGATTTATTTTCCCGAATTGCACCAAAATATTATTAGCACCAAGGTAACCTCCTAGTGACTTACCTACCAATTTTGTGAAACTTGGTCAATTAGTTTTTTAGCTAGAGTGGTTATATACATTGCACAGACACACACAAACGTCACGCTAAAAATAGTTTTTCTTTTCGAATTCAAGAATGCTCGAAACGTGCAGATCTTACGAAAACTTGCGTTGCGTTTTTCAACATAATTTCTAAATTTTCCCGATACATTACCATGTACTATAGGGAAAGTAAAAATAAAAGAAATCGGGTAATAAAACCGGCTAATTAGTTATATTCATACAGAAGGAAACAGGAAAAAAGGCCAATTAAAGAAAACTGGTGTCAAGTAAGAAATGTTTATAAAGCGGCTGAACTAGTGGGATACCAGTTTAAACCTCCTGGCGTAAAACAGGAACAATAGAAAAAGGGTATTTGTGAACAGACAACAATGGCCAAAAAGTATTGTCCCGGATTATACAATAACCTATGAAAACATATATATCATCACTTAGAAACGAAAGCCTAAATCCTTGATAACAGGGTAGCACTTGATGAAAAAACAAATGAGTTAGCATGGGAAATCAACTTAGTGGATGCCTGAAATTTTCTGAATGTCACAAGAAAACCAAATCTCAGCTAATGTAATTAAAATTTGCTTTAAACATGCTCATTTTTAAAATATAAATATTGAAATACAATAGAGAGGTAGGAGAAGGTCTAAGAACGTCTTAACAACTCAATCTAGGCAAAGAAGAATTCGAAATTGGATAGGCATTGGTAAAATCTTTAAATTGCTTTATCAATAACAAAAGATCTGTTAATATTTTTCTCAGACAGACCCACGCCCAATATACAATAAAGATTCAAAAGAAAAAAGTTCAATTTATGTGAAAGTCCGTACAACGCAAAGCCGGAAGTACTGAAGCTCCGTATATTAAGATTCGGGGTAGAAAAATATCAGCAACACTGCGAATACAAATGTTTAATAAAAGGATTTTCACGAAAATTTGCAGGCAATCGGCTATTAATGAATTTTTCTAAGCCTTTGCTGTTAATTAATCCTTTAAAAATAATGTTTGTAGTACATTTTATTAAATGTATTACATTGCATCAATGTTTCTTGAGCAATTTTTTTTCACCGTTCAATGTTACCAAATAGTCAGGCACGCTATGTGATCACAATAAGCAGCATCTACTATAATATTTCTAATATTTTAAAAGTAAGTTTATTTAAAGTAAGTTTATTAAGTTAGCTTACTTTAAAATATTTTAAAAGTAAGAAAGATTTCGACTTTTCGACTTTCTACTACTACGATAGCTACTTCGACTTTCGAAAGATTTCGACGAAAGATTTCACTGGTATAAAAGTCATGTCTATTGAATTATGTCTATACATGTTACCAACTGCACCATTTCCACCATATTTAAATTCCCTATTTTACTTTCCTTATATGCATAATGTATAAGGAAAGTATTGTGACGGGGTTGAAAATTCGAATTCGAGTTTTCGACGGCAGAGCACGTTTCACGCATCTCTGATTATGAATCAAACATTTTGGAAGTGATGTCTCTGTGTGTGTGAAAGTATGTGTGTGTGTGTCAATGAGCCTGTGGAGACGATAACTGACGAACGAATGGACCGATTCGAACAAAATGTGGTACAAAAATCACAATCCGTAAACACTGGAAGTCTATTGTTTTTATACGCAATCGAATGTTCAGACCCCCCCCCCCTAAATTTTCGAGTGCAATTTTGAGAAATTCGTCAAATAATCAAAACCGCTAATAAAGTTACGCAAATAGACATTTCTTTTGTAATTTTTCATTAGAAAACGATTGACATAAATTTTAGAACGCTAACATGAACCGTTCTCGAGATATTGCACATTTTTTCAAAAAAATTATCAAAAAGTCATTTAAAATGAAAAAAAATATTTCTTATTGAGAAACATGTTCACTTTTCATATGTAATACCATGCGATAAATTTGGTGACATCATTCTCGTGGATCTAGCTCGTTCCATTCATGAAAAAAGGTACTTTGAGTAGTACTTTTGTATTTGAACGCCTATAGTCATTTATCTGCTGTAAGAATAACTTATTTCTTCGTCCATAGCGTTTGGCGAGATTTTGGCGACGAATTTGGTGGAATGTCGCCAACTTGACGACTTTTTTAAATGTTGCTAAATTAACGAAAAATTCGCCAAATGGATAAAAAATGACGCTAAATCAATGACGACTCATTGATGATGACGACATGGAAAATGACGACTCATTGACGAAAATTCAATAGCTTGGAAAGAATATAAATAACTACTATAAAATTAATATATTTTTTTTTACTGTAAAAGTAGTAAATTCACTGCATTATATAAGGAAAGTCATGTGCTGCCCACATCAGATTTTTTAAATAGCCTTCGCCACTCCCCCATCTCTTCCAACGGCAGACACACGCCATTTTCCGTTCTTACAGCTATTGTAGATTATTTGACTTTATTTATAAGCACAGGGATCTAACATGAGATGCTTCCACCCAAGCATGCTAACAGATAGCTACTGCAATTACGTAAGAAATTCACCTGATTTACACAATTTGACGTACCTGCATCATCTTATCAACCAGTAAACTTATTTTATTTAAATATAATATACAAATATGAAACGTGAACATATTACCTGGACGCCTTCGACTATAACTACTTTAACAATGTCTTCCTCTATTTCCTCATGAGTACTATTTAGCGTTGATGTGACATTGAAATTGTCTTCAAATTCCGTTCCGCCATTTTCTTCAGAATATTCTGAAAAAAGGCAAGTTAGTATCTTGTATTGAAAAATTAAGAACCGTGTTTCTGTTTTGATTAATTGAATTATACAGGGTAATTCATATTATCCAAAAAGCACCGAACTGAAAAAATTTCGGTTAATCGAAGTTCCATAAAAAATTTCGGATAATTGGGAGGAAGCAAATTATGGCTTAGGTGGAGTAGCAAGTTTTTAACATTTTACAATATAGTTAAAGATCTGATGTTTGCAGCACATGACTTTCCTTATATAATGCAATGAATTTACTACTTTTACAGTTAAAAATAGTAAATTCATTGCATTATATAAATGTTATTCATATAGTAGATACTTATATTCTTTCAAAGATATTGAATGTTCTTGAATTAGTCGTCATTTTCATTGATTTAGCATCATTTTTATCTATTTGGCGAGATTTTCGTTAATTAGGCAACATTTAAAATTTTTTATTTTATTTTATTTTATTCAATTTACATGGCAACTACAGATGAAATCCAGTTACAGTAGCTACACAAGAAATTAAAAAGTACAGAACAAAGGATACAAGAATACTAAGTAGTAAACAAGTCAAGCGCATTGAAACAGGCTTTCTTAAAACAGGCAGGAGTCAAGTTAAATACATCAATATCCGCACAATAGGTATTATATAGATCAACAAATTTATAGATAGAATAGCATTTAATGTAGTTGTGTTTAACAGTGGTATTGTGAAAAAGAGTTTTTTCCAAGTATTATTGACAGGTATGTGGAATTCCAGGTATGAAAGTAAAATGGAGCAATCAATAGTAATATTTAAAACCTTATAATAAAACAAGAGGCATGACCAGCTTCTTCTTTTTTTAAGAGACATTAAACCATATTTCTGTCTGAGTTCCCTTGTATGCATATCATAAGGATAATAGCCAGTCAATCTGTAATCAATAGTACGTAATAGCTTATTTTGCACGATTTCTATCCGTTGAGAATACAGATTGTAAACAGGGTCCCAAATTCCCAAATCATTGCACAATATTCCAAAATTGGTTTAACAAGGGTATTATAAATACAAATAATCGTATCAGAACTGACAAAAACAAGAGTTCGTCCTAAGTTGAAACCAAGTCTTTGGTAGGCTCTTTTAATAATATTATCGATATGTCTCTGAAAGTTAAAAGTATCATCGAAAGTGACACCTAAATCAATAATATGAGTACATCGAGATAGAGATGAATTATTTAAAATATAATTGTAATTAAGAATATTATGGATCCTAGCAATGCCCATAATATAGCATTTAGAAATATTTAAATGAAGTTTATTTAGTGCAGACCAATTATACAGTTCATTTAGATCTCTCTGCATCAGTTCACAATCAGTCAGGCCAGTCACAAATGTCGCCAAGTTGGCGACATTCCGCTAAATTTATCGCCAAAATTTCGCCAAGCGTCATGAACGGAGATGTAAGTTATTCTTACAGCGGATATATGACTATTGGAGTTCAAATACAAAAGTATTACTCAAAGTATCTTTTCTCGTGAATAGACCGAGTTAGATCCATGAGAATGATGTCACCAACTTTATCGCATGATATTACATATGAAAAGTGAACATGTTTCTTAACAGTTAATATTTTTTTAATTTATGGGACTTTTTGATAAATTTATTTGAAAAATGTTCAATATCTCGAGAACGGTTCATGTTAGTGTTCTAAAATTTATGTCAATCGTTTTGTAAGGAAAAATTACATAAGACATGTCTATTTGCGTATTTTTATTAAAGGCTTTGATTTTTTGATGATTTTTTTAAAAATTTCACTCGAAAATTTAGGAGAGTTCTGAACATTCGATTGTGTTTTTAAACAATAGGCTTCCAGTATTCATGGATTGTGATTTTTGCACCAAATTGCATTCGAATCGCTCCATTCGTTCGTGAGATATCGTCTTCACAGACTCACTGACACACACACACACAGACATCACTTCAAAAATGTTCGATTCGTGATCAGGGATGCTTGAAACGTGCTCTCCCGTCGAAAACTCGAATTCGAATTTTCGACCCCGTCACAATACTTTCCTTATACATTATGTATATATGGAAAGTAAAAAAGTGTTTATGACTTTGTTCATTCTGTCTGCCTGTCCGTTCGCACGATGTACAAATGACTGTATCAAAATGAAATTTTAGTAAAGCTCTTGGGACGATCTATGGGACATATGGGGGAAAGTAAATGAATAATATCATCCAATTAGTTTCGAACTGAACCCGGGTAGAAATAATGAAATACATTGAACCCTATGGGACTTCTACTTTTCAAACCCTACTTTTCAGACATATGTTAAGCAAATTTAAAATTCACAAATTGCTTCGAAAGTTTTCGGAAATATTCGAATTATCCCATAAAATATATGAAAAAAAGTTCAGCAAAATATGTTTAGTAGTTTTTTAAATAAAAATAAAAATAATAATTAAACGAATAGATCAGGTGATCCACTTCAAAATATAATATGGCTTCCATCTTTTCCCCAGAGTTGAAATCTTGATTTTTAAAGTTCTTTTAAATTTATATTTTGTGTCACATCCGTCCTAAAACCGCTTTACTTTTGCGTAATTTCTGTGCATTTATATTCTGCGCTAACACAATTACAATATTATTATAGTTTAAATGATAGTCAAACTTTGATTATTTCTACAACGAAACCTAATTTAAACGTATGCAGAATGTAAACACATCAAGCTCTAAGATGAGTTGTATAAGAACTGTTGAGTTTTTTATATCTCAAAATTATTCAGCTCTGGTGTCTGGAATATAAGTGATATGAATGAAGTATTCATTGATTTTACCTAGAGAAGCAGACGATTTTATAATATTGACATTTTTGATGAGGATTTAAACATGAAGTTAGAAAGTATTGTTACCTCCATGGTTTTAAGCTTTGAAAAAAATAAATTATTGTAGTATTGCGATCATTCTAAAAATATCACCTCTGAATGAAAGGAATGGATTAAAAGTGAATGAATGAAATATTCACTGCTTTTACATAGAAAGTCAGGCGATTTATATTTCGGTGACGTCATTTGAATAAAGTTCAGTTTTTTTTTATGAAGTTTTAAGTTTTCAAACATAATAAATTATTGTAGTATTGTGATCATCACTAAAATATCATCACTGAATGTATCGCATTTTAGAGATGCTTAAATAAAATTGAGTTGTAGTTGGAAAGTGCTTCATAATCAGTGGTTTATGAATGATTGATCTTTCATATTGAGTTATAGTTCGAGTGTGAGAAAGATAATTTGGTTGGAACTGTGTTCTTGGACATGTTCAAGCTACTTTCCTGGATATCTGACGCTAGGGACCAAACACTGATGGACAGCCAATCACTGATGAACAGGAATTAACGGAATCGGAAATAATTGCTGCAGTGAATAAAGTAGATGCTGCTGTTGCAGAAGAGCCCTCTGAGACAAAGAATACCAGCATTATGCACACTGGGGCTGCAAATTACAAAGATCCTAAACGCATCAATTTCGTATATTGAAGTGTAAGATGATGAAACAGTTTCTGATGGGCTGGATATTATTTTAAAGGCGGCGTTGCGAGACAGCTTTGAAGCGATGCCCAATTGGACAGCAGAAGAAAATCACTATATAATTTGTAGAGAATTTAAGCGATTGTATATAAATAATGATTGAAGTAAGCACCCTATCCCCTGTCTATTTCTTTGCTGCGTACTGTGCATCTCACATGTTTTAATACAATATGTTTTAATAGTGTGTTATTTTAACTTTCCTTATACACATAATGTATAAGGAAAGTATTGTGACGAGGTCGAAAATTCGAATTCGAGTTTTCGACGGTAGAGCACGTTTCAAGCATCCCTGATCACGAATCAAACATTTTTGAAGTGATGTCTGTGTGCGTGTGTGTGTGCGTGTGTGTGTGTGTGTGTGTGTGTGTGTCAGTGACACTGTGGAGACGATAACTGACGAACGAATGGACCCATTCAAACGAAATTTGGTACAAAAATCACAATCTATAAACACTGGAAGCCTATTGTTACTTTCCTTATATACATAATGTATAAGGAAAGTATTGTGACGGGGTCGAAAATTCGAATTCGAGTTTTCGACGGGAGAGCACGTATCAAGCATCCCTGATCACGAATCAAACATTTTTGAAGTGATGTCTGTGTGTGTGTGTGAGTGTGTGTGTGTGTGTGTGAAAGTATGTGTGTGTGTGTGTCAGTGAGTCTGTGGAGATGATAACTGACGAACGAATGGACCGATTCGAACCAAATTTGGTACAAAAATCACAATCCGTAAACACTGGAAGCCTATTGTTTTTATACGTAATCGAATGTTCAGAACCCCCCCTAAATTTTCGAATGAAATTTTGAAAACATCGTCAAAAAATAAAAACCGCTGATAAAGTTGTGCAAATAGACATTTCTTATGCAATTTTTCATTAGAAGACGATTAACATAAATTTTCGAACGCTAACATGAACCGTTCTCGAGATATTGCATATTTTTCAAAAAATTTATCAAAAAGTCATATAAAATAAAAAAAAATATTTCCTATTGAGAAACATGTTAACTTTTCATATGTAATACCATGCGATAAATTGAGTGACATCATTCTCGTGGATCTAGCTCGTTCCATTCATGAAAAAATTCACTTTGAATAATACTTTTGTATTTGAACGCCAATAGTCATTTATCTGCTGTAAGAATAACTTTTTTCTTAGTGCATAACGCTTGGCGAGATTCTGGCGACGAATTTGGCGGAATGTCGCCAACTTGGCGACTTTTTTGAAATGTTGCCAAATTAATGAAAATCTCGCCAAATGGATAAAAATGATGCTAAATCAATGAAAATGACTACTAATTGTCGAAAATTCAATATCTTGGAAAGAATATTAGTATCTACTATAAGAAAAATCTATTTTTTTACTGTAAAAGTAGTAAATTCATTACATTATATAAGGAAAGTCATGTGTTGCCCACATCAGATTTTTTTTATACGCAATCGAATGTTCAGAACCCCTTAAATTTCCGAGTGAAATTTTGAAAAAATCGTCAAAAAAACAAAACCGCTAATAAAGTTACGCAAACAGACATTTCTTATGTAATTTTTCATTAGAAAACGATTGATATCAATTTTAGAACGCTAACATGAACCGTTCTCGAGATATTACACATTTTTCAAAAAAAAATATCAAAATGTTATATAAAATAAAAAAAAATATTTCCTATTGAGAAACATGTTCACTTTTCATATGTAATACCATGAAATAAATTTGGTGACATCATTCTCGTGGATCTAGCTCGTTCCATTCATGAAAAAAGATACTTTGAGTAATACTTTTGTATTTGAACGCCAATAGTCATTATCTGCTGTAAGAATAACTTATTTCTCTGTTCATAACGCTTGGCGAGATTTTGGCGACGAATTTGGCGAAATGTCGCCAACTAGGCGACTTTTTGAAATGTTGCCAAATTAACGAAAATCTCGCCAAATGAATAAAAATGACGCTAAATGTTAATTGCATCAAAAAATAAATGCAAATAAAATAAGTGAACATAAATTAAATTATTGCATAAAATAAAATAAATATATAAAAATAAGGACTCTTTTGGTTAAACTGACTTACCGATAACCGGAATGCTATTGTATTTATATTTTTAGATGTTATGTAATGTCGTTTTTTTAAGCAATGTATCTAGCTGCTATACAGGATGTTTCAAAATACTGCACAACTAAATATATCTTGAACGATTGGTCAGAAAATCTAAGGTTCCAATATAAGAAATGATGCCAATAAGGCATACGTTCAGACTACGGCAGATTTGGTCACGTAACACGCTTCAGTAAGAAAGTGCTAAAAACATATTTTGCGAGGTTTCTACAAAGGAAATTAAAATTAAAAAATCTGATGTGGGCAACACCTGACATTCCTTATATAATACAATGAATTTTCTACATTTACAATAAAAAAAAATCTGATGTGGGCAACACATGACTCTCCTTATATAATGTATGAATTTACTACTTTTACAGTAAAAAAATAGGTTTTTCTTATAGTAGATACTAATATTCTTTCCAAAATATTGAATTTTCTACAATTAGTCGTCATTTTCATTGATTTAGCGTCATTTTCATCCATTTGGCGAGATTTTCCTTAATTTAGCAACATTTCAAAAAGTCGTCAAGTTGGCGACATTCTGCCAAATTCGTCGCCAAAATCTCGCCAAGCGTTATGCACTAAGAAATAAGTTATTCTTACAGCAGATAAATGAGTATTGGCGTTCAAATACAAAAGTATTACTCAAAGTATCATTTTTCATGAATGGAACGAGCTAGATCCACGAGAATGATGCCACCCAATTTATCGCATGGTATTACATATGAAAAGTGAACATGTTTCTCAATAGTTTTCGTCAGTGAGTCGTTATTTTCATTGATTTAGTGTCATTTCTATCCAATTGGCGAGATTTTCGCTAATTTGGCAACATTTTAAAACGTCGCCCAGTTGGCGACATTCCGCTAAATTTGGCGCCAAAATCTCGCCAAGCGTTATGGATGCAGAAATAAGTTATTCTTAAAGCAGAAAATATTTATTGGCGTTCAAATACAAAAGTATTAATCAAAGTATCTTTTCTCTTGAATGGAACGAGCTAGATCCACGAGAATGATGTCACTAAATTTATCGCATGATACTACACATAAAAAGTGAACATGTTTATAAACATTTAATATATATATTTTTTAGTTTATGGGATTTTTTGATAAATTTATTTTAAAAATGTGCAATATCTCGAGAACGATTCATGCTAGCGTTTTAAAGTTTATGTCAATCGCTTTCTAATGAAAAATTGCATAAGAAATAATGTCTATTTGTGTAACTTTATTACAGGACTTTATTTGATTTTTTAACGATTTTTTCAAAATTTCTGTCGAAAATTTAGGCGAGTTCTGAACATTCGATTACATTTAAAAACAATAAGCTTCCAGTATTAATGGATTCTGATTTTTGTACCATCTGATTTTTGTACCATTTTGTTTCATTTGAATCGCTCTATTTGTTCGTTAGATATCGTCTCCACAGACTCACTGACACACACGCACACACACACACACACACACACACACACACACACACACACACACACACACACACACACACAGACATCATCTCAAAAATGTTTGATTCGTGATCAGGGATGCTTGAAACGTGCTCCCCCGTCGAGAACTCGAATTCAAATGTTCGACTCCGTCAGAATACTTTCCTTATACATTATGTATAAGGGACGTAATATATTAAAAGATCTTTTGAAAATGAACTCTATTTCTCTTATATGGAAAATTGGCCGTAAAAAGTTGTCAAAATTAAAAGAGTTAAACAACTTTCACTCAATCAAAAGCAACTGAGAAAAAATAGATTTTAGGGAGTCGTACAAAAATTTCATTTCATTAAATATATTTTGTAATCGTAAACTTACATGTGTACGTATTCTAGCAAAAGTTTTATAAAAACCTGAATTAAACGTGGACAATTTTGATATCAAGTAAAAATGTTTTATATTGAATACAAAAAAAATTAAACAAAACACAATTCGCGCCGTTTTGATTAATGTATCATGTTCATAGAATAAGTCACAAAGAATGCAAATAAGAATTGGATTGAGGATCATTCAAACCGAGCAATATAAATAAGAAAATATTTTGAAAAATATAAGTTCTGGATGAAAAATATGAAAGATATCATTTTTACGAAAAAGTAAACACCCAATGAAAATATTCTAAATTTTGAATATTAAAAAATCACCTGGATTTCCGGAATGAAATGCTTATTAAATAGTCATTCAAAAGTACAGATTAATTAGATTTTCTCTAGAATTCACCATTTACTTCAAAAATTAATTTTTAATTTTCAGTTTCATGATTTGCAAAGGGAATTTCCCTTTCAGTTACACGAAACCGTTGATGAAGGCAAATAATTTCAAATTTATGAATTCAAATTTTTTTCACTGTATTAATATTAATACAAATCGAAATATTGAAAAAGAAGAATAATCGGAAAATATTTTAGCAAAAATTTAATACAAAATGAACACTTTTGCATAGCAAAAACAAGCACATTTACATAGCAAATACAAGTACATTTACATGGCAGATTCTATGGTTTGAATCTCAGAACCTGCCTTCTCATCATGACCGAAGTAGCTTTCGCGCCGTAACAACCACTACCGTCTTATTTAGAATGTACTGATAGAATATTCTATCCCACGTAATGTTCCATGAATTGAAACAACTTCCATAAATATTAAAATTCAAGAAAAATTCCAATTTGTTTATTATCCAGACCCTTGTCACTGACTGTCTAAGTTTCTCCGATGCCATTTTAAAGAACACTTACTTCACCTATGAAATCAAATTAATGATCACTGGCTGGTGGAACGCTGTTCTTGCTAAATCATTCAGTTGATTAACTTTCTTGTTATATTTTGATTCTTTTACAGTGCGTCATATGGAACTGGGTGGTAATGAGACTGCCGATACATTGGCAAAATATCGTATGTGGACTCAGTGGTAATAAGACTGCCAATGCATTGGCAGAATATCGTATGTGGACTCAGTGATAATGAGACTGCCAATGCATTGGCAAAATAGATAGCTACTATTTCTATGACCTCCAATAATTCATTAACTTTTCTTGAAATCTTCTCAAGAAGAAAGATTTCACATTTTCATGGAGGTCTCCCCTGTGCATGACTAGTTCAGTAGTGATAGACCAAATGGAGCTCTTTCTTCTGGGAACGACATAAATCTAAAGTCGACCATTTCCAAATTTGTTAGCGGACACGTAAACTGCCTTAAATTCGAACAGGGGCACAATATTCATAACCGTTTGCACCAAGTGTAATATAGAACAGGCCTCCCCTGGTCATTACTTATATTGGGGTTATATTGGGGTTATCCAGAGACGAGAGCTTCTTATTGGTGTGTGATTTCTTGTGGATGCATGCACTCATGGACCAGGTCTAGAACGGTCCCTAGCTAGACCGGATAGGATTAGTAACGTCAACATCGCAATGTGTCAATAATATTTGTAAATGGAAATGCGAATGCAGTAGGATTCCAATCATCTGAGTTAATGTGAACCGAAAACAGAATGGAGTGATACAGTCAAGCACAGTTAACACAGACAATGATTTTTATACTGCACTGTGTCATTTAGCTTATATTATTTATGCAGCATACAGCTGTTTCTAGGACACACTGGATGAACCCGAATAAGGAAGAATGGACGCAAAGGGAAGAAGCAAAGAGGGTTATGTACCCAAGGTCTTGATTAAGAGAAAAACCAATCAGAAAGCAGCATGAAAATCAGCTTAACTAATCCGAAATGAGAAGTAACACACAAGATTAGCGTGCTGGGCGCGGTAGCCCAGTGGTTAGCGAGCAAAAAGCAAGAATTGCACTCAGTAGGCCCGGGTTCGATTCCCTCTGTTGCCAAAACAGTCGTCGTGTTCACGCGGAGTGTGATTGCGTTAAGCATGTGGGTCCGTAAGTCCTTCCGAGAGGTTGACACGTTTTATCTTTCTGGTAGGTCGGACGGTCTGTGTCACAACAACAAGAAGATTGGCGTACGCTGAAACTCAACAGACATATCCCGACAGAACGATTGAAGTCTGAATAAGAATAACCCCCATGTTCACTCTTATGTTTTCCTTCTTTCACCAAATGTATAATCACGTCATCGAGCATCCTCTGTTGATCATCTTCATCCAATCTCGAATGTTTTGGATAATACATTTTCAAATTGAAATACAATTTCCTAGCTGTATGAGCAGAAGATTATCTTTACCATCATCTTCTTCCTCGATTTCATGGGAAAAAAAATTCCAGGACTTTACGAGAGTTGATGTTTTAACTTCATCAGCAAAATTACGAGTCAGATAAAAAAAAAAAGAGCTAACTCGGATAACAAGAAATCGCGGATAATAGTGATTCGGATCATCGAAAATCTACTGTATATAATAACTGAAACTAAAATCTTCATCGTGTATGAAAGTATTATCGGTAATAACAGGAAGTAGAATATATATCTAATTTTCCCTATTCAGAAAAGAAAACTTTGAATTAAGTCAAATTGAAATATGTATTTAAGAAATACTGAAATGATGTCATTACCTGTTATGAAGTCTTCAGTGTCTTCCACCTGAAATAAAGTAAAAATTATTGCATTATTATGTTACAAATACAAATTCACGTGTGTTAATAACATTTCTTCTGACTTCGTCACATTGTATTACTTTCCTTACATGCATAGTATAATATCTAAGGAAAGTATTGTGACGGGGATAGAAAATTCAAATTCAAATTTTCGGCGGGGAGCACGTTTCAAGCATCCCTGGAAACGAATCAAACGTTTCTGAGGTGATGTCTGTCTGTCTGTCTGTGTGTGTGTGTGTGTGTGTGTGTGTGTGTGTGTGTGTAGAGACGATATCTCTCGAACGAATGGAACGATGCGAGCGAAATTTGGAACAAAAATTACAATACATCAGTACGGAAAGCCTATTGTTTTCAAACGCAATCGAATGTCCAGAATCCCTCTAAATTTTCGATTGAAATTTTGAAAAATACATCAAAAAATAAAAACCTTTAATAAAGTTACCCAAATTCTCATTTCTTATGTAATTTTTCCTTAGAAAACGATTGACATAAACTTTAGAACTCCAGCACAAACCGTTCTCGAGATATTGCACATTTTTTCAATTAAATGTATCAGAAAATCACATAAAATAAAAAAAATAACTATTGTGAAATATGTTCACTTTTCATAAGTAATATCATGCGATAAATTTGGTTACATCATTCTCGTGGATCTAGCTTATTCCATTCATAAGAAAATATACTTTGGGTAATAATTTTGTATTTGAACGCCAATAACCATTTATCTGCTGTAAGAATAACTTATTTCTCAGTCCATAACGCTTGGCGAGATTTTGGCGACGAATTTGTTGAAACGCCGCCAACTTGGCGAATTTTTCAAATGTCGCCAAATTAACTAAAATGTCGCCAACTTGGCAAATTTTTTAAATGCTGCCAAATTAACTAAAATGTCGCCATATTGGCGAATTTTTTAAATGCTCCCAAATTAACTAAAATGTCGCCAACTTGATAAAAATGACGTTAAATCAATGAAAATTACGACTAATTGACGAAAATTCAAGATGTTGGAAACAATATAAGAAATAGGAGTTTTATAAGATTAACATATTTTTCGTCCGTAACGTTTGGCAAAATTTTGGTAACGAATTTGTAGGAATATCTCCAATTTGCTGATTTTTAAATGTTGCTAAATTGTCGAAAATATCACCCAATTAATAAAAATTCTCCAAATTGATGAAACCGAAGCTAAATCAATGAAATTACGACTAATTGAGTTCAATATCTTGGAAAGAACATAAGAGTAGACTATAAGAATAACCCATTTTCCCGGTCGTCCGTGACGCTTGGCGAGAAATTTAGTGGGATTTTGTCAACTTGGTGAGTGTTTTAAATGTTGCCAAAGTCACAAAAATGTCGCCAAATGGAAAGTAATGCTTCGCAAATTCTGATTTCCGTCATATGACGGGCATACCTTCTAGTATATAAGAAATAGTTTTTCTTGGTTTGTCTGTAACACTTGCTGATGCATTTGGCGAACTTGGTAAATAATCAATTGACGTATCGCCAATTTGGCGATATTTCATCCCAGATTAACGAAAATATCATCAAAATTGTGAAAATGACGCTAATTGAATGAAAATGACGCCTAATTGATGAATTAATTATTAAAGCATTTTAATATATGAACTATGCCGTTTAGTGAGGATGCTATCAATATTGATGATTGTTTATTTAGAGTTGCGCGAAATATAAGTAAATTGAGTACTTTGAAAATAGCTTTACATGTTGTCAACCGGAAAATTGCCGAATGTACAATTCAACGTTTAAGACACAGTACCATGGATCTCATACATTAGCTTATGACTGTAAAAGAAGTAAATTCATTGCATTATATAAGGAAAGTCATGTGCTGTTGACATCAGATTTCTTAAGAGTTGTGTTCAATAACTGGCCCACCTATCTATATGTCTACCATAGAGCATAAAAAAGTCTACTAGCATTTAAAGTAGTTTGGCTAAAATAATGAAAATTACAGGTATAACAATAAATTCTTATAATTGCATTATTTCAAAATAGCTGTCTTATAATATGCCATTTAAAAATAATAATTCATTTTCACAGAAACTTACAGAGCTGTATTCCCCTCGGTATGTTTTTATAATATTAATTTAAGTGTTACGATCAAGTTAAACATGTGGGTCCGAGAGGTTGATGGTAGGGGAAGAAGGGTATGGTCCCTTCCGGTCCCCACCGGTCTAAACTGGGTGGCACTTCCTGGCTGTCCTAACAGATACCTTACATCTTTGAGTAGGTTATAAGAGTCTAGGTCAAAGAAGAATAAACAAGTTTCTGAAGATTTCAACAGCACTATCATTTTACTAGTTTACTTTTTCGTACGTAGTATTGCATTGTTTTCACAAAAATTTCGATTTAGAGATTTTGATGCCAACATATGTTTTAACACCCCCTGAACAAGTTTGGCTCTGTTTGGAGTGATGTCTGTCTGTCTGTATGATGTATGTGGTCGTTTTTTTAGGAGGGGACGTCTTTTGCCCCCCCAGGGGGTTCCCACCCCCAGGGATATATTGTCAAGTATGGTGTCAATCGAAATGTTTTTCAAGCCTTTCAAAGTGAAAGGTAACACACTATAATTGGAATGATCTAGTCACATGATACCGATTTTTATAATTTTGTCTTGTAAAATTTGAAAGAAAGGCTACTAAAAATAAATTCTGTTATGAGAAAATGTATCGAGCCACACTCCAGTAAATTTTTCAAAAATCACTCAGAAGATTGCTGAAATCTTTAAAAAAAATTAAGTTTCACATTACGTTTGCACCTTCAAATAAACTCAAGTTTTTTAATCCTAAAGATCATATGGAAAAGTACAATAGTTAGGGCATTTACAGTATTTCTTACTTAGACTGGTCAAACTAAGTCTGCTTTAATATTTCGTATTATAGAACATGAAAACTATAGTTCGAAAAACAGGAATTTAATAAATTTCCAATTTTTCAACATTACTTTAATTTTGACCACCGTTTTTAGTTTTTTTCAGCAAGGATCGTACGAAGCTTCAAGTTGATCTATGATATTGGCTACATTAAAGACCTCCATATCCAAAAAAATTCTAGTAATTTAGTTAATGACGTGCCCAGTACTCCATTTTTATCCTCGGTCTGGCGGAGTGCCCTCTAATATTTTCCACTTTATATATATTTGCTCCATTCTTTAGCCTTTGGGACTCGTATGCGCCATTTGGATTATTTTTTGTCTTATTGGGAATCATTTATTCTTTTTTGTCGTCGTGGGGTGTATTAAAGAACATCAACCGCTGTGCGGCTTTAATCTCTAGTATCATTATCTGAAATCATAATGTTTTACATTACTTCAGTGAGCACTATCGAGATTCAAAATATTTGTTTTACAATTTTCTTTAGTCTAAACTCTTAATGTGACATTTTGATTCAGATTTCGGTTTGACAGTTTAGGGGGTTGGCACAGATCTAAATTAACTTAAGCAAATTTAGCAGTTCTAGGGATGTATGTAGAATAAAGTATTATTCCGAATCTTGATTACATATTAATTTAAAGATTAAATATAGGGGGAGGAGTTCTACTGGGGTTTAAAGTTATTTCAAGTTTTGAACTGCGCCGGATCTATTACAAGATTTAGCTTTTCGGTGATTATAATTACGTAAGTTAAAAATTAGTTCATTGGGAACAGTTGGAATTCTACCAAAAAGTCCTACATTACTATTTTGAATGTTCATGATTTTCAATTTGAGTGTTAATGATTTTTAATTTGAGTGTTTGTAGTTTTTAATTTGAGTGTTTTTGGTTTTCAAAATTGAGTGCTCAATTTTAATTTGAGTGTTTAGAATTTTTAATTAGAGTGTTGGTAGTTTTTAATTTGAGTGTTCGTCGTTTTTAATTTCAGTGTTCATATTTTTACTTTCCTTATATACATAATGTATAAGGACAGTATTGTGACGGGGTCGAAAATTCGAATTCGGGTTTTCGACGGGAGAGCACGTTTCAAGCATCCCTGATCACGAATCAAACATTTTTGAAGTGATGTCTGTGTGTGTGTGTGTGTGTGTGTGTGTGTGTGTGTGTGTGTCAGTGAGTCTGTGGAGACGATAACTGACGAACGAATGGACCGATTCGAACCAAATTTGGTACAAAAATCACAATCCATAAACACTGGAAGCCTATTGTTTTTATACGTGATCGAATGTTCAGAACCAACCTAAATTTTCGAATGAAATTTTGAAAAAATCGTTAAAAAATCAAAACCGCTAATAAAGTTAAGCAAATAGACATTTCTTATGTAATTTTTCATTAGAAAACGATTGGCATAATATTTAGAACGCTAACATGAACCGTTCTCGAGATATTGTACATTTTTCAAAAAAATTATGAAAAAGTCACATAAAAAAAAAAAAATCCCTATTGAGAAACATGTTCACTTTTCATATGTAATACCATGCGATAAATTGAGTGACATCATTCTCGTGGATCTAGCTCGTTCCATTCATGAAAAAATATACTTTGAATAATTTTTTTGTATTAGAACGCCAATAGTCATTTATCTGCTGTAAGAATAACTTTTTTCTTAGCGCATAACTCTTGGCGAGATTTTGGCGACGAATTTTGCGGAATGTCGCCAACTTGGCGACTTTTTTGAAATGTTGTCAAATTAATGAAAATCTCGCCAAATGGATAAAAATGATGCTAAATCAATGAAAATGACGACTAATTGTCGAAAATTCAATATCTTGGAAAGAATATTAGTATCTACTATAAGAAAATCCTATTACTTTCCTTATATACATAATGTATAAGGAAAGTATTGTGACGGGGTCGAAAATTCGAAATCGAGTTTTCGACGGGAGAGCACGTTTCAAGCATCCCTGATCACGAATCAAACATTTTTGAAGTGATGTCTGTGTGTGTGTGTGTGTGTGTGTGTGTGTGAAATTATGTGTGTGTGTGTGTGTGTGTGAAATTATGTGTGTGTGTGTGTGTGTGAAATTATGTGTGTGTGTGTGTGAGAGTCTGTGAAGACGATAACTGACAAACGAATGGACCGATTTGGTACAAAACGAATGGATCAAATTTGGTACAAAAATCACAATCCGTAAACACTGGAAGCCTATTGTTTTTATACACAATCGAATATAACACCCCTAAATTTTCAAATGAAATTTGGAAAAAATAGTCAAAAAATCAAAACCACTAATAAAGTTACGCATATAGACATTTCTTATGTAATTTTTCATTAGAAAACGATTGACATAAATTTTAGAACGCTAACATGAACCGTTCTCGAGATATTGCACATTTTTCAAAAAAATTATCAGAAAGTCATATAAAATAAAAAAAAAATATTTCCTCTTGAGAGACATGTTCACTTTTCAGTAATACCATGCGATATATTGGATGACATCATTCTCGTGGATCTAGCTCGTTCCATTCATGAAAAAAGATACTTTGAGTAATACTTTTGTATTTGAACGCCAATATTCATTTATCTGCTGTAAGAATAACTTATTTCTTTGTCCATTATGCTTGGCGAGATTTTGGCGACGAATTTTGGCGGAATGTCTCCAACTTAGCGACTTTTTGGAATGTTGACAAATTAACGAAAATCTCGCCAAATGGATAAAAATGACGCTAAATCAATGATATGACGACTAATTGTCGAATTGGAAAGAATATTAGTATCTACTATAAGAAAAACCTATTTATTTTACTTAAAAGTGGTAAATTCATTACGTTATATAAGGAAAGTCATGTGTTGCCCACATCAGATTTTTTTACTATAAAAGTAGTAAATACATTGCATTCTATAAGGAAAGTCATATGCTGCCCACATCAGATTTTTAATTTGTGTGTTCGTGGTTTTTTTTTTTTTAAATATTTTCTTATAGACGAATTCCTTAAATACCTAGGGACTTTCCTAATCGTCCTAAGAATTCTAATTTTCTTTGTTTCTAGGAATTTTAACTAAATTTTACAGACTTCTTGTTCGGATCTCTCTGATTCTTCTATTTGTGTTCATTTCGTTTTTTGGACTTCGGTTTTGTTAGTTTTATAGCAGTCACGAAGGGGATTCAGCGTATCCTCAAAACTCTATGTTGCATTAGTATTGCATTTGTATTTAAATACACGTCTCAATTTTTCCTGATAATGTTTATGTTGTTATATGTAAGTATTATCGTGCTTGTTTCTATTAGCTGGCACCAAATTAAAAGTGAGTTTCATTGAATTTCCATTTTCGGAAAAATGATTAAAATATTAAACGAATTTCAGACATGTGGAAAGGGAGTGAATATATTTTTTAAATTTTTAATTTTATAAAGTCTTGTTTATTTAACATATATTCATCAAACTGAGCACTGAAATTTCCAAAAAACTAACTATGGTGCAATTTATTTTAAATATAATGGCTAAGCAATAGTGGAAAGTCACAAGGATATCAATACTGATAAAATAAAATGTTGAACAGTTACTAGGTCACCTGGTTAAAATAAGCGCATAAAGAACAAGGATGCATAAAAATTTCATATTGAAAATAAAGAGAAAGAAATTCCATATAATTCACGTCATTTTGATCGTATAAATAAAATAAAAATAATCTACCAAATAAACACATTTTATTTAATTCTCTTTCTACGCAACATGATATAATTGATCTAAAAATGTTTCGGAAAATAATCATCTGCACAATCCTATTACTATTAAAGGTTCAATTTCACGTTTTTTTACCAATATTTGGACAACCCTAGATCCTAGAAACTCGAAACACGGACGGAGTAACCCGCAGTAAAGTACAAAATAAACATACGAAATACCACCCCCCCCCCCCCGAAAAAAATATGAATTTATATACATACGGAACAGATAGATAGAATTTTCATTTCAAACAATTGCAGTAAACCTTGTGCAATTTGAACTCCAAGAAGAATGCAAAAATATTTCAAATATTCAAATACTTTAAATTCTCTACATACTTAGAGAAGAAAAATGTTCAATTTGAATTATCCAAATTGGAATATTTAAATTCAAAATAAGTTTTCTTTTAATTTGCAGTTTAAATCTAAGAAAGTATTAAGAGATATTTCATGAAAGCAAATAAATATAGCATCTTAAGTACCTTGAAATGCATCAGAATATTCCTTAAAACTAAAAGTAAAAATTTCAATGAGACTTACTTTAACAAACTTTAAATTCACTACAAATATAAATGCGTAAATCCATCGCATTTTAATATACGAGTAATATTTTCACGCAGTCGCTGATGTCTCTGTCTTTACGTAGTCGCTGATTTATCACACAATGTACCATTACACAATCTGCGGATTTTTATCACATCATTACACGCTTTCTGACTATTAGTGAGAGATTTGTTACTTTATTGAAAATGCAGAGTTAGCAATTTTCTAGCAATGCTTATTCATTTGATACGCCAACTTGCTCCATTCGCCAACGTGTGTGTTGAAACTCTTTTGCCACCTGTGCCGTGGGTGTTATGTTACCTCACATAAATGCAGAGAGAAAAATGTAACTCTACAGATTGAAATATATGTCAATTTTCCTACAATTCATGGTAATGTATAGGGAAAGACTTGGAATTGTGTTAAAAATCACAACTCGAGTTTTCGGAGGATCTACGAGATTCGAGCACTATAGGCCTCTAAATACTATTTTAGCACGTCTGTATGTGTGTGTCTGATCAATGTATATATCCATTCCAGCTCAAAAACTAATTGACCAAATTTCACAAAATTTGGTAAGTATGTCACTTTTATGAGACGCAAGTGTTGCTTAGATTTTGGTACGAGTCAGACAAAAAGAACCTTTAAGAAATGGCCCGCAAGAATCGTAAAATTAAAAGACTACAGATGCTTTAATGTAGCAATCAAATGCTTGTTTCATACGTACTTCTTCGCAAGGAATTTAATAAAATCAACTCCACGACTCTGGGGCTAATCGTAGTCGAAATATTTTAGTTTTTACTTTCCTTATATACATAATGTATAAGGAAAGTATTGTGACGGGGTCGAAAATTTGAATTCAAGTTTTCGGCGGGAGAGCACGTTTCAAGCATTCCTGATCACGAATCAAACAAGTGATGTCTCTCTGTGTGTGTATGTGTGTGTGTGTGTGTGTGTGTGAAAGTATGTTTGTGTGTGTGTCAGTGGGTCTGTGGAGACGATAACTGACGAACGAATGGACCGATTCGAACCAAATTTGGTACAAAAATCACAATCTATAAACACTGGAAGCCTATTGTTTTTATACGCAATCGAATGTACAGAACCCCCCTAAATTTTCGAATGAAATTTTGAAAAAATCGTCAAAAAATCAAAACCAATATTAAAGTTACGCAACTAGATATTTCTTATGTAATTTTTCATTAGAAAATGATTGACATAAATTTTAGAACGCTAACACGAACAGTTCTCGAGATATTGCACATTTTTCAAAAAAATTATCAAAAAGTCATATAAAATAGAAAAAAAAATTTCCTATTGAGAAACATGTTCACTTTTCATATATAATATCATGCGATAAATTGGGTGACATCATTCTCGTGGATCTAGCTCGTTCCATTCATGAAAAAAGATACTTTGAGTAATACTTTTGCATTTGAACGCCAATTTATCTGCTGTAAGAACAACTTATTTCTTCGTCCATAACGCTTGGCGAGATTTTGGCGACGAAATTGGCGGAATGTCGCCAACTTGACGACTTTTTGAAATGTTGCCAAATTAATGAAAATCTCGCCAAATGAATAAAAATGACGCTAAATCAATGAAAATGACGACTAATTGTCGAAAATTCAATATCTTGGAAAGGATATTAGTATCTACTAGAAGAAAAACCTATTTATTTTACTCTAAAAGTGGTAAATTCATTTCATTATATAAGGAAAGTCATGTGTTGCCCACATTTTTTCGTATGAAATTTTGCATCGTCGCCTTTTGAAATACGGCCGGTGCAAATTCATTGTAATTTCAAATTATTATCCATTTTGTTTTGGGCAATTAAGCTTACTTTAATGGATTATGAAAGAAATAAAGAGAAAAAAGATGAGTTTGTGTTTGTAGGGAAAGTTATTTCCTGCTTACGAATGTTTTTAGAAGTGGAAAACAAAATTCTTAGTTTGTATTTTTACTTTCCTTATATACATAATGTATAAGGAAAGTATTGTGACGGGGTCGAAAATTCGAATTCGAGTTTTCGACGGGAGAGCACGTTTCAAGCATCCCTGATCACGAATCAAGCGTTTTTGAGGTGATGTCTGTGTGTGTGTGCGTGTGTGTGTGTGTGAAAGTATATGCCTGTGTGTGTCAGTGAGTCTGTGGAGACGATATCTCACGAACAAATAGAGCGATTCTAATGAAATGTGGTACAAAAATGACAATCCGTGAATACTGGAAGTCTATTGTTTCTGAACGTCATCGAATGTTCAGAACTCCCCTAAATTTTCGAGTGAAATTTTGAAAAAATCATCAAAAAATCAAAACCTTTAATAAAGTTACGCAAATAGACATTTGTTATGTAATTTTCCTTTAGAAAACGATTGGCATAAACTTTAGAACGCTAGCATGAACCGTTCTCGAGATATTGCTCATTTTAAAAATAAATTTATCAAAAAATTCCATTAATTAAAAGAAATATATTAACTGTTGAGAAACATGCTCACTTTTCATATGTAATATCAAGCGATAAATGTGGCGACATCATTCTCGTGGATCTAGCTCGTTCCATTCATGAGAAAATATATTTTGAGTAATACTTTTGTATTTTAACGCCAATAGTTATTTATCTGCTATAAGAATAACTTATTTCTCCGTCCACAACGCTTGGCGAGATTTTGGCGCCGAATTTGCCGGAATGTCGCCAACTTGGCGACTTTTTAAAATGCTGCCAAATTAACGAAAATCTCGCCAAATGGATAAAAATGACACCAAATCAATGAAAATGACGACTCACTGACGAAAACTCAATATCTTGGAAAGAATATAAATATCTACTACAAAAAAAAACCCTATTTTTTATTGCAAAAGTAGTGAATTCATTGCATTATATAATGAAAGTCATGTGTTGCGTACATCATATTTTTTTTTTGTACCATTCAAGGAATACAAGACATTTACTTTAAAAGTGCAGTTAATATACTTGGTTCCTAAAAACGACTTTATGAATACCCACAATATGTACCACAATGAATTTGTAAGTAAATGTCCTTTAAATCCATAGAAAAGATATCCATGCCCGATCAAATGAATACGATTGCAGCTGCACCAGCGTAGAATTTAAAAATGTTAGGAAAACGTACTCGGCAATAAATCGAAATTGTCAAAAAATTGTCAATTACACAGTTGTGGAGCATTACCGTATATGCAGAAATGGACAATAAAACTGCTACTGAAGGCATGTCTTTGACATAATACGGTTGTTGGAAAATGGATGTCTTATTTAGAAATGCTTAAAATTAAGTATACTACGAGCACAGGGATCTAATGTACAACATGATCAACATATCATCAGCAATGGCCATTTGAATTCGAGAAAGGATATTACCGCGTACTTTGACAAGCATTGCTGATGTCACCGTGTTACCGTATATGACTATAGGACTTTTTTTACAGATAAGTCACTTGTAGTTGACGCTAGCTGATTAAATTTTGCTACGTTGCAGAAAAAAGAACCCGCGTTCTTTGCGAAATGGTCCAAAATATCGTGAAATTAAAAAAAAATTTCATACGTAATTTTTGACAAGAAAAAGAATAAAATTAAAACCATAACTAAGATCAACACCATTGCCTTCCATATACGCGTTACGTTCGTTTTTCGTGTCGATTCCTACTTATTAGGCAATTCTCTACAACTTTGTAATTGTCTTTTTTATCTATGCTACTCTGTTGCCGAGTATTTATTTTTCGATGTGCGTGTGGATTTCAAAAACAAATAATGTGATAAGCATAATCTCTAAGCCAGTAAGATCCGACATAAGAAATAAATCACAGTAAAATACATAACACATACATCAATTACCTTATTGACCTTGTTATATCAATATCGAAACCATGCATTTCCATTTAATGGAGGCACCCAGTCTCACCCAGTGGCATAATATAAAAAAAATTAAAGGTCATAAACCCCAATTAGCAATTTAATCACATTGAACACAGATTGGCTTTACATTGGACTCACATTGTATAAACGACATTTAGTAATGTAAACCTCCATTCGATCATCGACCCCCTTTTTCAATAGCCTCAGGCTAAGAATTTACTCTCATCTCCATACTGGTTTCGTTTTTTAAATACTTCTTTATAAATAATGTAAATAATTTATTCATTTATGCAATTTACGTGGGATCTACAGATAATATTTAATTACAGTAATCAGAAGACATAAAAAGTATAGAACATAAAATACAAGCATACTAAACAGTAAACATGTACATTAAACAGTAAACAAGTACATTAAAGCAGGATGTTTAAAAATTGATAGCAGTCAAAATAAAAATATCAATATCCGCACAATGCGTTTTAAAAACAGACCAACAAATTTATTAATCAACAAATTCAGAGACAAGAAGAAATATCAATCATACATAAAGCATTAATTATGAAGCACTTTCCAACTGAAATGCAATTTATTTAAACATCTCTAAGATGCGATACATTCAGCGGTGATACTTTTTTAAAGTATCACATACTACAGAAATTTATTATACTTGAAAACTTAAAACTTCATTGAAAAGTAGTTACTCAAAATAAACTTTATTCAAATGATGTCATCGAAATATAAATCGTTTAGCTCTCGATATAAAATCAATGAATATTTCACTCATATCAATCATATTCCAGACTCCAAAGCTAAATAATTTTGTGTGAGAAACATTTAGCAATTCTTATACAACTCATCTCACAATCGCTTGATTTGTTTACATTCTGCATCCATTAAAATTAGGCTTCGTTGTAGAAATAATCAAAGTTTAACGATCATTTAAACTAAAATATATTGTGATTGCATTGACCCAAAATTTAGTTACACAGATAATCCGCAAAAATAAAACAGTTTTATGATGGATGCAGCACTAAATGGAAGTATAAACTATCGTTACACAGCACAAACTTTACCCTACATGAAACAAAATGGATGCGATGTTTTATTTTGAAATGAGTTGGAAAAACATGATATCTTCATATAATATAGGTATAATTATTATTTCAATTTATTTTTTAAAACTACCGAACATATTTTGCTGAATTATTTTTTACACATTTTATGTGATAATTTGAATATTTCCTAAACATTTCGAAACAATTTGTGAATTTTAACTCCGGTTAAAAAATGTTTGAAAAATTAGGCCACCTAGGTTCCAATGTATTTCATTTTTTCAACCCGGATTCAATCCAAAACTAATTGGTTGATATTATTCATTTACATTCCCATATGTTCTACAGATCGTCTTAACAGCATACTCAAATTTCATTTTGATAAATTCATTTTTACGGCAGTTATCGTGTTAATGGACATACATACATGCATACAAGCAGACAGACAGAATAAATGAACAAAGTCACAAACACTTTTCAACTATGTTGGAAAATATTGAAAAAGCTCTTAATGTAATTGTGTTTAATAGTAGAATATTTTTTGCGTAGTATTGGTAACAGGTATATGGAACGCCAAGGAAGAAAACTATACATGGCGTATTGATATTTATGCACAAAATCATTTATTTTAATAATAAAAAATATCTAAAATAAATAGTGCTAGATTTTAAAATATGTAACAAAGTTAGACATTCATAGTTTCATTTGGGGGTAGTCCACCTTCTGGTTTCACCTTTGAATGATATAGAGAAAGACCGATGACGGAGGAACAATAAATAGATCAACAATTTCAAAATAAATTTATAACTGTAAGTCCTGGTTTTTTAATAATTCTTCTGTTTTATTTATTTTTATATACACCATCGTTTTACACATCCATCGGAAATTATACGGCACAATAAATTTTTGAAGAGTAAAGCGTTTGAAGTGTATTTCATTGATTTTAAGCAATTTACATAAATACTAGAAGAATACCCGTTGAATATCAACGGTCTCACAATAAGCAACACCTGAATAATGTAAATTTTCGAATAATTCATGTTTCCCATTTATTCGGCAACTCGAATATTTTGGTGTGCAGAAACCCTAAAGAAGAAAGTATTGGAAAACTTAAATTGCGCACTTCTTCCTTTAGAACTATCTACCTGTACACCAAATTAAAGTCTCTATCTCATTCCGAAGCATATTAATTTATCATTTCCCCTTTCGAATGTTTTTCTGTGGAGCAGACCCATAAATAAACATTTCTGAAAAACTCTGTTCATCTTGAGTTTTTATCTGATGATTGGTTTATATACCAAATATGAAGCCTGTTGAAGACCCAGACCGTCCGACTCGTCCAGAGGACTAAATATGAAGCCTGTATCACATTTAAAAGGAAGAGTGTCTCATTATTCGGAAAATCGAACATATTGGTGTGCGGCACATCCTAAAGTAGCAAATATTGGAAATCTGAAAATGCACACATTCTTCCTTTCAAACTATCTCCCCGTACACCAAATTTAAAGTCTCTATCTTATCGCGAAGTATGTTTTTCTATCACTTCATCTTTTGAACGTTTTTCTGTGTTGCACCCTCTTAAATGAACATGTTTGAAAAACCGTATTCATCATGGGTTTGTTTTTCAAATGATGAGCCCATATACTAAATTTCAAGCTTCTATCACATTGTAAAGGAGGCGTTTTCAGTTTGTTCCATAAATCGAATATTTTAGTGAGCGGCACCCCCTACAATAGCAAATGTTGGAAAACTGAAATTGCACACTTTCTACCTTTCCAACTATTTGCCCCTACACCATATTTGAAGTCACTATCTCATTGCAAAGCATACTTTTTCTATCAATTCACCTTTCGAATGTTTTTGTGTACAGTGCCCACCCCCTTAAATATGCATTTTTGAAAAAATCTATTTTCATTGGGTTTACTATCACATTATTCGCCCATATACCAAATATCAAGCCTCTATCAAATTTTAATGTAGTCGTTTCTCATTTATTCGGTAAATCGAACAATTCGGAGTACTGCACCCCCTTAAGTAGAAAATATTCGAAATCTGAAATGGTATACTTTCTTCCTTTCAAACGGTTTTCCCATACACCAAACTTGAAGTCTCTATCTTATCGCAAAGCATACTTTTCTATCATTTCACTTTTCGAACGTCTTGGTGTGGAGCACCCAATAAACGAACATTTTAGAAAACTATATTCGTTTTGGGTGTTTTCATCAGATGATTAGCTCATATACCAAATTTCAAGCCTCTATCAAATTTTAAAGTAGCCGTTTCTCATTTATTCGGTAAATCGAACATTTTGGTGTTCAGCAACCTCTTAAGTAGAAATCTATCCTTAAGTAGTCTATGATGATGACTTGTTGAAAACCCAGACCGTTCGACTCATCCAAAGGACTTGAGCAACTATTTGGACGGCCGGAGGATTATGACTTGTGAAATTTCACACTTTCTTCCTTTCAAACGGTTTACCCATACACCAAATTTGAAGTCTCTAACTTATCGTAAAGCATACTTTCCTATCGTTTCACTTTTCGAACGTTTTGGTGTGGAGCACCCCCTAAACGAACATTTTAGAAAACTATATTCGTTTTGGGTATTTTCTTCAAATGATTAGCCCATATACTAAATTTCAAGCCTGTATCACATTTTAAAGTAGCCGTTTCCCATTTATTCGTTAAATCGAACATTTTGGTGTGCGGCACCCCCTTAAGTAGAAAATATTCGAAATCTGAAATTGTACACTTTTTTCCTTTCAAACGGTTTACCCATACACCAAATTTGAAGTTTCTATCTCATCGCAAAGCATGATTTCCCATCATTTCACTTTTTGAACGTTTTGGTGTGAGCCACCCCCTCTATAAAATGTTTTCGAAAAATTCGATTTTTCCAGGGGGTTTTATCGAACGATCAAGCCGTGTACCAAATTGCAAGTCTCTATCTAATCGGGAAATGCTTAAAAAAGCCCGACAGACAGACGGACAGACAAACAGACGGACACTTGGCAATTAGTATATATAGATTTGTAGTAATTTATTCGCACACAACAGTAATCTGTTTCAATCCAAGTAAAATACTGCTTTTCATGATCATAAATATGTGGAAATCAACAAAAGTAAATTTGTATGCAAAATTTTGGCTTTCTTTAAATTTCAAAACGCATTCTAAAGAGAGATGCAAACAACGCTAATTACACAGATATCCGGCAACGTTGGGTAAATATCCGGCAACGACAGACTTAAGTTTTCGGTACCAATTACAACGGCGGTGAATTAATCAGTTTAGAATAAAGCTGCCTTTACTTCTTTGGCGAAAGTACTTTCGAAAGTACACAATAGTTTAAACTGTAGATATTTACTAGAAACAATGTCATTGTGAAATAGTTCCTTTGAAAGAGTTAAATCATATCATGGTTGTGATATTTAATAAGCATCATTTTATGTAAGTAGTCTTTTGTATGTAGAAAACTGTAGTACTTTGTGTAAAAAAATTGCGGATTGATACTTCTCCAAAATTGCATCTAATATCTGAAGGAGGAAATTAATATCTACATAATAATTGTCTAACGTGGTTTTGCCATTTCATGTCTCTCAGGAGCTTAACTGGTGATCTAAAAAGACTGAAACTTTACATACTTATAGCCCTGACTATGGTAGAGAAAGTGACGGAGTCGGATTAACCATTTCCTTCATGGGACGGAAAAACTGAGATTTTGTAAAAAATATTCCCAGACGCTTTAGAAGGCCCACCCAGTGACCTAAAAAGTATATTCTTTGCACACATATAGTGTGGAGATAATTTAACGATTTACTGGATGAAGGGACCAATCTGTGATGCTACTTATTTTACAAAAAAGCACCATGTGTCGTGTGATTAAGAAAATTCTTGAAATATGTACGTATACTGATTAAAATACGTAGGTATAGTGATTAAAAAAGACGTACGTATAGTGAATTCCTAAATAAGCTACATTGTGAAAAATTATCAAAACCCTTCACTTTCTTACAGTGAGAAGACTTACTTAAGCTGAAAGGAAAGGATTAATATTGATCATTAAACACTTCTTTTCAGTTTTTTTTTTTTAATTTTATCCTTTATTTATTAAATTTCATTTTAAGATAGTATTTACATTATTATTTATTATTCTAAATATGAGCTTTTCAAAAATGTGAGATCTAACTCTTGTCACCGTGATACCAGACTCGTAGGACCAGAGTGATCGACCTTGTTTTGACGAATATAAAATGTTTATAAAATAAAATTCGACTTTATAACAATATAGAAGCTGGTACATACCCCCAACTGCATGTAACTTGTTAAGCACTTTCTATCTGTCGCTCCGTCGTGCCATTGGGTTTATCCTTAAAGTCACACAAGGACGCTAATTTTTTGCACTTTTCTCTCCGTCATTTCGAACATTTTAACACCGCCTCACTATTTATAATCGATTCGACTATCCTCTCGGATTTTCAAACATCGTCTTCAGTCTTTGTTTGAGAAGTTAAATAACAATTTTTAAATACGCCTTGAGGAAAGTCAGTTCTCTTGAATTTGTGTGTTTGTTATTAGTTATAGCCTCGCTCCTCATCAGTGACGCTAGTTTTGAGCCAGGTACGGTAGTGTGGGCTAAACCCCTCCAGACTTTCTGTCACCGCTGCGTGCTGTTTCCATTGCGAATTGGTGACATTATTGGTCCTAAACATTCTCCAAGTTTAATGTCAATGTTGTCGCCGCTTTATTTAGCCTATTATTCGGTTTATCTCACCACGAAATTTACTACTGGCGTTTTAACTTTCTGATTTATTGATATTTCTGGTCTTCTGTCTCGCATATAATATTGATCACGGGACATATCGTAACGAAGCCATATTTTCGATTGCTCGTCTGAAAAAATAAGTGGTTTTGGAAACTCCGAATCGAAATCCACCCGGCGACCTAAGATACCTATTCTATGCACACTTACAGAATCAACCATGGAATAGAACTTAACGAAACCGAATTTTTTTTTTTTAATTTTCTTCCCGGGAGCAAACAAAATGGCTGAATGGCGAAAAATCGTTCCCTTCAAATAAGCCTCTGTAACCCAGAAGACAAAAATATCGTACACTTAAAGTGCTGGCCATGGTTGTTGTTGTTGAGACCCAGACCGTCCGACCTACCAGAAAGGTGTAAGGTAACTGGTACTAACCATGGTGCAAAAATTGACTGAGTCTGATTTTTGATTCAATCGACTATTTTCAATAATATGTTCCTTAAATTGTAAAACTAAACAAAACCTATTAAAGAAATTAAAACTCATTTTTTTAAGAGTGGTAGTGTATCTGCTTTTGACCGACGTCCATACTAGTTAATAAAAGCATGTCTAAGCAAAAAAGCATTTAGATAATCTATAATGAGAATATGTGATGGAACGTACTGTACATTCAGTAAAAAAGAATTATTTCTTACTTTTACTACATCCATCTAAATAATAAAAATCTAAACACGCACAACAAAGTGAATCATTTAAATAATTATTTCAATGAAATTTTTATCAAGCAGAAAAGTGGAATTCGCGTAATATTCTGGTGCAAATTGTATTCCTGTACACCTAAAATTGCAATCTAATAGAAATTAAAAACATGTTTTTGTCTATCTGAAATGGCCGCTTATTCTAAAGCGTATCAATTATTTGTCATATATTTTCCTGGATATTTCTGAGGTTAATTTAAAACAGGTTTATGAATAGAAAAAATATTGTATCACATTTTGTACCGTGTTAGTAGGTATATATGGGAAAATTTGAAAACTAGATTCTAGCAAAATATATTGTTGGGAAGGTTGTTGTTGAGACCCAGACCGTCGAACCTACCAGAAAGGTGTAAGGTAACCGTTTGGACGGCAGGGAAGTGCCACCCAATTTAGACCGGAACTCAGTGGAGGAGGCATCCACAGGGACACCGCACCCGCCTTCCCCTACCACCAACCTCTCGGAAGGACTTACGGACCCACATGTTTAACGTGATCGTACTCCGCATGAACGCGGCGTCAGTTGTGGTAGCGTGCAAATCCAGCGCGCAAACCACTTGGCTACCGCGCTCGAAATGTGCCAACAGCTCGCGGTGTTCCCAGGTGGTTATCCACCCAAGTACTAACCGCGCCCGATGCTGTTTGATTTCGGTGATCTAACGAGAACCGGTGCTTTCAGCACGGTAGGGCCGTTGGCCATTGTTAGGAAGGTATAATATTCCCTCGCTAAGGTCTTTTGATAACCATACTGAGAAATCCCCTTTACAGATTTTCATATGACGTGTATCTAGGATTGTTAGGTGCTGATATCTAGAGGAGGGTTACCAGACTTTGTGATTTATCGCCAATTTGTCGAGATTTGGCGACGTCAAAGATTTCAGTAACACCTTGAAATAACTAATATTCTACGTGATATGAGAGATTTCCAGAAGTTTCAATGAAGTGTCTATAAAAAGCAATCCACTTAGTCGGAGAGCAGTTGATGAGGTTCGAACTGCATAGAACTGTGGTTGTTGTCAATATTCTGAGAATGGTAGCGGTTGTTTTGTGAAATTAGTGAAGCATGCAAGTGTTATTTTACTGTGTATTGTTTCTGTTTACGTTGTGTTTATGAATAAACGTGTTAGTTATCCAGAAATCAGGACTCATTCTTGTATCCTGAGAGCACAACCATAATTCCAGAGAATACATAGTAATAATATCCTGAAATGCGGGATAAATTATTATGAAAGTTTTTAGAAATATCGAAAGATTATTCCGGAGTGCGTTTTATCTTCCTTCATCTATCCGGAAAAAGTAGGGTTTTCAATGCTAGTATGTAATAATGAAAAGTTCTAACATATTTATTTTCCAAATGTCAACCCTTCCACAAATAAGGCATATTTAAGAGCGCCCTCTATCGTGTTGCACAAGCAGCTCTAATTACACTTGTAAATATCCGGAAATGCGGGTTAAATTTCCTGTGCTAACTAACACTTGAGAACGAACAGATCAGCTAGAATCAAGATGCATTTAATTCTTTGTGGAAGGTAATTTGGATAAGAACACATTAATTTCAATTGTAGATATTTACTGTAAATGCAGTAATAAATAATTCAACGGCAGTGTGTGATACATAAACTGAATCGTGTTTATGCTCATTAAATGACTTTAGTTTTATATAATATTTATAAAAAAATTATATATTGTTGAAACAAATGTTATGAGACAGATTGCAGAAAATTGCTGATAAAAAAAATCGTTATGAGTTAAAAGGACTTCTCAGTAGTTTCTCCGAAAGCTGGTACTAAAATTCTGATGTGGGCAGTACAAGACTTTACCAACAAACTCACATTACTTTTCTTATTTTTTTTTACTTCATGATACATTACATTAGGTTTAAATGCAGAAAATGGCATTTCTACTGTTTACTTTGCATATTTACTTTCCTTATATACAAAATGTATAAGGAAAGTATTGTGAAGGGGTCGAAAATTCGAATTCGAGTTTTCGACGGGAGAGCACGTTTCAAGCATCCCTGATCACGAATCGAACATTTTGGAAGCGATGTGTGTGTGTGTGTGTGTGTGTGTGTGTGTGTGTGTGTGTGTGTGTGTGTGTGTGTGTGTGTATGTGTGTCAGTGAGTCTGTGGAGAAGATAACTGACGAACGAATGGACCGATTCGAACGAAATTTGGTACAAAAATCACAATCCGTAAACACTGGAAGCCTATTGTTTTTATACGCAATCGAATGTTCAAGGCCCCTCCCCTAAATTTTCGCGTGAAATTAAAAAAAAAGCTGTCAAAAAATCAAAACCGCTTATAAAGTTACGCAAATAGACATTTCTTATGTAATTTTTCCTTAGAAAACGATTGACATAGACTTCAGAACGCTAGCATAAACCGTTCTCGAGATACTGCACATTTTTCAAACAAATTTATCAAAAAATCCCATAAATTAAAAAAGAATATTAACTGTTGAGAAACATGTTCACTTTTCATATGTAATATTATGCAATAAATTTGATGACATCATTCTCGTGGATCTAGCTCATTCCATTCATGAGAAAAGATACGTTGAGTATTACTTTTGTATATGAACGCCAATAGCATTTATCTGCTCTAAGCATAACTTATATCTTCGGCCATAACACTTGGCGATATTTTGGCGACAAATTTGGCGAAATGTTGCCAACTTGGCGACTTTTAAATGTCGCTAAATTAACGAAAATCTCGCCAAATGGATAAGAGTGAAGCTAAATCAAAGAAATTGACGACTAATCGTCGAAAATTCAATATCTTGAAAAAAATATAAGTATCTACTATAAGAAAAACCTATTTTTTACTGTAAAAGTAGTAAATTCTTTGCATTATATAAGGAAAGTCATGTGTTTCCCACATCAGATTTTTTTATATAATATCCAATTTACTTTTTAATGCATCTTCGTTTTATTTGGCAACTTAATACATTTTAAATGCCTTCAGCTCCTCAAAATTCCAAAGAAATAAAATATGTCTAAAACGGTTCATTATAGAGTCATGGGATCAGTCTTTTTCACGATGTTGTCAAAATTTACATGAAGAAGAAGTATAAATGAATATATTTCAACAAATTTTGTCATTTATCTTTGATTTCTACGATTTGCAGGTCATTTAGCAGACCTTTGCAGGTCATTTAGCAAAATCTTGGCAGGTCATTTAGCAAAATCATGCCAACATCTAATCAGCATCAGAGTAACCCTCAAGAAACATCACTACTACATTTTAAGAGATTTCATCAAATACATTTTTAACTACAGTGAACAATGCCTTCAGCTAAACAAAATTGAAAACAACTTAAATATCTCGAACGATGCATCTTAGAGTAATGGGGTTGGTCTTCATTTTATCGTCAAAAATTACGCATGAAACTATTGAATTGATACATTTAAGCGTATGCAGTCTTTCATTTTAGATTTTGACGATTTGTGCGGGCCATTTCGCAAAACATGGAAGCTTATTTTTTTCTAATCGTGCCAAAATCTAATCAGCACTGCAGTAGCCTACAAGTGACTTATCTACCAAAATTTGTAAAATTCCGTTAATTAGTTTCCCAGATATAGTGGATGTATATGATTTTTGTGGTCATTTCACAAAAAAGGCAGGTTCTTTTTTCTTAACTCATACCAAAATCAAATCAGCACCAGAATTACCCTTAGAGCAGGATAAGGAGTAGAGTGATTTATCCCATTGGATTTTCCTCCAAGAACTTATTCTGCAGTTAATCACGTGACTACAGGCAGAAGAGCTGCCACATTTGGCTGATCTATCTATTACTCGGTGAGTTTGGCGATATGCATCACTAAAATAACAAGAAAAATCTTGCTTAGTGCTTGTTCTTTAATTTAACGAAAATATATATTCTGTGTGTATTTTAAGAATTCCTTGTGTATTTTAAGAATAACCTGTATTGTTCCGGTGTGTATTTTAAGAATAACCTGTATTGTTCCGGTGTGTATTTTAAGAATAACCTGTATTGTTCCGGTGTGTATTTTAAGAATAACCTGTATTGTTCCGGTGTGTATTTTAAGAATGACCTGTATTGTTTGGGATTCGCTCCTCTAAGTTTTCATCATTTTTCTCTTTCCTCCAAACTTCTCATGATCAAAACAATATTTTGTGAATTGCTTAGAACAAATCCTAGTACTATTAGTGGTCTTTATATTTTCTCTTCGAATTTTACTTTCCCACAGCTGCCTTCTTTCTTCATCTTTTGGAAAACTGACAGGGATATTAAAAATTGCAATGTCTGTTCAGAATACCTCTATAAATATTAATTACTGATTATATATAGTTTAATAAATCTCTAAACATTTGAATATACAATAACTGTATATACATACATCCTACTTAAATGTATTTATACAAATTAAAGATCGACTTTAAGCACTTTATGATATCTAAATAGCTTAACAAGTAACATCAAAATAAGTATTTTTTTAAAGTTTTATTATTTGTATGCAACTTAAATGCATGAAAAATGTATTTTTTTTAAATATATGAAATACAACGACATACCAAATTTAGACTTTCTAGCTGCTCCGGTTCTCGAAATACTAATTACAAGAGTGCTTATCTATGACGGGCCGGGACCGACTAACCTGATACGGTTCAAAGTATAAAGAGTTAAAATATACAACAAAAGACATCGATATACCAGATTTGGATTTTCTCGCAGATGAGGTTCTCGTTTTAGCCCCCCAAAACAGTACATCCCTATGACGGGTACAGGACGGGCTAGCCCGATAAGGTTCAAAATCTACAGACTCAATATATATCGCAGAAGAAGACGACATTCTAAATTTAGACTTTCTAGCTACTCAGTTCTTGAATTATTCCTCAAAAATGAATATATTCCTATTGCGGGCAGGGCCACCCCGAGTGGCCACCGACCCCGAGAAAACAATGCTTCCAGACCTCATGACAGAAAAACTGCATGTAGATAGAAATTGTTCTGCATAAATTCAAACTCTGGTCACTCAAGCATTACGGGTCCCGGGAATTTCCCCAGGCTTCTCCCCTCTCTGTAGGCCACAAAACAGGCTATTCTTAAACGGTTCAAAATCTAAAGAATTAAAATATACAACAAAAAGCCTATCTATTCTGAATTTGGACTTTCTAATAGTTCCGGTTCTCAAATTTTTTCCCAAAAAGTAGTACATTCCTATTGCGGGCCCATGTAAGCTGTCTGGTTATCCCGATACGATTCAAAATCCGAAGAATTTAAATGTACTATAAAAGGTAAAGATTTTGGTGTTACTGTGATTAATGGAACCTGATTAGTTAAATCATTAATAATGTAAATCACACTGACAAGCAAGCACCCGATCAAGTTAAATAAAAGGAACTTACCATAAAGCGAAAAATACAGTTCCCTTCCATAAATATAAAGCATTTAAAACGGCATCAGATATTTTTAACAGGCATTTAAACCAAATTTTGATATATGATAATCAAATAAATTATTAAAATCTGTTAAGCAAAATAATTTAGTTGATTTAAACTAGCAACTACCGTATAATGAATATTACAAAATACATATGATATACTAAACACAAACAACATGAAACTTATTTAGCACTTTGTAAGTAAACATAGCAGAAATATGTTTAGCTTTTATTTTTACAGAGTCATTTGGAGATTAATTCGGTCGCCAAAACGAACCGATTGAATCATTTTTCATGTATGCAAATCATTCAAACGAATTTGACTGAAAACCAGTTGATTTTCTAATAAATAGCAAAACATTTGTAAATAAGTATATTAAAATATAAAAATTTATCAAAAAATAACAAAAAATAAAAATTGTAGCAATAGCTTGCTACAATGTTAATCACTAATTTAGATCAGCTAGGCTGTTCAATAGCGAACTTAATACCAAAAATCTACACAATAGCATAAAATTAATGAATAGTTATACATATCAATGAAACGTTATGGATCCTCCTTTTACTTGTCTTTCTATACAGTTGTAACATCAGCATGACGAAACCATTTTAACTGATTTTAATTAGTTAACTTGACAAGCGTCCATTGAAATAACACTAAAATGACTGAAGAAAAAAGAAGTGCGTGCCTGTAATCACGTGGTTTAACGATGGAGCGCTAATTCTAGGGTTATATAACTCTATGTTATGTAACTCTGCGTCGTATCCCTCCTTTAAGGAATTAACCTCAAGTGACTTGACCTAACAAACTTTATGAAATTTTGTCAATTAGTTTTTGAGTTAGAGTGGATACATATATTGAACAGACACACAGACGTCACGCTGAAAATAGTTTCACCTTGTTCTGTAGGGTGCTCGACCGTGTAGATCAGTCGAAAACTCGAGTTGCAACTTTGGACATGATTCCAATACTTTCCCCTATGCAATACCATGCGTTGCAGGGAAATTAAAATTGCAATATCTTAATAACGTTTTATTCTTACGTAGTGGAAATTATTTTAACCATGTTTATCAGCGATTGCACATAACACTAAATTAATATATTCAGTCACATATATTGTTTTTTATTTAGTTATTTTCCTGCCATTTCATAAAGAATACACTTTTAGTTTTCTGATACGTAGCAAAGTCTTGTCAGTACAAGGATAAAGTTTACGTCAACTAATCGCCAAATTTCATCAACGGGTAGTTTTGCTTTAAAATGGATGCATACATTGAATACGTACATAGGCTTTAGGCGTTAAAATTTCGATTTACAATTATATCAACTCTTTTACAATACTTTCTTCATATAGATGTACTGTATATGTGGATGCATACACTGTATAAACATGTACTGTGTGAATTTTTAGATGGCAATCAGCTGCAGTTTTAAGAAAGGGAGGCGAAGATAATATACGTGACATAAGGGTTAACTCAATCAGTAGCAAACCTTGAAACGGATTTTAAAAGTTGGTGCTTTAAATTGTTTGCCCAGCACGACTAAGAACAAAATTTCAAAGTATGTCCATCGATTACAGCAATCAATATGAAATTTAAACTACTCAATGACATAAGCATTAAATTGCGATCCAACTATAAAAATTATTTTAATTTGTAACGAAATTTTAGTCTAGGACTACTTGAACAAATCTTATTTGATATGTAATACAATATGATGTTTGAAACTGTGTTTGGAGCATCTCTTGTGCACGAGTAATGAATCGAAATATTTTAATCAAATACATTAAGTTTCTAATAAATTAGTGAAATCAAACATTTGATGGAATACGAAGATAATCCCTTCGCTTCCCTAGAGAATACAGAAGTTAAAATTCAATAAAATTCCTTTGGGGAAAGAACAGTTTAAAAGCGAGCATATGGTAATGATTACATGTTACGCATCATTAACGGAAAGTAAAGTTTTAATTTAGAAATAATGTGCAGTTTTGTATTGGGAGTATAGTAAATTACTTTTTCGTGATGTCTACCTAAACTTTGTTTCATTCTTAAAGAAAATATTAATTATTAAAGATAGAATCATTTAACTTTAAAGTTTTTAGTATTTTTTATAACATATGAAGAATATATCTGCATGAACATATTGCCCAGGAGTCCACAAAATAATATAGGGCATAATTTTTCAAACTTTAAGATCTTGCAGACAGAAAAAAGTCTTTAAAATTTAAAACAAATGCAAAGAAAATAGGCATTGAGCGATTGGCAGTGTATGCACTAAATAAAATAATTTTTAATTCTAGTAATTATAGAATAAATAAGTTAGTAATAAATGATAATAAGATAATAAAATAATAGAATAAACAAATGTAACAAATAAATAAGTAATAAATGATAATAAGTAATAAAATAATAGAATAAGTAAATGGAAAAAATAAGTAAGTAATAAATAAGATAATAAAATAATAGAATAAATAAATTGAACAAATAAGTAAGTAATAAATGATAATTAGTAATAAAGTAATAGAATAAATGAATGGAAAAAATAGGTAAGTAATAAATGATAAGATAATAAAATAATAGAATAAATAAATTGAACAAATAAGTAAGTAATAAATGATAATTAGTAATAAAATAATAGAATAAATGAATGGAAAAAATAGGTAAGTAATAAATGATAAGATAATAAAATAATATGATAAATAAATGGAAAAAATAAGTAAGGAATAAATGATAATAAGTAAGGAATAAATGATAATAAGTAATAAAATAATAGAATAAATAAATGGAAAAAATAAGTAAGTAATAAATGATAAGATAATAAAATAATAGAATAAATAATTAAAGAAATAATCATTTATTCTATTATTATATATACATAAATAATCATTAAAGTATATATTATTTTTTGCAACGTATAAAGAATATATCTGCAAAAACATACTACCCAGAAGTTGAGTTGATCCGTAAAATAGTTTTTGGGCTTAATTTGTGAATTCTAAGTTCTTACAGATTGATAAAAGTTTTTAAAATTAAGAATAAAATCTTGGAAAATAGGCACTGAGCAATATTCAGCGTATGCTCTATAAACGACATGTTTTTTTTTTAATTCTGGTAATTATAGAATAAATAAGTTAGTAATAAATGATAATAAAATAATGGAAAATATGATAATAAGATACTAAAATAATAGAATAAATAATTAAAGTTAGAGAAAGAATCATTTAACTTTAAAGTATCTTGTATTTTTTTGCAACATGTGCAGAATATATCTACTAGAACATATTACCCAGTTTAAGTTCTTACAGACAGAGTAAAATCTTAAAAATTAAAAAAATTAATCTAGGAAAATAGACATTGTACAATAGAAATATACTAAAATAAATATAGTTTTTAATACTGGTAATTATAGAATAAATGAAATATGCGATTTCATTCAAGTTACTACCGTATATTTTTACTTTCCCAACAATACACTGTAATATATGGGGGGAAATATTGAAATTGTGTCGAAACTCGTAACTCGAGTTTTGGACGTATCCATACGTTTCGAGCACCCTAGAACACCAAAAAACGTATTTTTAGCGTGTAGTCTGCGTATATGTCTGTCTGTCTGAGTATGTGTCAGCGTATATATCTGTGTGTCTGTGTATATGTTTGTGTCTGTCTGTCTGTGCAATGTATGCATCCACGCTAACTCAAAAACAAACTGAAGAGACCACATATGGTCAAATGTGGAAATTAAATGCTTCTTTCGTACTCAAATTTTAACAACGAAAAGAATAAGACTAACGAAATAATTTTACGACTAACCATTCCTGAGATATTTCAATTTATCGCATTTTTGTGACGTAGCCTTTGAAAATACGTTCACTTGCCCAATGAAACTAGAAATTGAATTAAAACTGCAAATTCAGTGTAATTTGAAATTAGTATCCGTGTTGATTTGCGCATTAAGCTCAGTTTAATGATTTGTAACAGAAAGAAAGAGACAATAAATTTGATTCCATAAGAAAAGCCATGTGCAAGCTCGTATCAGATTTTAAGGTATTTCGATGGGGCATTTTGATGGGGTCAAAAATCCAATTATCGGATTTGGATGAATCCACACATTGAGCAAACATGATGATGAATCAGCCATACTTTAACAATATCTGTGTGCCTGTCTTTCTACGTACGTGTAGTTCCGTCCGAGAGTCTGTGGACATGAAAAATTTTGAACAAGTTACTCATCTACTTCGATGTTCTCCAAAGTTATGTACGTGTTACGAACTGTATTAACACTCTATTTTTTTTTTGCACAATTGTATCTCGCTTTAAATTATCAAAAAAGCCACACAAATCTGTTAAATGGAAGTTAATGTTGTGATCTGTGGCAACAGTGAAATTGTTCAAAAATGGCTGTGTTTGGTGGAATTTGTTAACGTGGCGTAAAATGATCGGACTTCTTGGAACTAAGTGTGATGTTAATAAATGTGATATAAGTCAGCTAGAAAGTTTCATTTCTTCTTCTTCGATTGAGACCGTTCGACCTACCCGCAGGTGTAAGGTATCTGTTTGGACAGCTGGGAAGTGCCACACAATTGAGACCGAAATCCAGTGGGGGCGGCATCCACAGGAACCACACCCTCCTTCCCCCTTCCATCAACTTCTCGGGAGGACTGCCGGACTCACATATTTGAAGTGTCTTTACTTCGCGTGAACACGACGACAGTTTAGGCAGATCCTGGAATCGAACTGCAATCGTCCGAATACAATCCCCGCACGTTAACCACTGGGCTATCCCACCCCCAGAAAGTTCCATTTTAAGAACGCAGTTTCTATGAATAGTTTACCTCGGGCCTATACTCGCATACTCGTGGGAGTACGCAAGTTGATACGTAGGGGTACGCCAAGGAAATTTAATATTTTATTTTGTTACTTTCCAAAGACAAGTTTTATATTCACAGAAAAAATAAGAAAATTAATTACAGCATAACAAATATTAATTTATAATTTTAAATTAAACTATCATGAACGCAATAATATTATGATTCTAAGAATACTACTTTATTACAACACCCGTTTGGAGCAAAATACATTCTTGCACTATTCTCAAATAAAAGAGAAATATAATCCCGCATCTGTATTTACCGTAGGTATGCATGAATAGACATCTTACGCGTACGCGAATAAAAATTTGTAAAAACCACTACCGCAAGCAGAATGCAAAACTATGTCATTTATTGAACAAATTTTGTTAAATTACACAATTACTTGCTTCAAGTAGCCTCTGGTAATCTCTGATATTTACGAATATGAAACGATGTCTTTAATGAAAATTTTAATATTCTGTAATTAATGACGGGAAATCAGATATTAAAAGAATTCTTTTACCCCGCGATGAACATAATAATAATTGCAAATTCAATAAAATTCGTTTAAGGAAATAATAGTTTGAGAGCACACAGGTGGAAACGATCATATGCGATGCATGATTAATCAAAACTAAAGTTGGATGCTATAACGAAAGGGTAGTATTTTTTTTATTCAAAAGTATCAGTAATTACTTTTAATCTAACGGCTATGCATGCTTTGCTTTGGGTTTTTCCCCCTCAAAGTTAAACTTGTTTTGCTTTAAGTCTTGCTCTTACTGAAAAAATAGAAATCGAAACGGTATATCCTCTGGAAGCAAGAACGTGAGCGGCAATTGCAATATAATGAGAATTGATCACGGAATCCTACGCTCAGTTATAAATGAACAGTTTTTTAAAAAAGTTTAGCAGAACGTATTGAAATAAGCATTTTCTGTTTATTTATTTTATTCTGTTCACAAATTTGATTCACCTGTGATATTGAGTTGTCATATACACATGATTTTCTGAGTTACATTTTTGTTATAACCGCTTAAAAGGAAAAAAAACATCTACATTTGTTTACTGATGTGAAACATTTCAGGACGCAGGGTAGAGTAAGTAAATCATGAGAGAAATGTGACAGAATTAAAACGGAAGTACGTAGAGGAAGTAACATCATATTGGTACAAATACGTAACATCATATTGGTACAAATACGTATCATTTTTATAATTTGAAGGTCCGAGTTGTTTGACCTTGGCGATGCATTCGATCACCTTCGTGTTGAATTTACCAAAATATCGCCAACTTGACGACTTTAGCGAATTTTAAAAACTTTATAAACTTTGTAAATTGACTAAGAACTGCACAAGTTTGGCGCTTTTTCGAGAACGCTCCATAGATGGTATGGTGGGGTGAGTCAGTCCAGTGGTTGCAAAAATTGCACTCTCACAACACGGGTTCTATTCTCGGCTCTGCCAAACTGTCCCTGCGTTCGGACACTTGAAATATATGGGTTCTTAAGTCCTTCCGAGAGGTTGGTGGTAGAGGAAGAAGTAACGAGTTCTGTGGATGTCGCCCCCCCCCATTGGGATCCAGTCTAAAGTGTGTGGCACTGATACCGTACACCTTCTAGTAGGTCGGTTGGTCTGGGTCGAATAAACAAACAAACATATGGTATGGTATATATAGTTGCCATCGTTCAATTAGGTTGTTGACATAATATGGGTTAAAGTACCTGCCAAGATAAATGCAGAACCCAATGTAGAATTTATCTTCTGATTTTATATACCTTTTAAGCTGTAAAATAATACTGGTAGAAAAGTGTAGAAACTTCAAAATATTTAATATACGGCATTTCAGCATCAATGTATCCTGTATACACCAGTATGCGCTTATCGTTTACCCTGACCTCATGCATGCCCTGTGGAATGACTGCAAACGCTACATCCAAACGTTTCATCGTCGATAACTTCGTTTATGGTACGATTCGAGCGATATAAACTGCATTTTATTTTTAAATCGAAACAAAAACAATTCAAAAAAAGTAAAAAAAAAAATTTAAACACAATAAAATATCAAAAATTTTTCCTAGATACTTTGTACCATAGACATCAGACATCAACCTCTTCCCATTCAAATAATCTATAACGAGTACAGATTGTTAGTATATATTTATTTATTGTTTTAATGAATCTAACCAGACAATTATACGCACACAATAGTATTTTGTACTTTTCCTGGGATACGAAATATATCTAAAAATAGAATAAAGTATTAAACACTTTTAAGCTAAAATACTTTGTTTTGCAATTAATGCGTGTACAAATAATTTCAACCAAGAACATACATGAAATAAACATCACTAAAGTGGCCAGTTTCTTTAAGTCAGAATAAATAAAAAGAAAATCAAATTCAGACAGTTATTTCAATTAAACCGAATTCAGATACACTAAATACATCAATACAATTAAATGTCCAGAACATTAGCCAATGTCTGTTCTTATCTTTAAATTCATCCCTCTTTACTGTAATATGTTTCATTTAAATACACTATTAATTGTTACAAAATTACAGTCATTTGGAATCAGGTCAACCATTTTGAAACACCCTGTATATAGATTATATTTTACTATTCAAGTTGTTGAAACTAAGAATATTGTGCCAAACAGTATTTAATTAGAATATATTGATAATAGGATTCTGGTAAAGATATAAACTATTGCCAAATGATGCAAAATAGTTAATCGAAAAGCCCTCTTTCTGCTTATCTAAAATATTTTACAATCTATATTTTCATTTACAGTTTTTAATATTAAAGGGAAGTCATAAGTCAGGGATGTCATAAATGGATTCCCTCCACTTTTATGTTTTGTGATTGTTCTCAACCACGTTGGATCTACAATATCTACCTTAATTTATTACTCTCCCTGCGGTACATGGTAATGTATAGGGAAAGTATTGGAATCATACCGAAAATTACAACTCGAGTTTTCGACGGAGCTACACATTTCGAGACCTCTAGAATACGAAGAAACCATTTTTAGCGTGACGTCTCTTGTATGTCTGTCTGTGTGTGTATATGTGCAATGTATGTATCTACTCTAACTCAAAACCTAATGGACCGAATTTCATAAAATTTGGTAGATAAGACCCTTAGGCGTGACGCTGGTGCTTATTAGTTTTTGGTGCAATTCGAAAAAAATAACCCGCCTTTTTCTGCGAAATGGCCCTCAAAAATCTCATGTATTCACTCTAGCTGAAATACAAATTGACCAAATTTCACAAAATTTGGAAGATAAATTACATGTGGGATATTCTGGTGCTGATTAGATTTTGGAACGATTTGGAAAAGAACAACCTGCCTTTTTTACGAAATGGCCTACAAAAATCGCCAATATCTAAAAAAAGACTACGTATGTTCAAATGTATCAATTAAATGCTTGTTTACTACTTAATTTTTGACGAGGAAAAGAATAAGAACAACTCTATACTCTAGGACTAACCGTTCTTGAGGTATTTGAGACTTTTCGCATTTTTTTATGCTGCCTTTGGAAAAATGTCCAATTACCAAATAAAAGCAGAAATTGAATTAAAAATGCAAATTTAGTGCCATTTTGTGCAATTAAACTCAATTTAATGAGTTCTTAAAGAAATGAAGAAAAAAATGAATTTGAGTCTGCAGGGAAAGTCATGTGCTGTCCACATCAGATTTTGTTAATCATTGTACTAATAGATCTAAGGGGTATATCAAGTTTACAAGTTAGAATACGTGTCCCGTTTTTGGACATTTCTTTGATGTAAATACCACAGTGGAAGGGGGATTCATTGCAATAATCTCCTGAAAACAATTGAAAATAGATGTTTAAATGAAAAATACATAAGCAAGCCCTTATGTAGGCAGAGTAATTGTAAGCACTACCATAGAATTCTGTTGATCCACCCGCAAATGTGATGCGATTTTCAAATTCAAGCAAAAGGTGAAGTGGGAAGATTTTGCTGGAATGGGTGGACTGAAGGTATTCTATGGTAATTCTGAGATAAGGTCTACCTGTTCAAAAGTGATGACAATATTCTGTTTTAGACAATCAATATTTATTGTGTACACATTTTATAATATACAAAATATTTCTCCAATGTTTATAGACACTACAGATGTTTAAGACGTAAGGAATTATGTTTAAAATACCATCAAAAAAGTTAAAACGAACAACCATCGGTCATAACGAATTCAATAAATGAATTTTAAAAGGTTTGATTGGATTTCTGATAAAAAATTGATTGCAAAAACGCAAGACTAAAATGTATTAAATAAAATATGATAAAAGTTTATGTTGCACATTTATAGTAAAATGCACTGAAAAGTAAAAAATCATTTATAGTTATCACAACATTCTTGATCATACGTAACCAGAAATAAAACCGTGACGTACTCATAAAGGAATTGTATTTAGGTATTAACATAATTTTAACGAGCAGTAAAAGTTATAACATAGAAATGACATATATAAGGATGATGGATTGTTAAATCAATATTTCAATATTGTCAACAAAAATTAAATGAATTGAAGGTAATTATTCTTTCCTTTTGCACGAGTGAATCTATGCAGCCCGTAAGATTTTGGATTCCTGTGAAACCAAGCATCACCAATTTTTTTATCATTATAGCAATTGTACAACATTGCATCACACATCACAAAATACAGGAAAACAAGTTCGAAAATTATATACAAATATACACAGTGGAGTAGCAAGCACATATCCTGCTGCCCGGACACAGCACCATTAGAATTAAAATATGTCTTAAACCAGCCACGGATTCCTTTGCCCTTATCTATTGACTTACATTTTACTTTTCCTAGATCAACAAATGCATTTTCAAATTTACGCCATTCTCCAGGGCTGACAGTTTTCGCACACAAATATTCATAATCACAATTCCCTTGAGATATATACCCTGGTTGTGTTCTAAGTAAATTGTGTAGAGCACAAGCAGCTGAAACAATTTTTTGCACATTTTTCATGGATGTTTACATGCTGTCTTTAAATATGCGAAACCAAATTGCCAGGATGCCAAATGCATTTTCCGATTCTCGGCGAGCCCTGGCCAGCCTATAATTAAAGATTCGCTGTTCCATTTGCAGCTGTTTTCCTGCATAGGGTTTCATTATTCTTTCGCCAAGGGGAAAAGCATCAACTGAAACAATGACGTAAGATGCTCCAACACTTGTCCCCGGAAGCAGATTAGCTGCAGGAATATTAAGAGTATTATTATTCACTGCTTTTCTCAACTAAGATTTTGCCCAAACCCCTCCATCACTAATTCTACCATTAGTTCCTACATCAACACAGAGAAATTTTAACTCTGCATCGACGAGAGCTAGCAGCACTATACTGCATTCATTTTTACTTTTCTTATATACATGATGCAAAAGGAAAGTATTATGACTGGGTCGAAAATTCGAATTCGAGTTTTCGACGGGAGAGCACATTTCAAGCATCCCTGATCACGAATCCATTTTTGAAGTGATGTCTGTGTGCGTGTGTGTGTGTGTGTGTGTGAGTGCTTGTGTGTGTGCGAAAGTATGTGTGTGTGTGTGTGAAAGTATGTGTGTGTGTGAGTGTGAATGTGTGTGTGTGGGTGGGTGGGTCATTGAGTCTGTGGAGACGATATCTCACGAAAGAATGGAGCGATTTGAATGAAATTTGGTACAAAAATCACAATCCGTGAATACTGGAAGCCTATTGTTTTTATATGTAATCGAATGTTCAGAATCCTCCTAAATTTTCGAGTGAAAATTTGAAAATGTCATCAAAATATCAATACCTTTAATAAAGCTACGCAAATAGACATTTCATATGTAATTTTTCTTAGAAAACGATTGACATAAACTTTAGATCGCTGGTATGAACCGTTCTCGAGATATTGCATATTTTTAAATAAATTTATCAAAAAATTCGATAAATTAAATAAAATCTATTAACTGTTGAGAATCATGTTCACTTTTCATATATAATATCATGCTATATATTGGGTGGCATTATTCTCGTTCCACTCATGAGAAAAGGTACTTTGAGTAATACTTTTGCATTTGGACGCCAATAATCATTTATATGCTATAAGAATAACTTATTTCTCCGTCCATAGCGTTTGGCGAGATTTTGGCGACAAATTTGGCGGAATGGCGCCAACTTGACGACTTTTTGAAATGTTGTCAAATTAACGAAAATCCCGCCAAATGGTTAAAAATGGCGCTAAATCAATGAAAATGACAACTGATGGACGAAAATTCAATATCTTGTAAAGAATATAAATGTCTACTAGAAGAAAAACCTATTTGTTTACTGTAAAAGTAGTAAATTCATTGCATTATATAAGGAAAGTCATGTGAGGCCCACATCAGATTTTTAAAATTGTAATATTGTGCACCAGAGCCAGTAGGAAGTACAATTTTGACATGTTTGTCATCCATGGCTCCAATGCACATTAAGAAATTCCATAAAGTCTCAAATTTCTGAGAAATTTTTACCCAATCTTCAACAGTTTGGGGGATCGCCGAATATTCTTTCTTTAAAACTTCATAAATAGCATTGCAGACAACTGGCAAAATTCCAGATATCGTACATTGTGTAATACGGAACTGAAATTTCAGAGACTGCTGAGTTTCATCTGAAATTAAGAAAAAAAATATTAACGTTCCAAATAAATACACTTAATTTTAATATATATGTTCCATGAACTGTAAACAAAGTTATTGACCTTGAAGTTTCGTAGGCATTCAAAATTACTTACATACATTTTGTAATAAATTATACTGTGTAATTAGTTGCTTTCTTTACTACACTTAGATAAATAAAACTTACAAAATGCTAATCTCCTCCCCCCCTCTCCAAAAGAAAGAAACTCCGTCATCTATAGTATCAAAAATACTAATTTTATATATTGTAAATGCTATATGTACATATCATTGAAACAGATCAACCATAAGTATTTTTGGTACTTACGTATTATCGCAACCATGACAAAACGTAATTGATGTATCGTCCAATAAAGGTCCCGATCGATTCCAAGGACAACATGCAACAAAGTGATCTGTATGAGGACCCACGTTCGAGCGGGCTCGAACTGGTTGGGGGACGTACGCACCGCTGGGACTGTGTCGTCAGACAGGCCGGCTTCGCCGGACCAAGTCACAGAGCATACTAGACTCGCTTCTGGGACTCGCTTCTGGGTTTTTCTCAAGCAGTTCGACGTGGGTCCTCATACAGATCACTTGGCTGCATGTTGTCATGGTCCTTGCGCCGTGCGACGGTCCCAGAAGCGAGTCTAGTATGCTCTGTGACTTGGTCCGGCGAAGCCGGCCTGTCTGACGACACAGTCCCAGCGGTGCGTACGTCCCCCAACCAGTTCGAGCCCGCTCGAACGTGGGTCCTCACACAGATCACTTTGTTGCATGTTGTCCTTGGAATCGATCGGGACCTTTATTGGACGATACATCAATTACGTTTTGTCATGGTTGCGATAATACGTAAGTACCGTATTTTTATACTGCTATATTAAAAAACATTACTTTTAACAGTATGTATAGCTGCTGAGAAAAAACGTCTTCATATCTAAATGCGCACAAACTTCGAATTTTCCAGTTTCAACACCCGAGTTTGACAACATAGTTCGAATCTAGAGCAAAATTCAACCAGTGATACCAAAATTTTAAGTCTTTTGTGTGAAGCGTTTCTGAGTTGTGAGTATGTAAAGTTTTGAGCTTCTAATGTTAAATGAGTTTCCAAGACTTCCATTCATATCTTATGTAATAATTATCTGCTCACGCTGATTATATGTATGACGTTACTACTAAACAACCCAAACACATTTACGCGATTTTTATATTTGTGGAAATAATTGTTTGTATGAAATATTAATTCTGAAATCAATAATCGAAAAAATATGAATAGAAACCTGGACATGTTTTGATAAAAATCGATTCACAAAGACTTTTTATATGTTTATGTAAAATTCCAGGTGTTTCCTCCCTCTAGTTCCTTCGAAATGTTTAAATATGCAGCATCACGATGATTTTAGGGGTCGTATATTAGTTTTAAAAAATGGCTAATTTAAAAAAGTTATATTAATTGTAAATTAATCTTTATTTAAGAAAACGGGCATTTATTTTTACCCAGTTTTAATAAAAACTTTGTATGAAGAGTGTATAGATGCAACCTAATCAACGTAATTCTGCTACTGTATTGAAGGGTGAAAACTTGTATTGTTATAAATGGGATCTACTTATGTTACTCGATTAATAGTTCCGGAGCTACTGCGAATTGAAATCGCCCACAAAATGTGATAATTTATAATAAAAAATATTTATATAAAATAATCGTGCCATATTTGAGGCTCACATTATCCTAAGATTTTAAGAGATAGCAGATCATAATTACGTATTAATAATAAAAAAAGTTCTCAAATAAACTAATTTGACTTACCTCTAGAGCAAGTTCTTTCATCAGATTATCGTAACATCCAAATTTTTTACGTCTCAGAAGCCAAGATCTTGTCCACATCCTTCTCGGTTTGCATTGTTTATTTTTCTTAAGCAGGAATAATCCCAGCGTTCAAGGCATATTTGTTTTTTACCTGCAGCTGATAGCAATTTAGTCATAATTACAAAGTAATAAAGGTAACAAAACTAAGTACTAAGTAAAAGCCTTGTTTTACTGCCGAAGTCGAAGCGAGAGCAGTAACAGATACTCGCTGCCTAGCGAAAAGTACATGTACAAATTTATAGTTCTCGCCAAAAGACGATAAACATACCGCCGCAGTTTTGTCATTTGGCACAACTTCTTCAAACTGTCAATAACCCTATCGGCAACTTTTGCCCCGAAAAATTGGGGGAAAAGTTGTCTGAAACAGTTGGTTGTTCCAAAAGTTCTTGAATGTTATACGGCCTTTAAACGGGTAACGTATATTTGTATACCCCGTTTATATAAATAGAATATTGTGGAACAAAAACGAACTTCATAGGGTTAATGTTAAACATACCCTTTTTATCGCACAGCAATTCCCGATTAATTGCATAAAACTTGAAACACCAATCTCTTGGTTTTTAATTTCAGTTCTTAGGCGATAAATCGCCAAACTCGGCAACTTTTTGTTTTTGCCTATGTACGTCAAAAGATATATTCATATTAAATAGAAGGAATGTATTATGCATATAGTGATAAATTACTACTATTTATTATATAAATTGAGATAATTATTTTGCATTTATTATTAGTATATAATCAGAAAGGATCAGATAAGGGTATTAATTATATTAATCTGTGTACCCGCTTAATAGCACTTAATACATACAATAAAGTGGAACTAAGTGTATGCAATTAAGCCGGGCCAACTGTATATCCCTCACACACTTTAAAAACGAAAACTTTTCATTTTGTTTCACTTTGACAAGAAGATTACAGTATCACAAGACCCAAACTAGTTATCCATCTAGAACTGGATATTCTACTGAATATTTTTGTCGTTTGCTGTTTATATGCCGTTTAGTGTTTACTGTTTATATGTCGTTTAGTGTTTACTGTTTATATTTTGTAGTTTAAAAGATATTTTTAGTGAAAATAAGAAAAATGAAGTGAAAACTCTCTCGAACAAAAACTTTTTTTTCAGAAATAAATAGTTTAAAATATTAAAATTATTTCGGTACAGTCGTAAATAATACCATATTCCCAACAAACCAACATTTTTATCAACTAGGCTCCGAGATATAAGCGTCCAAAATGTTTACATTCTTCTTAAACTTCAGATTTCAACCACATACCCCTACCATAGACGTGAAAAGAAGAAATTCATGTTTTATTTATAGTTCCAAATAGTCTTCATCCAATCCAATTAAACAAGTACCTAGAATGGTGATAGCGAATATTCGCTCTGTTATTTAAACGTTGTTACAATAATCAAATTGCAGTTAATGAACTGAGGAAGTGTGTGACAACTAGTATTTCATATGATTTTAAATTTAATATTCACGCTATTATTCGGACTAATTTAAATTAATGCACGTTTAGATCATTGCCGAAGCGTGGATCATTGAAAATTAAAAAAATCTGATGTGGGCAGCACATGACTTTCCTTATATAATGCAATGAATTTACTACTTATAGAGTAAAAGAAAATAGATTATTCTTCTAGCGGATACTTATATTATTTCCAAGATATTGACATTTCGTCAATTAGTCATCCTTTTCATTGATTCAGCGTCATTTTTATCCATTTGGCGAGATTTTTATTCATTTGGCAACATTTAAAAAAAAAACGCCAAGTTGGCGACATTCCGCAAAACTCGTCGCCAGAATATCGCCAAGCGTTATGGACGAAGAAATAAGTTATTTGTATAGCAGATTGCCGTTCAAATACAAAAGTATTTCTCAAAGTATCTTTTCTCGTGAATGGAACGAGCTAGATCTGCGAGAATGATGTCCCCAAATTTATCGCATGATATTACATATGAAAAGTGAACATGTTTCTAAACAGTTAATATTTTTAGGGATTTATGGGATTTTTTCATAAATTTATTTTTAAAATGTTCAATATCTCGAGAACGGTTCATACTAGCGTTCTAAAGTCGTTTTCTACAGAAATATTACATAAGGAATGTCTATTTGCGTAACTTTATTAAAGGTTTTGATTTTTTGATGATTTTTTCAGAATTTCACTAGGAAATTTTAGGGCGTTCTGCACATTCGATTGTGTCTAAAAACAATAGACTTCCAGTAGTCACGGATTATAATTTTTGTACCAAATTCCATTCGAATCGCTCCATTTGTTCGTGAGATATCATCTCCACAGACTCACTCACACACACACACACACACACGCACACACAGACATCACCTCAAAAATGTTCTATTCGTGATCACGGATGCTTGAAACGTGCTCTCCCATCGAAAACTCGAATTCGAATTTTCGACCCCTTCACAATACTTTCCTTCTACATTATATGTATATAAGGAAAGTAATATATCTAAATTCATTTACAAATTTAACTTGCAGTAAGTTGTTTAATTGCATTTCCTACGATGCATAGTATGTACAAAAGGAAAGCTAGTGCAATAGAAAGCTCTTATATTAGAGACAACAGCAACAGTAGACCAGTTTCATGCGTTCATCAGCAAGGAATAGGCGATACTTAGGACAGCAAAAGATCGTGATGTCCCTTCAAGTATCAAGATTTATTGTTGTTGGGCTACTAGGAAATATAAACGCCCGAAGTAATTTTCAGATTTCAGCAGAAAACACCGAATATAGACGTGTCAAAAGAAGAAATCCATGCTTTATTTATAATTTCAATTAATCCTCATCCAATTTAGCTAAACAAGTACCTGCAAAGGTGTTAGCGAATATTCGTTCTGTTATTCAACCGTTGTTACAATAATCACATTGCAGGTAATTAACTGAGAAACTGTGTGACAAATAGTACTTCCATTGACTGCAAATTTAATATGCACACTATTATTCGGATCAATTTGCGTTAATGAACGTTTAGAAGCACTGCCGAACTGTGACTCATTGAAAGTATAAATTTTAATTCATACGAAAATTGAATTTGCAGTAAGTGTTTAATTGCATTTCCTGCGATACATGGTACATGCAAAGGGAAAGATATTGCAATAAGAAGCTCTCCTATGAGAGATAACACCAACCATAGATCGGTTACACAATTTTTATGCATTATTCCGTAAGGAATAATCGATACATGCGAAGGCAGTAAAAAAGTTCAGCATATTCCAAAACATCGGGAACCCCTATGGATACGGCAAATTAAATCCTACCACGCAGCTGGCATCAAGTTTTACAAATATTAAGCTCAAGTCTCTATAAACTCCAATAGCCAAGTTCATACTCACAAAATCATCCTAATGAGAGCGTTCCTAAAAGTAGGTTCGTGCTTCTATTGCAAATATCAGCATATATAGACCGGTTTTATGGTTCAAAATGTATATTACAAATCGGCTGTTCCATTCTGATGAACGTATAAAGGCGAAACTCATCCATGTATGTTGTTATTTGCAACACGACTGCGATTTTGCCTTTAGCAACGCCATCTTCACGTTGGTTCTGTGTGTCCGGGTGATGCTTTTATTGGTGTTTTCCAGAAATTGTGGTTGGTTGTTGATTTTGCTAATAAAATTATACGTAAATCCTATATAATTCTGGCAAAAGAATGTCGAAAAGATTTTACATAGATTATATTAAAATTTTGATAATAAATTTAAGAACCGAGGAGAGATGTATCTCATTTAACGTTTATTAAAATGTATACTCAAGTTCATGATCGATCTGTTGATATTGATTTCCCTAAATACATAGTATAATATATAGGAAAAGTATTTTGCCGGAGTCGAAACTTGAATTCGAGTTTTGGGCGGAAGAGTACATTTAAAGCATCTCTGAACTAACATTTCTAGGTGATGTGCGTGTGTGTGTGTGTTCGTGTTCTTGAATTTGTGATATGTCACAATATCTGGGTTATCACACAAGCGAATAAAGCGTTTCGAATGTTATTTGGTAAAATTATTACGATCCACTAATACTGGAACATTTTGGATTTAAAACGCAATCGAACGTGCGGAAGACCCCCGAATTTTCACATGATTTTTTGTAAAAATCATAAAATATCAGGACGTTCAATAATATTAAATAAATAATCATTTTAATATATTTTATTCTCAAACGAATGCTCCTAACTTTAAAACGCTAGCTTCCGCCATTCTTTATATATTGTCAGTTTTTCAAATACGTGCATTTAAAAAATCACATAAAAATGAACAGCAATAAGTATCATAAAATATGTAACACTTGGCAATAAATTTGGCGAATAATTTGGCAAAGTATCTCCTACTTGGTGACTTTTCATAAATGGTGCCAACTTAATGAAAATGTCGTCAATTTGGCAAAGTCACGAAATTGCGTTAAATGGATGAATTAATAATTAACATATGTTAGTATAATATTGCTTAGCAGATGTTAGCAATATTTCCGTTTGTCTAATGATATTTGATGCTCAATATAAGTTAATTTGATATTTCCAACAGTTTTACAAGTTATCAACCAGAAATGCGTCAAATGGCAAAGTACTTTTCAACGTTAAAAACATTGTGCCACAGATCTTGTTCATTATTGTTTCGAATTGAAAAAGTAAGGTACTTCCATAATGTAGAGACAGTCATGTACTGTTCCTATCAGATTTTTTTTACTTTTCCTGCATACATAGTATAATGTACAAAAACAGCATTGTGATGGGATCAAAAATTCGAATTCGAGATTTCAACCTAATTTGATTTTCCAAGCACCCCTGAATTCGAATAGAACGTTTTTGAAGTGATGGCTGTGTATATGTAAGTATGTTGGTGTGTGTTTGTCTCTGTGAGTATGTGTATGCATATTAATGTGTGTGTCCGTAAGTCTGTGGATGCGATATCGCTGGAACGAATGGAGTGTTTCGAATGAAATTTGGTACAAATAGTACACAATCAGTGAAAACAGGGAACCCTATTGGAATTTTAAACGCAATCAAATGTTTTAAAGATATCATCTTCCCTATTTTCTTATGAAATTTTGAAAAAATCATTAAAAAAGCAGAATCTTTATTGTTACATGAATAATCAATTCTTATGTAAGTTTTCTTTGGACAATGAATTACACAACTTTTAGAACGCTATCATGAACTGCTATTGAAATATTGTCCGCTTTTTAAAATAAATTTATCAAAAAAAATTAAAGTATATTACCTATTTTGAAATATGTCCACTTCCCACATGAAATATTATGGGCCAAATCTGTGTCATTCTCATGGATTTTGTTCGTTCCATTCACGAAAGAAGATCGTGTTACAAATTTATATTTTTATGCCCAATAATTCACAAATAGTCATTTATTTCACGGGATATACATTAAATGTCACGTTCATTTTGATGTGCATTTTACTTGTGAGTATGTATAAGTCATCATGTTGTACGTTAGTTCAATCATATGATATTAATTCAATGCCAATAATATTGTGGTATTGGCTTTATTATATATAAGGAAAACCCATTCTCGATCTGGCTGCTCGCATGGAATGCTTGAAGATAAAATTGACCATAATTTGATGAATTATCGCAAACATGTCGACTTTTTAGAAATACCGCCAAATTAACGAAAATGTTGCCACATTGGCAGAAATGGCGCTTAATCAACAAAAATACGCCAAATTGATGACTTCAATTTTTTTAATTCAAAATATAGTAAGTTTCACTGTTTGTGATACAGGTAAATTTTGTTTGGGGGACCGCACATTTTGTCACCTAGAAAAGCGTCAAATGTCATTTTGCAATTCATCGCTGAAAACAGTATGTTATAAGTCCATGCATCATTGTTAAGCTGTGAAAATGCAACGCGCTGCATTACATCACGAAAATCACGTGCTGCCCACATCAGATTTCTTTCAATCATCATACGTCAAAGGTCCCCTGCCTATACAGGGAGTTCTGTAGGATACAAAAGCATGGCCGATGAGAATAAAAATACTGCACTATCTTTAAAGTTTCTGTATGAAGAACAGTCATAGAATATTTAGATTTCACTTCGAAATTTCACATATCCGTTCGCACATATATGCACTGCAATTTGAATTGAAAAATTATGCAGGGACTATAAGAATATTTTCCATATTTTATAGTTCCTGGAATATATAAAATGCATCAAAATGAAGAGGGTGTAAATGCGATTATATTTCAAGAAACGCAAAACCAATTTCAGAAAAGAAAATTTCAAAATGTGGCTTTAAAATGGTTTTCTTATGGAAATCTCATAAAAAGCTGTTTCATAAAAGTTAAAATATTTATAAAGATATATAAATTTTTACGTCTATTCTTTTAAAAACTGGATTCCGGCCAATTTTTTTATATATATGCCACGGTTATAAATAGTTCTGCTTTATTCATGCCATACTAAAAGAAAAACACTGTCGATGAAAAACCTAACGTCATAACTTACCCGAGGAGTTAAATGCAAGCAAGCATCGCGTGATTTCAGTAAACATTCTGAGAAAATGTCCATAAACTTTTACCAGACTGGAAAAAAGAGAAATAATGTTTAATATATATTTGTTCAGTCTTTGAACATTTTACTTCTCTAAGAATGTAAAGCAATATAGTCCAGAAAAAAATCACAAACTTCTTAGTGAGTGCATCGTGAACAGCCAGTGACGTTAATTTGCAAAGATTCTGTTGCTTATTTTATTCTAAGTTTACACATATGTATTATTTTATTCTAATTTAATCTATTATGTATTATTTTATTCTAATTTAATCTATTATGTATTATTTTATTCTAATTTAATCTATTATGTATTATTTTATTCTAATTTAATCTATTATGTATTATTTTATTCAAATTTAGTCTATTATGTATTATTTGATTTTAGCTTTATCTATTATATATTATTTGATTCTAATTTATTCTATTATGAATTATTTGATTCTAGTTTTACCTTTTCCTGATTTAGGTTTTTTATGTACTAAACTTCCATTTAAAAGAAGCGCACGCTCGTGATTGGCCAGGGCAGAGATTTTAGTATTCGCGTTTTGCCATTCATCTGACATTCTTGGCCCAAAGTGGTGTTCATCCTGCAATCTTTAGTAGTCGCCTTGAGTATTTTCGTACTCTGATGGAGATTCAGTTTATGTAAATATGCATGTTCTGTTTACGTGAGTAGATAGTTACGAAGTAGGCGTCAGTATATGGATGTTAGGATTAGAATGTTACAATTCGGTACAGTCTTGATATGTTAGTAGTATCGGTGCATATATATGCATTTTGAAAATAAGTTTATTTTAAGTATTCAGTTAAATTAGCTAAGAATAAGTTAATATTTCTATGAGACCAAATAAGCAATTTTTTAATCAAACAAACTGAACAAAAGACTCAGACGAAAGGCACCAAGGTTGACTTTTTTTCTAGAAGAGGTTTACGACTCATAAATTCAGGAATTTGAGATGACTGCATCAGACGGAGAAGTCATTATGGCTACATGGGCGCAAACGGTGTTTCAGTGCAAGACTCGACTCCGTGCAAGAGCTCCGACTCTCCGTGGAAGAGTTCCGACTCTCCGTGCAAGAGCTCCGACTCTCCGTGCAAGAGCTCCGACTCTCCGTGCAAGAACTCCGACTCTCCGTGCAAGAGCTCCGACTCTCCGTGCAAGAGCTCCGACTCTCCGTGCAAGAACTCCGACTCTCCGTGCAAGAGCTCCGACTCACCTTGCAAGAGCCATCAAAAAGGGTGGTCCAATTAGGACCGATCCCAAAATATGCTAAAAAGCAAAGCCAATGAAAACCGAGAAAGGCGTGGTTTCCCAAATCAATGTAAAATTAATTTAAGAGCTTAGTTGAAGTACTTCAAGAAGAGTGAGTCGTCGAACTACGAAGTTGTTTGTCGTTAGAAAAATTCGGTGTGCTGCGAAGACGACAGAGGTTATGTTGCATCCGCTACGGAAATGAACGGATCCTGGAAGTGGAAAGCTAAAAGATAATTACCACGAGACGTTAAAGTTGTGAGACAGACATCGACTCAAGTGAAAAACAGCCCGATCCAAACCAAAGAGCATTAATGCAAAGGCAATGATAACAAAGGTATGTACCAACAGAAATATATTATTTTGCAAAAGGTCGAACTCAAATTCTAGTGATGTTCGTTATTAAATTGATCCCACATGCTCTCATACGTCATTTTTATGACAGATTGAATTAATGATAATTGTAAATTAATTAATTTTTAATGGTTATATTAAATTAATGCTATTACTGAAAATTTATTTTAAGGATTGAGTGTTACATAAATAAATATAATTTAAAAAGAATAAACTTGTGATTAATAACCAATGTGTTATTACTTTCCTTATATACAGTACTTGTAACGGGGTCGAAAATTCGAACTCGAGTTTTCGACTGGAGAGCACGTTTCAAGTACCCCTAATCACTAATCGAGCATTTTTGAGGTGATGTCTGTGTTTGTGTGTGTTAGTGAGACTTTGGAGACGATATCTCACGAACGAATTCGAATGAAATTTGGTACAAAAATTACAATCCGTGAATACTGAAAGACTATTGTTTTTAAACTAAATCTTATGTTTAGAACCCCCCTATATTTTCGAGTGAAATTTTGACAAAATCATCAAAAAATCAAAACCTTTAATAAAGTTGCGCAAACAGATATTTCTTATTTAATGTTTCCTTAGAAAACGATTGATGTAAACTTTAGGACGCTATCATGAACCGTTCTTGAGATATTGCACATTTTTCAAATAAATGTATTAAAAAATCCCATAAAATAAAAAACTGTTAACTGTTGAGAAACATGTTCACTTTTCATATGTACTATCATGCGATAAATTTGGTGACATCATTCTCGTGGATCTAGCTCCTTCCATTCATGAGAAAAGTTACTTTGTTTAATATTTTTGTATTTGAACGCCAATAGTCATTTATCTTCTATAAGAATAACTTATGTCTCCGTCTATAACGCTTAGTGAGATTTTGGTGACGAATTTGGCGGACTGTCGCCAACTTGGTGAGTTTTTTAAATGTTTCCAAATTAACGAAAATCTCGCCAAATAGATAACAAGAAAGATCAATCATGCATAAGCATTGATTATGAAACACTTTCCAACTGAAATGTAATTTCATTTAAAAATTTCTAAAATGTGATTCATTCAGTGGTAATATCTTTTACATTATCACAGTACTACAGTAATTTATTATACTTAAATATTTAAAACTGTATCGAAATATAAATCATCTGATTCTTTATGCAAAATCAATGAATATTTCATTCATATAACTTGTATTCCAGACTCCAGAGCTAAATAATTTTGTGTGAAAAAAAATTCAGCAATTCTTATGTAATTCATCTTACAATCGCTTGAGATATTTGCATTCTGCATATGTTAAAATTAGGCTTCCTTGAAGAAATAATAAAAGTTTAGGGATAATTTAAAATCACAACTATTGTAATCGCATAGGCACGGAATTTAGATACACAGATAATACACATATAATATAATATGTGTATGTGTATGTACTCAAAGTATTGGAATCGTGCCGAAGATCTGAACTCGAATTTTCAAAGGATCTACACGTTTTGGGACTTCTAGAACACGAAAAAACTACTTTTAGGAAGACGTCTGTGTGTGTAAGGGTGTATCTGTGTATGTTTCTGTGTGTCTGTGTGGATATTACATCCACTCTAATTGAAAAACTAATGAACCGAATTTCATACAATTTGGTAGGTATGTTTTTTGTGGGAAATCCTGATGTTCATTAGATTATAGTACGATTCGTAATAAAAGAATCTGCCTTCTTTGCTAAATGGCCGCAGAAATTGCCTTTATCCACTCTAGCTAAAAACTAATGAACCAAATTTAACAAAATTTGGAGTATAATATTTCAATAACCTACAAGTGATTTATATACCAAATTTAACAAAATTTTGTATATAAATCATTTGTAGGTTATTCTACTACGATTCGGGAAAAAGGAACGGGCTATTTTTGCGAAATGGCCAGCAAAAATCGTTATATATAAAAATAAAAGACTACGTGTGCTCAATTATATCAATTAAATTCCTATGTTATATGTGATTTTTGACAACAAAAAGAATAAGACTAACCCCATTACTCTAGGACTAGCCGTTCTTGAGATATTCTAGTTTTTTCGCGTTTTCGCTACGCCACCTTTGACAATAAGTCCAGCTATCAAATGAGAACCAAATTTAAGTTTAACGTGTAAATTCAACGTCATTTAAAATACTTATGGTTGTTATTTTGTGCAGTTAAACTCAAATTATTATTGAATAAATAAAGAGAACGAATATGAGTCTGCAGGGAAAGACATGTGCTGTCCACATCAGAATTTTTAACAATATTACAACAATGATTTATGGAAGTGAACAGGGATTATTTTCAGGCCATTTCGAAAAAAATGTATGATCTATATTTAAAGATCCATCAAATTTTTGTCGAATAAAATGTTCAACAAATTTAAGCTGTGTACCAAATTTTAACTCTCTAGGGCGTAGGAAAGTGCATTTAAAATGCCATCAATTAAATTTATCAAGAAGAGTTATATAAAATTTAAAAAAAATGAAAAATTGTTATCTACCAAATTTATTTTAAAATATGAAGCCACTCCCATATGCAAAACGTTTAAACAAATGGAGAGATATTTATTATATAATATCTCTCTCTTTTCTTTCTGGAAGATATCCCAAAGTCAGAATTTAATTGAATTTGTTTTTTTCCCTATATTAAATATTTTTTTTAATTAAAAAACTACTTAACATATTTTACTGAATTTTTTTTTATATATTCTATGGGATAATGTGAATATTTCCTAAAAATTTCGAAGCAATTCGTGAATTTTAAATTTACTTAAAAAATGTTTGAAAAATTAGGTCCCATAGGGTTCAATGTATTTCATTTTTTCAACCCGGGTTCAATAAAAAACTAATTGGGTGATATTATTTATTTATATTCCCATAGGTTCTACAGACCGTCTGAACAACATACTAAAATTTCATTTTGATAAACTCATTTTTACGGCAGTTATCGTGCTAACGGACAGACAGACAGACAGACAGACAGACAGACAGACAGAATGAACAAAGTCATAAACACTTTTCAACTTTGTTGTAAAGTGTTAAAAATGACACTATATCAATGAAAATGACGACTAATTGGAGAAAATTCGATATCTTGAAAAGAATATAAATATCTGCTATAAGAATAACCTAATTTGTTTTACTGTAAAAGTAGTAAATTTACCGTGTTATATAAGGAAAGTCATATGCTGTCCACTTTTTTTCAAATACGGTAAGTGGACTCGCATTTTGAGGTAAATTTAAAGGATTATTGCAAACACAAACCATGCACGAAGTTATACGATACACACGGTTATATAAGTTATCGACATTTCAAAATAAATATTATCTTTTTAAACCAGAATGTTTCAATAGAAATTAAGTCCAAATAAACTTTGTTGTTATTATCCCCACTTCAGGCTGTAGCAATTTATATGCGACAATTTGAATTTACTCTTTTGTAATTAAGTCGGTCTTAGGGTCTTTGAATTAGAGGAATGGTTATTTGCATTTCAGATTACGGATCATGCATGTGGAGATGGAGAAGTGCTTCAGTTGAAGTTGATCTTGTATACATGTGAAGATATGTAGAATAAGGTCCTAATATAAAAGATTGGAACCATACAATTCTGTAAAAGAAATATTTAAAACTATACCTTATTCCTGTCTGGACACAAAAGGTGGCACTAATTCTTGATAGATAGCGACTATTGAAAATATTGCCATGTTCTTTTCGTAAGAGTAAAGATGAAAGTAAAATTGGTTATCAATTCGATATTCGAAATTTCTATATTCATTAATTTCTTAAATTCAAAATCAATAGTTTTTCTTGAAGGCTTTAAGGCAGACTAAAAAATTGTTTTTCGTAGACGTACATATTCAGAATCAGCAAGCTGAAAGATGTAAAATTTTTTGGTTGACAAAATGTTGTATTACAGCAGCAAGGATGGCAGCAATTCTTAGAAATGTGTTAAGTGATTGTTAAGTCATGTTTGAATAGAGTTTTAATACCGACATGATGATTCATATGATTTCCTTTTTACTTTCCCTGCAATACATGGTAATGTATAGGGAAAGTATTGGAATCATGCGGAAAATCGCAACTCGAGTTTTCGACGGATCTACACGTTTCGAGACCTCTAGAATACGAAAAAACAATTTTTAGCGTTACGTCTGTGTGTGTGTCTGCCTGTGTGTCTGTCTGTCTGTCTGTGCAGATTTTGTATCCACTGTAACTAAAAAAGTAATTGACCGAATTTCATAAAAGTTGGTAGGTAAGTACTTGTGGGCGAATCTGGTGCTGATTAGTTGTGAGTATGATTCAGGATAACAGAACCCGCCTTTTTTTTGCGAAATGGCCCGCAAAAGCTTGTATCCACTTTAGCTGAAAATCTAATGGACCGAATTTCACAAAATTTGGTAGATAAGTCGCTTATGGGTCACCCTGGTGCTGATTAGATTTTGGTACGGTTCGGAAAAAATAGTCTGCCTTTTTTTGCAAAATGGACCGCAGAAATTGACAAAATCTAAAATAATAATTTACGCATGCTGAAATATATGCATTAAATGCTTGTTTTTTAACGTAATTTTTAACGAAGAAAAGATTAAGACCAACCCCATTACGCTAGGAATAGCCGTTCTCGAAATATGTTTGTTTTATTGTTTTTTTCTCTACGCCACCTTTGAAAATGAGTCCAGTTACCAAATGAGAACGAAAATTGAATTAATAGTGAATTAAATTTAATTAAAATAAGATAATGTATATATAAGTCTGCAGGGAAAGTCATGTGCTGCCCACATCAGATTTTTACTTTCCCTGTAATACATGGTAATGTATAGGGAAAGTATTGGAATCATGCCGAAAATCGCAACTCGAGTTTTCGACAGATCTACACGTTTCGAGACCTCTAGAATACGAGAAAACTATTTTTAGCGTGACGTCTGTGTGTGTGTCTGTCTGTGTGTCTGCCTGTCCAGATTTTGTATCCACTCTAACTAAAAAAGTAATTGACCGAATTTCATAAAATTTGGTATGTAAGTCACTTGTGGGTAAATCTGGTGCTGATTAGTTTTGGGTACGATTCGGGATAAAAGAACCCGCCTGTTTTTGCGAAATGGCCTCCAAAAGCTTGTATCCACTCTTGCTGAAAAACTAATGGACTGAATTCCACAAAATTTGGTAGGTAAATCACTTGTAAAACACCCTGGTGCTGATTAGATTTTGGTATGATTAGGAAAAAACTAACCTGCCTTTTCTTGCAAAATGGCCTGCAAAAATCACCAAAATCTAAAATAAAAAACTACCAAATTTCATAAAATTTGGTGGGTAAACTGGTGTTGATTAGTTTGGGGTACGATTTGGGATAAAAGAAACTGTCTTTTTTGCGAAATGGCCCGAAAAAGGCTGTATCCACTCTGGCTAAAAAACTAATGGACCGAATTTCACAAAGTTCGGTAGATAAGTCGCTTGTGGGTTACTCTGGTGCTGATTAGATTTTGGTACGCGTCGAAAAAAAATAACCTGCATTTTTTTTTGCGAAATGACTGCCAAAAATCGTCAAAATCTAAAGCAGGAACTACGTATGCTTAAATATATCCATAAAATGCTTGTTTAATACGTAATTTTTAATTAAGAAAAGAATAAGACCAACCCCCATTACACAGGTCTAGCCGTTCTCGAGATATTTTAGTTTTTTCGTATTTTCTCTACGCCACCTTTGAAAATAAGTCCAGTTATCAAATGAGAACGAAAATTGAATTAAAAGTAAATTAAATGTAATTAAAATTAAGAGAACGTGAATATAAGTCTGCAGGGAAAGTCATGTGCTGCCCACATCAGATTTTTTTCTTTTGAATTTGTCTTACATTGAAGAATAAAAAATTTTCCCCCAACCATTTAGAGCTATTTTGTCCTAAATAATGTGATCTAGACTTCTTATTCACCAAGCAATGAGCAGAGTCAAGAGTGAAATACGTAATAGTAATATTGAATGAAAAATTGTCCTACACTTTCCAGTGCAAAGGTGTCAGTAATTCCTGTGAATTTTCCAAAAATTTAGAATACTGTAAAATTATGTTTGGATATATATACCCAGCGAACACCTAAACTGTAGCATTGTAGAAGCTACAAGAGACTTTTCACTCATTTGCCGGTAATTGGGCCACCAGATCAAACACCTGGTGTGAATTTTGGCGATAGAAAATTATTGTAAACGAAATTTTTCACTCTCGTAATATTTCTAAAATACGATTGATTATATGCATATCAAATACAATAGAATTACATTTTAATACTGCAATTACTGAAAGAGTAATTCATTTGATCACCATCTTTTTGCTGCTTATATTTTGTCAAATTCAGCATTGGAAAATTTTCCCGAATAGTTCGGATCAGTGTAGTGCAGACCGTGTTTTATAAAGTTTTTATATACAGGGTCATTCAAAAGTCCGTATAAAATTTTAAAATTCATTAAAAATCGAAAAATCACCGCATTGAGGTACAGTTTGTACCATAAGTATTGCCAGGATGGGATTTTTTTTTTTTTTTGACGTGAAAAAATTTTGTAGTTCAAAAAATCGCCTATAGGTGGCGTTTACCCGAATACATCTTCCAGAAGTATGCAAATGAGGCTGTTATAAAAGAGCTGTAGTGCTCTGCAGATTCGTCATTTGATTCATTAGCAAACTGTGCAACGAAGTTTTTGCGAGAAGGTTAACTTTGATCGAGAAAGTCTTGTTAGTGAAGCTGTATTACGTGAGCTGAGAATCAGCATCAGATGCTTTGCGAAAATTCTGATTTAGGAAAAATCTAAAAAAAGCAAAAGGACCTATCACCTGTTCAGGGTTATTTAGGCTTGTCACACGATTTGACACGTACAGTAAGTTATTTTAACTGCCTTTCCAATGCGTTCAGCGCCACCTATAGGTGATTTTTTAAACTACAAAATTTTTTCACATTAAAAAAAACCCCGTCCTGGGGCCCTACCACCAACACATCGTAATAGTTTTCTCACCGGTCTAATTCCGATGTAATTCCGGTCCATCGTTTACGAAGATATGCAGTTTCCGTACCACAAACACTTCGTAAAGTGAATTCGTAAATATTTTCTGCACCAAGCTGTACTGTAATCGAGGCTTTAAGGCGGAGCTTATTTAGACCAATCAAATGCGGACATTGTACTGCGAGAATCGTCTGCTTCAAGTTTACATTTTATTTCAACTTGTTGTTATACCTCGTGCTGCTTCTCTTCGTTTATAATTATTTAGTTTTATCATTGTGAATTAACATGGCTTCAAAAAGAACTAAAGTTAGCAAAGGCCAACTTGAAACTCTAATTTCATATATGGAAAATAATCTGGAATTAAATAAAGGTTTACTCTCCAATTCTTTTACACATAGCCAGAGAAATCACATGTGGAAAGATTTATGTGACTTGCTTAATTCTCATGGTGGAGCTAATAAAACTGTGGATAAATGGCAAAAGGTAAGTTAACTTTAATTATTTTTTAATTTATAAAATATATATAGTACGATGATTCATATCACTTTATAAATTTGCTATATTTCATCGTTTCTGATATTCCACTAAATTTTGATTGTAATGCATTAGTTCTACTGAGGCTTGTGTAGTCGGTATTACTTTTGCTTGTAATATTGTTTATTGCAAATAAAACTACTTTAAGTAAAAATTATTTTTTAATTTATACAATTATTAAGGAATGTATCGTTATTTCAATAGATATATTACTAATATGGTGTTCAAATCACATGGTTTTAAACCAAATTTTCCCGTTCAGGGATGTTTATAAACTTTAGAGATATTCAGTGTATAATATAGCATATTTATTTTTTTCATTCATCTAATTTTTATGGGCTTTTATACAAAGTTAATATAAGTGATAGGAATTCTGCAAATAAATGGAACTTGGATACTGTTACTTAAGTTTCAAGTAATAGTGCCACTCTTTTTTGTGAATTTGTCCTCTTTATGCAGTAAAATTACCTTATTGTAAATCTAAATTTAGTAAATTTTATAGACAATTTTTGTTGTTACACCCATATCTTAAATTTAATATTTCTATATTTATGAATGTCATACTTTCATTTAATATTTTATAGATGTTTTTCATTTAATATTTGTATATATGTTTGCTTATGTAAAACCATGCAAAATTTAAGTTCAAAAGATTTAAACATGACGTTGTATTTTCAGTGTTGGAGTGACTACAAGTCAGAAACGAAAAAAAGGTACAATGCTTTTAAAAGAGAAGCCAACATGACTGGTGGAGGAGCTTCAAAAGCAAAACCACTCAGCGATTTAGACGAGCGAACATTAGCCTTAATTGGAATGGATGCCATAGAAGGCATAATTGGAATAAAAGAAAGCATGGTAAATATTTTGCAGTTTATAGATATATAAATGCTTTAATTTATCTAAATATTTATATAATATGTATTTTATTGTTTTTATTTGTAGAACAATATTATATACAGGGCTATAAAGTTGATACGTTCTTTTTTCCTACAGCCCGAATCATCAAAGGCAAATAAATAGCAAATTGATTAATTATTTATTACAATTCGCATAAATAGCAAATAATATATAAAATTGCCATAATAATAAATTTATTAATTAATAATTTTTGTGGAATCTGGTAGGACTGGAAAAACTTCTCCCCAATGTTGGAGCCAGTTTTTATGATTTTACATTTTGTCAACATTTGTTCAAAAAACAAAATTCAGAAGAAATGTTGAATTCTGCAGCATAATTTACCATTGCACTACCGCTAAGCTGATTTGACGAGGTAGACTCGTCAGGCACTTTTAAAGCCGAGACTCCTGTGTGTTTAACGGAAATAACACGCCATATGATTTTATGAGATATTAACTGTGTTTACAATCTTTTACATTTGATGGCAGTAACAGTCCTACAAACTACATTTTATCAGATGTAGTATTTCGTAAATGTGCGTAAAATAAATGCAGTTTTGTTGGGATTTTACATTCTAAGCAATGGCGGCATCAAATGCTTTGAATCTTATTTCAGCAAAGCGTAAGTTATCTCACCCTGCCAAAAAGAACCAACTAGTCCTTAAAATTTATCACACGAAGAGGAACTATTAAAAATTGGAGTTGTATGTTTTTTATTTACTTATCTGTTATTATACATGTTTACTTAATACTTATTTCAGCAAAATACCACCTCATTCAACGTGCAATCAATGGGGAAAAGGGTATGGGTGAAAAAAAATCGCCACTGCAGTGCACGTGAAGGGAAATAAACGACACTCTTAAAAAATTAATAAATTATGAATGAGAAAAAATGTCGCACATTTCTCGATGTTTTGAAAATTTGATAATATATGTAGAAGTGTCATTTTTAAAAGAAGGGCAGCATTTTTTGATGTCAGGGCTCAAAATTATAGTACTGGGGCATGCAGGATGGGTTTTCTAATTTGTGAGGGTAGCGGAGCGAGTTTTCTAATTTCTAAGGGCAGCGGGGCGGGCCGCCCTGCGAAAAACACCTAGGATGAACCCTGTTAATAATATTGTGACTTAGGTTTTTCAGTCTTTAATATCTAATGATAATGAAATTTAAAAGAATTTTAACAGTTCAATTTCATATTTTAATGTAGAACGTGCTTTATTATCTTTTTCGAATTACATTGGCTTAAAATATATTTGGACATTTTATTTTAGACAGTTGATAATTATTTTTATAAATAATAGAAATGTAATGTCAGTTTCTAGTCTGTTAAAAGGCAGTCGCAGCATTTTATACACTATATAATAAAATGAAATAATTTTTTTTATCAAATGGCCAGGCACTTGACTTCCATCATTCGCCTATACATCGGCCAGGAATTTGAACCATTTAGCCATCCTAGGACGTTGCCCCAGGCGCACCAGAGGGGGGGTGGAACACACTGCGCTCAACAACACAACATCCATGCCTTACATGGGACTCGAACCCACAACGTGGCGGTCGAACAATCGCTTGGAAAAGCTCGCCTTGACTGCTCGACCACCGCATCGCCATAAAATGAAATATATAATGTCTATAAATATATCTTGTGTGTGTATAAATAATATATTATATAAATATATTTTTAACAATCAAATTGTTACATGCCCTATTTCAGAAAAATTAAAAGCTGAAGTTGTGTTTAGTCTAAATTTGTGTAAGATAATCTGGAATATTTGTTAATATCGATGTTAGTTTGCATTCTGAAATTAAATTATTAAATTAAACAGATCCTTTCTTCTTAATGTATTTACATATATACTTTGCCAGATTAGAAATTATTGCTCATGTGCACTTTAATAAATTTAAGGTATTTTTATGAATTTAACAATGTAAAATGATTCTTTAATTTATATTTTTAGGTGACAGTTTATGATATTCACCCATGTCTTATAATAATTTTGTTGATGAATATTTTGTATAATATACATCACACACATTATTTTTTTAATGAAACTTTGTATATGTTGCCTCATTTTAAAGACATAATTTTTTTTTATTTTTCAGCTTCAGCCAACAATTGTCTGTGACGTGACAAGCATTCCAGTCTCAATTCAAACATTCCAAACAACACAAGAAGTAGAGCACATTTCACAAGACACTGAATACATAGATTCACAAATATACATAGACTCACAAATATACACAGACTCACAGACATGCATTTCACATATACAACCAGTCACTCCAGATGTACAACCAAGCACTTCACACACACAAACAGGCACTCCCTACATACAAATAGGCACTCCAGATGTACAACCAAGCACTCCACACACACATATAGGCACTCCAGATGTACAACCAAGCACTTCACACACACAAATAGGCACTCCACACAATACAAAAAACACACTGAAAAATGGAAAACGAAGGCGAAACAGGCCGTTAGTGCTTCCTGCCGAAAAAACACAAAGCCTTGTTGATTCCCAACAAGTGACAGCTCAAGCACTAGCTGATATTGCCTTGCAATTAGATTTATCTAACAGAATAGCAGAAGGCCAACTGAAGGCCAAACGACTTAAATTGGACTTGATTGAAAGAGATGTTGTAGCTAAAGAGAGAAGCGCGGCAGCTATGGAAAAAATAGCTAATTATTTAGCAAATTTAAAATAAAATATGTATTATAAAATAAATTGTCACATGTTGTCTTTTCATGAATGCAGTATTATTTTTTATAGAGTTAGAGCATGAGCAAAGTTAAGCTCTAAGTAATTTATATTTTCTTGCATATATTATTGTGTGTGTTTGTGAAATTGAGACAGGATGCATTGGCTTTAATCGGAAATTTTTTAAAATAATGTTTCAATATTAATCCAATAATGTTACTTGTGTGTTCTATTAGTAATTCACTATTTTATGGTTTTAAAAACTTCATGATGTGCGAATTTTCTTTGGAGTTGATATGTGATTGTTCTGATTAATTACTAAAAATTTATCCATTTTGAACATGGAATAGGTTTAGTGGTTTTGTATTGGTACTGATTATGTTTCAATTTATATATACTAATTGTTAAGTGTCTGTCTGTTATGGTTTTTTAGGCACTTTCTGAATAGACTTGCAATTTAGTACACGGGTCAATTGTTCGATAAAAACCCCTGAAAAAATAACATTTTCTAAAAATGTTTTGTAGAGGATCTCGACATCAAAAAGTGAAATGATAAAAAAGCATGCTTTGCAATGAAATAGATTATTTAGTTGAAGTAATAAACTTCAACGTTTTTCCCGATAGGTTCCACTTGGCATCGGCGGATGACGCCACAACTGGTCACTTCGGTGAGCGGAGGTGGTTCCAACTGCGGATTCTGAGCTGTCCAATAGAATTTCAGGAGGCTAGCACTTGCCCACACATTTGACACCAGCGCAGTACTTGCAAATTATATCATTGCTGACCGCGGACATCATCACATCTGTTATGTACTTACAAATCTCTGTCTTTATCTCTTAACTTAATTCTTTTAATTGTTTAAATTCTTGACATCATAAACTTAAATCTAAAACTAAACTTAAATGTAAATGTAAATACTTGTATTAAATCTTTAATCTTAATTTTTATATATTCTTAACTTGTAGACTTGAGTTTGTTATAGTTGTAGAAATAGATTTCTGCGCCTATTAATTTTTTAATGTGGCTCGCTCTCGAGAATTTCTTGCCCTTCCCGCCCTTTCTTTTACAGCCGAGCAAGCATGTACCATTGCCAAGACAACATCATCACCAGACCAATCTCCAAATATTCAACTGACCAAATACTTCACGCCCACAGGAGTGGAGCGCACATGCTGACCATGCATATTGCTATTGCTAAAACTAACACCATACAGTCTGACATCCATATTTTCGATGTGGGGATGAGTCTCCTAGAGGCAGGCACCCCGTAACCTAATGTCTTGGTCTTGGAGATAGAAACCTCAAATTAAATTTGGTGTATGGGTAAATCGTTCGAAAGAAAAAATGTGTGCAATTTCAGATTTCCAATATTTGCTAGTTTAAGGGGGTGCAGCTTACTAAAATATTCGATTTGCCGAACAAATGAGAACCACCTCCTTCAAAATTTGATACAGGATTCAAATTTGGTATATGGGCTAATCATTTCATGAAATCACACAAGACTAAGCGTTTCACAAAAGCTCTAAGAAAAAACGCTCGAAAAGTGAAATTATAATTACTTTAATTATAAATTACTTTAATTATACTTATTATTACTTTAATTGTTGAAAAGCTGTTGCCATTAAGAAGTAATATTTATATGATTTAGCTTCCATTGTTAAAATACTGTTGCTATTTAAAAAATATTTAAATTTTTTATTTAAACAACTAAAATAGTATTAATTATTCAGCGCTTCTTTTAAATATTATTTCTTTTGAAATGGCAACAGCATTTACAACAAGGAATCTTATCCGGCTATCCAAATAGCTGTTTAAGTCCCCAGGACGAGTCGGAAGACATGGGTCTTCAACAAGGAATCCTAATTTTTCATAATAACGATTAATGAGTGGCAAGGGGAGACTATGAGCCACAATACTAGGGAAGTTTATATAAATAAGTCCCTAAAAAAGGAAATACCAAATACATTATAATTTTTTAATGCTAACACTTAACAGAAATATCAACTAATGTTTATTAGACAGAAGAAATTTTACTTTACGAACTACAAGAAAATTAATTTTAAGGCAAAACATCCTCTGCCATAATAGATAAGTATCAACCACAGATGGAAATTACATTAAGAATTTTTTCAAATTGATATCAAAATAAATTTATATAAAAAAGGATCTCTTCATAATCTCTTCATATTATATGAATGGACAGACAGAATAACCAAAGTCATAAACACTTTTAAACTACGTTTTAAAGTGTTAAAAATCAGCCTTCACAGTCAGCACATACACTGTTTTGATTGCTCAGTGGCTATCTAGAATATAATTTCATTCATCTCATTTATACTTCAGAATTTTGGGAGTTATATAGAGGAGGGTGGCATCATCTTCCTTATGTAAACTATGGTTTTAATAAATTTTAAAGGAAAAAATCACACTGGGTAAAAAATGAGGAGAATGGTATGGCCATTCTTTAAGGCTTTCATCCTCGATTTTATATTATGGGAAACATTGGTCCAACCAAAGGGAAGCGTGATCTTGCTGAAAAATTATATCTGAAATATCCTTCAGTTATGGAATTATAAACAATTGTAACATGTACAGGTGTACATTTATTCTATGTTCGAAGCTGTATGATACCTAATGCTATCTATTATAAAATGCAAAACACTTTCTTAGTTGTTATATATTGTAAGAATTATTAAAATAAAACTTAATCAAATATTTTAATAATAAAATATCAAAACATATATTTATTTCATATGGTTTTTGAGGTATATATTGTGGTTGTTGAGACTCAGACCATCCGACCTACCATAAAGGTGTAAGGTAACTGTTTGGACGGCTGGGAAGTGCCACCCAATTTAGACCGGAATCTAGTGGGGGAGGCATTCACAGGGACCATACCATCCTTCCCTACCACCAACCTCTCGGAAGGACTTACGGACCCACATGTTTAACGTGATTGTACTCCGCATGAACACGGTGGCAGTTGTGGCAACGTGCAAATCCAGCGCGGAAACCACCGGGCTGCCACGCCCAAAATGTGCCATCAGCACGCGGTGTTCCCAGGTGGTCACCCACCCAAGTACTAACCGCTCCCGATGCTGCTTGACTTTGGGCGCGGTTAGTACTTGGGTGGGTGACCACCTGAGAACACCTCGTGCTGTTGGCACATTTGGGGCACGGCAGCCCAGTGGTTTGCACGCTGGTATATATTGTGGTGAAAATTTATATAGTATTTAGATTAAATAAATTGGGTTTGGGAGCTAGTGCAACAAAATCATGCATCCAACAAATAACTCACTTGCCGGATGCATGATTTTGTACACACTATCTCTCGAACAAAAATTATTTAATTTAATCTAAATACTATAAATTTCACCACATCTGTAAGTAATTATAACAGTACAGTTTATATACTTAAATACTAATACTTCAAAATTTGGTAATACCGTTTTTATAAATAATTTTCATGAAAGATTATAAATAAACGTCAAAAAAGAACTTGGCACACAATGTTAAAGATTTTTATTAAAAATAATTTCTTAAAATTATATCCCGAGCTCCTCTATCTTTTTGCCTGTGAGGTGGTTCAGGTGCACCAGTATTAAACAGGATATCATCATCATCATCATCCATCTCTGTACCTGTGATGATAATATTCGACTTTACACACATATTGTGTAAAACAGCACAGGCATTTATAATTCTAGCTGCCACAGGAGGTGTGTAATGCAGTGTCCTGTGGCGCAACAAACATCGAAAACGTGATTTTAATGTTCCATTAGTCCTTTCAACTACAGATCTGCCACGGGAATGCGATTCATTAAAGCGGTCTTCTGCAGATCCTTCCACTGCTTCAGGATATTGGGTTATCAGATTATACTGTAACGGGTAACCAGAATCCCCTGTTGAAAAAAATGAAAAATATTTGTCAAAATACATATTAAACAGCAAATTACAATTTCACATTTTCCCAAGGTACTCATTTAAAATTTAGCTAATATAAAATCTATTGTTAAAGCCGGTTTTTAGGCCATTAAGTTTTTAACAGATTTACACATTTTGATCATCTCTAAACTTGAATCAAACATTGTTAATGTTATTTTAAAATCAAAAGCTAAAATATAACGTTAATAACATACTGGGCAAGAGCCGTAGACAGTTTACCATTTTTAACATCTCGAGCATGTTCAGCTAAACAAATACAGACGGTACATTTAGTACTGCCAATATAGAATTTAAAGTTATTATCAGGCGATAAAAGGAAGACAACATACACCCCAGCCTGCCACTTAAAGTTCTTTTTTATCCTTATATTTATCCGAATGGATATGATTAAATAACATACTAACAGTTGCATGAGCTGGATTAAACTTAAAACTCATGGTAATGTGATGTCTGTGAATGCAATATCTCACAAACAAATGAATTAATTTGATTCAAATTAGGTATACTTGACATAGTTAGTAAATACTGGAACTCTATTGATTATAAGCACAGTCAAAGAAAGCCACCTTGAATTATTATTTTTAAAAATATGATCAAGTTAGTTCATCACGTTAAATAAACCATCACTTTATACATAATTCATTATAAGAAAACTAATAATATATATTTTAGAGTGATGATATGAACCATTCTTTTGATTACACATTTTATAATACATTTACAAAAGACAGTCACGTAAAAATGAAGTATTATAAAAAAAAGTTAGCATTTCATATGCTACATTATACTAAAAGTTCCTTAATATAATTAATTTTTGTGGATTTAGTATGTTCTATTAATACAGAAAAAGTCCAATTTTATGTTTTAAAACTGATTTGCCAAATGTTAATTATTTTGCTTAATATTAATTAAATACCAATGTTATTTTGATTTGGACTTTGTATGTATGAATATATTTTATTTAGACAATAGTCTAAATTTTAATGTATAAGTTTTTTATTGTGGGCATAAATGAGAGTGAACATAAATATTTTTGGAATATATTTTTGGCAGACGAGCAAAGCAACACAGCTTACAATTGAGTACTGGATTTAATTAACAAATTAAAAAAGCAAATGAAGATGGAAAAGTTTAAGAACCGCTTCTGTAAAGTATATGTATTATTAGTACTAGATTCAACAAAATTTATCGTGTTAAATCATCAAAAGTTAGTGTTTGTTTATATTTTCTACCCATATGCAACCAACCAATCACAGCACAGCTTACATCCAAGTTCCCAATTTAATCTGAATCAACTAATTTCAAACATCTGGATCAACTATCTCAAAATCGATGATCTGAGGTGAACTCCGCTGACTAACTTTGATCAAGCTCAGTTGATCCGTCTTTAGTCTAATGTTGGTGAAACCAGACCTAAATGATGTAAAACAGATCAGAAATTTCGATACAATAATGGTGAAATAGATAAATAAAAAAATAATCCAATTGAAAAAACCTTACTAGCCAGCTACAGAAACCAGCCCAGTTATTTTTAAAAACAGTAGACCTTCCTACTTGTTTGCATATTAAGCAAATACTGCAAGTCACAACTAACGATACACAGTTTGATAATAGGATAGAAATTAAGTGGCACAGACTGCGGCACTCTATTCAGCCCCCCCCCCCTCCAATACATGCCTTCGAATGTCCCTCCATAGAATTGTCTATTATAAACCTGCCCTATATGCTCTCTAAATATAAAAATACTCATTAGTAAATAATCAGTAATTCATAAGCAGAGTGGTATAAAATTTAAAACTGTCTATAAACAAAAGTATTTGCCTAAAAAATTTCTGCAAAAATCTGCAGAGTCATATACGGTATATGCGCACACATGTCACACAAAAATATTGATTGTCTGGTTACCTAATTTATTTAGGTAATATTTTCAGGGTACTAGTAAATGGAAAAAAAAAGGGGGGGGGGAGGAACATGATTTACCAGAGTTAGATATATAATATAGTTTTTGAAAATGAAAGTAACAGTGCATATGCATTGCTCATAACACAAAAAAAAATTTAATAATTCTTAAAAATTTCTGCAATTCGAAAAACTTTCTGTGAAAGTTGTTCACATGTTCGTCTATATTCTGACTCTGTTCATAAGTAAGAATAACATAATTGATCAGCAAAGCCAGTATATATTCAATTTGAAGCACTAACTGTTAAAATTTAAAAAGTTAGAATAGTTAATTTTGTATTTTTAATTCTTAGTCAATTTATTACATTTGGTACTTGCCCCTAAATGTCGTGTCAGTTAGTCTGCGATAAATGGGATATCATAATGTTTATCATGTGTGTACAATCTTTAGAGTCAAAAGAAATTTTAAGCAAATGGTTAGGAGTTGAAAAAAGTTGCTGGTTAATTGTAAATATATATAATTTTTTTAAATTCAAATATCTGTGCCTCTTATTGAAGAGAAAGCGCAACTTTTTACACCCTGGATCAATACATTTTAATAGTGCAGATTTAATATACTTCTCAATTCTTCAAGAAAGTCAATTTTAAAAGTACTTAAAGTGAAAGATACTTTTATTTGGCATTTACACACATTTAAAAAAAAATAATATAATATTTATAAAACAATGAATATCTACCTAATAGCCAACCATTACAGTTTGCTAAGCATCCATATTCGAATGCATCATGTAGATTTGATGCTCGCCATATATAACTGTCGTGCACACTGCCTGGAAATCGTGCTGATATGTTCATAATAACTTGTTTCATATCACACACCTAGATGTAAATGATAACATGTTTTAAATTTTTTTACTCTAATAAAATGACTTGAAACAAATTGTCTAATAATAAGAAATTTTCTTACTAATTGAACATTAAGTGAATGAAAATTTTTTCTATTCAAATAATTTTTCTCCTTCTGGCTGTTGTTATCACTAGGAGCTATGATTGCAACATGTGTGCAATCAATAGCTCCTATAACACCTGGGAAACCACTATACACCATAAACTCCTGTTTCAGCATATCATGTTCTCTAAAAGTAAAAATATAATAATTCAGATTAACTTGAAAACATGTTATGGCTAAGAATTGGAAATGTCTAATTCTGGTTTTGATAAAAAATGAGTATACCTGTTTCGGCAATTACATATTTTGTGTGCAGTTAGTAAACATGAAATGTATTCTCATATGTGAATGAATGAATCTTGCAAGAATATGTTCTGCAAATGTTTTAATTATACAGCATAAAAAAAAAATTGCTAAAACAATTGCTTTAGAATTTTAAGTATCATATATGAGAAAATAGCATAGTATTATTATGTACGGCACTATGAAATGCCTTAAATTTGTATTTCTTTGTAAAGTATCAGCAAACTTAACTGAAATTTTGAAAGTATAAGCATCTACATGATATGCATGTACATCTAAATTCTACAGTATTTTTAAAAGGTAAAATATGTTTACATAAATGGATTCAATGATAAAAATTAATAAAACTAACTAGAAATTTTAACAATTTAAATACAATAACAAAATTAATTACAAGTATCTACATGTTAAGTATACTTTATAATACAAGGTAAAAACCTCTTTCCTATATATAAAATAATGAATAAATCAAATAAGCATTTACTTATTTGATTTCGGTTTTTGTAATATCTACTGATACTGTTTACTAAGTTTTTCTACATAAGTGATCAGAGTAAGAAAATATTGATAACTTCAAAATATTTAATTTCAACAAAATATCGATCTATAATGAAACTAATTTATGAATTACTTACTTTTTATCTACAGGAAATTTTATACACTGTTCCAACAAAGTGTTGTTTATAGCCTCTGATACTTTTATGACACAGTTGCTAACACTCTGTTGGCTTACACTTAAATTTATGTCATTTCCGACACATTTTTGATAGGATCCAGTGGCAAAAAATCGAAGAGCACAAAGAACCTGAAATTTTTAAAATTGGTCAGCAATAAATGATTTTTACACGTTTACAAGTAAACAAACTTTCAAGCATGCGGTAACCTTCCGAAAACATACGTTTATTAAGACTTTTTAAAAAAAAGTAAAGATAAATGAACACAGCATTATTCTTAAATTAATACATTACTTAAATTAAATTATTACTTACTTTTGTCTCCACTGAGAGGACATTTCTTCTTGAAGTTCTTGGCTCAAGTTCCGGGCGTAGTACTTCCATTAGTTCTGCCACTAAATGTTTATTTAGTCGGAACAGAGAAATAAATTCATTGTCAGGCAATAGGAAAGATTTTATTCGTTCTGGCCGAATAATTTGATTTATTAGAGTTTGTCTGGATTCCTCTTCTAAAAGAGCAAGTGTTATGATAGGCACGATAGCAGACATCTTGAATTTGTGACTTTTTTCCTACGTAATTCAGATTTCACCGTCTCCTTAGATGGTGGAATTTCCAGGGGTTTTTACGTACCTTTCGTATAACTTTACGTACCTTCATAAGACTTCGTGGTACCACATTTCGTAAAATTTGATTCACGTGCGGAATAACCGGTTATTACGTACCCGGGTTGATTTACGATGTGTTGGTGGTAGGGCCCCTGATGCTTTGCGAAAATTCTGATTTAGGAAAAATCTAAAGAAAAGAAAAAGGTCCTATCACCTGTTCAGGGTTGTTTAGGCTTATCACACGATTTGACACGTACAGTAAGTTATTTTAATTGTCTTTCCAATGCGTTCAGCGCCACCTATAGGTGATTTTTTAAACTACAAAATTTTTTCACGTCAAAATAAAAAACCCCGTTTTAGCAATACTTATGGTACAAACTGTACCTCAATGTGATTATTTTTCGATTTTTAATGCATTTTTAAAGTTTATACGGACTTTTGAATGACCCTGTATAAGCATTGGGCAGTCATCAAGATGAAACAAGTAAGTACAAGTAAACGGGGATGGCCAAATGTTCTAGTTTTGCACGCACTGCAGAAGTGGCAGTAATTATTGGAAAATTGTAATAATTTAGGAGATTTCAAGATCTATTTCGGATAGATTAAACATAGCAAAGCTTTGGTTCATTTAATTTGCCCTTTTGTTTCCATATTCTCTTAAAATCATGATTAAAATTAATCCTAAATAATTTAAAGTACTGTAGTAGGGAATAATATGTTCCATAAACTCTATTCGTCAAGCATTGTGCAGCACCATAAAATATTCAAATGTAAGACTGCATCGCAAAATACCGTTTTACTATCCCATACAGTAGCAATTGTAATTTTCTGAAAATTACGATATTTAAGGAGATTATAGGATCTATTTGGATAAAGAGACCAACACAGTCATTCATTTGATTTACATTTTACTTCCCTACTGTCTTAAATTCATGATTTAAATTTCCTCCCAAGGGGCTTTAATCACTGTAATCTAGAAAAATGTGTTCCACAGAATCATTTTTCACTAAGTATTGTATAGAGTCAGAAAGAGGAAATTCAGTCAGAAAGAGGAAATTAATAAATGTAAGATTTAGTAACAAAAATAGTTTAAATACACTTCCCTTATTGTTAAACTAGAAAATGTACCCGACGTTTGCTCGAGATTTAAAATCCGAACATCTGCTACAAATTACACTGTAACTGACAACAAATTCTCAAGAACAAAAGAAGGTTTTAACATTACGCCCGTTTATAAAAATAAAATTAAAAAAAATAAAATTCGTAGATGCACAAATAGCTGCGCCAAGACCCCAGCGCTTTTTCGAAAGTTTTTTACTGAAATAGATTTCTTGCAGTAGCTCTTGATTCCGTATAAAATGTACCTGGCGTTGATGGAGGTTTAAAATAGGAATGAATTGAATACATTCAATCAATTTTCCTTTCCCGTTTCCGATCACCAACCGTAACTTCTCCCCCCCCCCCCCAATTCGGTTCCAGTTTTTTTTAATAATTCTGCCCACTTCTATTATTTTGAGTGCCACGATTTATACATTCGAAGGAACGCAAACACTTTTACTTTATATCTCATTTTTGTTTTCGTGTATGTAAGCTGCTGCAAGCTTCACAACTCAGAGACTAATTAAATTCCATGGGCAATATCCACTACCTTTGACCATATGTGTGATCCCAACAACAGTCAAATGTCATCTTGCTAATGCTGCAAAGGCAGAATGCCGGAGAGACCTCCCCACCCCTTTTTTTTTGTTCCAACGGTATTAAACTCGGCATTTTAAAAAATTTAAAACTCTGGAATCCACGACCATAGTATTTACGCAATTGTTCTGACATAAATTCCGGTGAATAAAATCCTGCTAAATTAATTTACTCCTGTTAGAATGGATTGCCAGTTAATTATTTTATATCGTAAATTTTAAAATCGATTACGTCTTCAAAACACAAAGTATATATATATATATATATGTCATTGTATTTCAAAATAAAATAACTAAAAAACTCATTTGGATTAGAAATAAATGCTCTGAGGTGTATTATTATAAAAAACTAACATAATTTAAGAACGTGTTAGACCTATTTGGTTATAATATATTGGCCCGATCATTCACTTGATTCTGGACATAATTTCTTAAATTAAAAATCAACCGCCCTTAAGTAGTTAAAAATAGAAAATTATGAGAACCATATAAACTGGGTGGACGTTTGACTGTATTTATCCCATCATCTTTATGTTGCTATTTACATCGTAATTGCATTCAATTGCTATTTACATTGCAATTGTATTCAATTGCTATTTACATCGCAATTGAATTCAATTACTATTTCATTGCAATTGTATTCAATTGGTATTTACATCGCAATTGCATTCAATTGCTATTTACATCGCAATTGCATTCAATTGCTATTTACATGGAAATGATTTAGAAAGCATTTGAAATCCCACAAAGTTAATTATTCTAGACTAGAAGGTATGCCCTTTATATGACGAAATTCAAAATTTGCGATATATTACCTCTCGTTTGGCGTCATTTTTATCAATTTGGCGATATTTGCGATATCCCGCCACATTCCTTGCCAAATTTTTGCCAAACGTCACAGACGGACGAACAGAGAAATGGCTTTTCTTATAGCGCTGTCCATAGATCGATAGACAGATAAATCAAGGTGTTTATTATAAAAATTTTGAACGAAGCAGTTGTTTTAATGCCTCTTGAACTTATTTTGAAATACTTTATTTCAGCCTAGAAAATGTACGCGTCGTCGTCCAGGATTTAAGATGAACGTCTTGGCGTAGCCATGAATGCACCCACGCATCAGTTTTTTTTTTATATATATGTTTTTGTAAGCGAGCAAACTATTAAATCGTTCTTTGGTTTCCGGGAATTCGTCGTAAGTTTCGGTGTAGTTTTTCTCAGAAATGTGTATCTTAGATAGATACCGGGTAACTGTAGACAGTTCTAGAAAATATAAACCACGTTGCTAGGGATTTACGACGCAAACCTTTGGATACAATCACACCGGAACTCATAGTGAATTAAACTCATTAATAATATACCCACTTTTAACAGCAACAAAAAAAAATCCTCTGCGTCGACAGTGTTAAGATGGAAACTCTGCAAGAATATTTCTTGTGCACCATGTATCGGAAAATTACGTCTTCAACACTCGAAAGTACATACAGGGTGTCTCAAAAACATTGTCCTCGGCTTTATTCCTTAAATATTGATGTTAGATATATATAATAAATTGCAAAGTTGCGTAAAAAAGGTACAACATTTTAAGAAATCGATAAAAATTTTCAAGGCATTAAGTTTGAAGAAATGCAAAATTTAAATTTTTATACGGTCCCCGTACAAAAACATTTTCAATGAGTGAAATGTGCCACATACCCTAATAAAATTATGTACAAAATTTCAGCATTTAATCATCAAATGTCCCAGAGATGTGTTTAAACAAAGTTGGTGAGGGACTAATCACAAATTAAAATGTAAATGTTCACAGCAAGCGTGCAAATGACGCAACGCAGAAATGCATCATAGGTAAATAATATCTGCCTCTTATCTGTAATGGATCGCGGCATGGATGGAAAACATTTTGAACATGCTTTCAGATAAGTTATTAGTTCTACACAGTGTAGGTACTTTTGTACCAATAAATAGCAAAATTATTATTTATTTATGTAATCATTGTTTTTTTTCGTAATGTGTTGTTGTTGAGAACCAGACCGTCCGATCTACCAGAGAGGTCTAAGGTAACTGGTTGGACGGCTGGGAAGAGTCATCCAATTTAGACCGGAACCCAGTGGGAGAAGCATCCATAGGGATAGTACCCTCCTTCCCCTACCACCAACCTCACGGAAGGACTTACGGACCCACATGTTTAACGTGATCATACTCCGCGTGATCACCTCGGCAGTTTGGGCAGCGGAGGGAATGGAACCCTGGCCTACCGAGTGCAATTCCCGCGCGCTAACCACTGGGCTACCACACCCCTTCGTAAAGTGTTGAAACCCAGACCGTCCGACCTACCAGAGAGGTGTAAGGTAACTGTTTGGACGGTCGGGAAGTGCCACCCAATTTAGACCGGAACCCAGTGGGGGAGGCATCCACAGGGACCGTACCCTCCTTCCCCTACCACCAACCTCTCGGAAGGACTTTCGGACCCACATGTTTAACGTGATCGTACTTCGCATGAACACGGCGGCAGTTTTGGCAGTGGCTGGAATCGAACCCGGGCCTACCGAGTGCAACTCCAGCGCGCTAACCAATGAAACGCGATCTGCCGACATGATTTTTCCCTTCTGTGAGCCCATGTCGATGCATCGAAAAGTGGTTTAAGTCAGCATTTTTGTCTTTTCATATCTCTGGGTCTTTTTATGATAAAATGCTGAAATTTTGTACATCACCTTACTAGTGTATGGGACACATTCTACTGATTGAAAATGTTTTTGTACGGGAGTCGTATAAAATTTTAAATTTTGTATTTCTTAAAATTTAATTCCCCTGAAAATTTTAATCGATTTCATAAAATTATGTACTCTTTTTTACGCAAATTTTAAATTATTATATATATCTAAGATCAATATTTAAGGAATAAAAACCGGGGTTAATGTTTTTGGGACACCCTGTATATGTATATATATTTTAAAAATTCACAAAAATTCCTTCATTAATAGTATAGATTTCATTCAAAGTTCTTTTGAAAGAGATTTTTTCGATCTTTCTAATGATGGGAAGGTAGAAAATCTGTAATAATAATCATGCAGGAACCGATTTGTGTGAAAATTGTTCAAATTTGCGCTAAATCGTGCTAAAAATGAAATGATACAGAAACTATTTGATTTTTTTTTAAATATGTTTCCGAGGTGCACCTTTACGGGTCCTGAAGTACCTGTATACCAGATTTCAAGGGTATGCGTCGCTTGTATTTTCCGTCACAGGCGAACAGACACACCTCACTTTATTATTATAGATCAACGTGTGTTCAGGTATCTGTGTATATCTATGCAGTGTGAACATAATTGCTAAACAAATTTCCTTTAACTCAAATATTCGTATGAAAAGTTAAAATTTACAAAATATATTTGTTTAAGAATTCACATGGCTATATCAAAAAGTTTACGACTTATGACCTTATTTTTTTATTTGCTAAAAGTCGCTAGACTATATCAGAAAGAATTTTAACATTTTCATAATAATTTTAACATTTTGATACATAATAAATTTACATAATAATTTTAACATTATCTTAAACAATGTTCTTTGGCGCAAATTTGATTTCATGCAGATATAAACTAGCATAGCTTTCGAAAACTGTCATAGTAGAATTTATCGAGTGACGATTAAAATTAATTTCCCACAAATGGTAATTAAAAAAAATTATTGGAGATGTATGTAGTGTATTTGATGAATATTTAGGACACATCTGTATTCGATGTCAGAAATTTCAATACTAATTACATTTATGCCAGCTATAAAACGTTTTTATAAAATAGCAAATCCTTTAAAACACAAAGATTTGCACAATACTGATTTCGTTATTAACAGCCACCCCTCTTTAATAATATTACTTTATAATCTCAAGAAAATAAGATTTGTATTTAAATTACATGTTTATTTTAAAATAAATTTTACATAAAAATATCCAGCACTAATTTCATTAGAAAGCTGCTGCCGAAGTTGCATTTTTAAATAATGTGATTAGAAATCACCTTATTAATTTATCTTTTCCACGTAAGACGAAAATATAAAAATACCGCAACATTTAAATATTTAAACTGGAGAATTAATGAAAAAAATTATGATTACTTTAAGAAATTGTTTTGCAGAATAACAATCAAATTTTGTTTCTCATTCAGAATATAAATTTCTGATGATCAAAGGAATAAATACTACAAAAAACATATATACCATTTTCTAGCTTAAATAAAAATTTTCTTATTTATTAAATTTCTTTAAGCTCAATATATTAATTAAAAGCATCCTCAAAACTATCTTTGTTTTGAATTCTTTATGTAATTATATCCTGTCTGATAGATGTATTTTAGATTAATTTGACAATTATGTTGAGAAAGACATTATTTTGGGCAAATTATAAAACATAAATTATTTACATTTTAATTTCACGAGTTACAAAATTTAAATGTTAATTAAATCAAAGAATGTTAGCATTTGTTTCTTAAATTAACGTAAATTCCAAAAAATATAATAAATATAACATTTCGTTTATAATTGTTTGGTTAGAATAGTATTCGAATTATGTATATAATCCATGATATGGATTATTGATGTTGAAAAGATATTATGTGTGTTACGAATATTGAAAATAGCTCACTGGAAGTTCTTTTGAAAGCCAGACGGGAAAAGCATCGGACAGGCAGCCCTTTCTATGACTTGGATATAGGGTTGCCATTTCTAGACTGTTATTTCAGGGTTTCCAGATATGGCGATTTATAGCCAAATTTGCATAAAAAAAATTTCGCCATTTTGTATATTCGAGAACTTTCTCAAAATAACGGATATTTTACGAGATACAAGTCTCGTCTGTAAATTTCTACGGAAATTATATAAAAGTGATCATCTCTCAGTTGAACAGTTATCCAAAAATTTGGAGTCCAGATCAGTTATACAGAAATGAGGACTCATTCTTGTGTCTTAAGAGTACTCCTACTATTCCAAAGGTTATGCCGTAACAATAAGCAGAAATATAAAACATGTGTTCAATACATGTCATTTACTACAAATTTGCAAATTTCGGTATTGAGGAAAAGCACTAACAAGCTGAAACATCTCTATTACGCTTAAATTAATAACCTTTATTTTAAGCGTAATTTTGCGAATATGCTTGGAAATTTTTCGTCTTAGGTCATTTACATATGTTTTCAGTGTTAAAAACCAAACTACAAAATTTACCAGACGCTGTTCGTGATTAAAAGTAAAAACACATTATAAAAGATATTGTTATATTCTAAATACAGATATTTTAATATTATATTTAGAATACAGATATATGACTTATCATGTTCGTAAGTAATTTATGACCGCTTTACTTTGCAAGTATTGTTTTGCTGCATATACAAATATGCAATTCCAAAACTCACTATCGCTTTAGGCTTCTTTATGTATTTAAAACAGAAAAACAGATTCAAGTCTGTGTCATTGAAATAATTCTTTTCAAACAATCCTTCACATTTTCCCTCAATATTTTGACATAACCCTCAAAACATTTGACATAACCCCCATTGGTACCCTCAAAATAGAGAATATTGAAAACCTAAATATTTCTTTTATTTAAAGTATGGAAAACACGTCTACAAATATTTCAAAATATTTCTATCAAAGACAACAGATTTAGTAAAATGTTTTTATTTAAAAAAACCATCAATGACTTACACGAAAGGTTATAAGAGTGCCAGCCGCTTTCAGACGTCATAACGTCAATCATCAGTGGCGATGTTAATGATAATTATGGATATGAGCTATTATACAATCCGAAATCGCAAATACAAAATTTGCATATGGATATACCGATACGAAAAATATTGCACATTACACATAAGTACACAAATAATTCAAACCCACAATAATTTACATTTACAAAAAAAGTACATACATAATTCAGGCCAACCAATTACACGTTTCATCAGAAGCAAAGCATTAAATTTCCAGAAAATCAGATAAGGGTTTAACACACATAGAATCAACAAGAAAGATAAATCATGCATAAAGTATTGATTATGAAACGCATTCCAACTGAAATGCAATTTTATTCAAACATCTCTAAAATGCGATACATTCAGCAGTGATATTTTTTTAATTATCACAGCACTACAGTATTTTATTATACTTGAAATCATAAAATTTCATCGAAATATAAATCGGCTGCCTCTCTAAGTAAAATCAATTAATATTTTATTCACATCACTCACTTATATTCAGGACTTCAGAGCTAATTAATTTTGCATTAAAAAAATTCAGTAATTCTTATACAACTCACCCTGTAATCTCTCGATTTGTTTAGATTCTGAATAAGTTAAAATGGGGCTTCGCTGTAGAATTTTTATTTAAATTTTCTTTCGTTTTCAATTTTAAATTTAAAAGCTACGTAGAATATTTTACTAAAAAATATATTTCCACATTTTATGTAATAATTTGAATGTGTCCTAAAATTTTCGGAGCAATTTGTGAATTTTAACTTCTCTTAAAATATGTTTGAAAAATTAAATCCTATAGGGTTCAATGTATTTCATTTCTTCAAACAGGGTAAAATCTGAAACTAATTGGGTGATATTATTCATTTTCATTTCCATGTACCCCACAGACAGTCTTAACAACATACTAAAATTTCATTTTGATAAAGTCATTTTTATGGAAGTTATCGTGCGAACGGACAGACAGGCAAACAGAAAAAAAACAAAAGCCTTAAACACTTTTCAATTTTGTTGGAACGTGTTAAAAAGGAGACTCCGTTCGAAATTGGGGGTTTGAATGGGATTGAAGTTATAAATAGAGTCATGATAATTATAAACAAGAAAGATTAATCATGCATAAAGCATTAATTATGAAACACTTTCCAGCTGTCCAGCTGAGATGCAATTTAGTTTAAACATCTCTAAGTTGCGATACATTCAGCAGTGATATTTAAAAAATTATCATAGTACAATAATTGAAAACTTAAAGCTGCATCGAAAAAGGTAATGCTATAAATCGCTTGCTTCTCTATCTAAGTAAAATCAATGAATATTCCATTCATATCATTTATATTCCAGACTCCAGAGCTAAATAATTTTACGTTAAAAATGAGTAATTTTTATACAACACATCATACAATCGCTTGTTTTGTTTACATTTTGCATACGGTAAAATTAGGCTTCGGTGTTGAAATTATCAAAGTTTCGTGATCATTTAAAATAAAAAATATTGTAACTGCGTAAGCAAAAAATTTAGAAACACAGATAATATGCAAAACTAAAGTGATTTTAGGATAGATGCAACACTAAAAGCAAATACAACCAAGGTCAATCATTCATAAAGCCTTGATTATAAAACACTATCCAACTGAAATTTTATTTAAACATCACTAAAATACTATAAATTCAGCTGTGATATTATTTTAATTATCACAGAATTACGATATTTTTTTTTTACTTGGAAAATTAAAACCAATGAGGTAAAAGTACATTCTAATTCCATGCTTAAAATTTCATTCAAACTTTATTCAAATGTCGTCATCGAAATATAAATCGTCTGGCTCTCTATGTGAAAGCAGCGAGTATTTCATTCATACACTTTTATTCCAGACTTAAATACTTTTGTGTGAAAAAAAAATTAGCACTTCTTATACAACTCATCTTACAGTCACTTGTTTTTATTTTACATTCATTAAAGTTAGGCTTCGTTGTAGAGATAATCAAAGTTTGATGATAAATTAAACTCAAACACATTATAACTGCGTTGGAGCAGAAAATGGATGCACAGAAAAAACGCAAAAATAAAGCGGATTTTATGACGGATGCAACACTAAATATAAATTAAAAAGAACTTTAAAAATCACGATTTCTATTATAGTGTCATTATTATAATTTTTATTTGAAAAACTACCGAACATGTTTTGTTTTATAATTTGTGGGAACAATTTTTTTATATATTTTGTGGGACAATTTGTATATTTCCTAAAATTTTCGAAGCAATATGTGAATTTTAACTTCACTTAAGAAATACTAATGTATTTTGAGATAATTTAAAAAATGTATATGTATTTTGAGATAATTTTAAAGTTTTGGAATATTTTTAATTTTCGTCTTTAGTACATTTTAAAAATTGTTATTCTGTAAAATCAATATATTGACTTGACTTGAATTTGATAATTGTGTTGTCCTTAAAGAATATTTAAAGCTGACGATTAATTTTTTTCAAATAAGAAAAATTAACCATACATAAAACATTGATTATGAAATACTTTCCAAATGAAATGCAATTTTAAGTAAATACCTCTTAAATGTGATACAGTCAGCGATGATATTTTTTGAATTATCACAGTACTACAATAATTTATTATACTGGAAAATTCATCGAAGAAAATTGAACTTTATTCAAATGACGTCTTCGAAATATAAATTGAATGATCTTGTTGCATTAAAAATAAAAAAATTCTGATTTACCAAATTTGTCTAAAGGAGTCGTAAAAAAATTTAAAAAGTGTAACTTTTTAAAAATGAATGGGAGGACTATTTCATTAGTATTATTTCCTACCTTGCTTTCAACATTTTTGCAATTTACATTGCCCACTTATCTCCAACAGGTAAAGAATTAAAGCGCGTTTTAATCTTTTTGAGACACCCTCGCCAACGCAATTACAATATTTTTTAGTTTACATGATCATCAAACTTTGATTATTTCTACAACGAAGCCTAATTTTCACGTATGGAGAATGTAAACATATCAAGCTGTAAGATGAGTTGTATAAGAATTGCTGAATTTGTTTAACGCAAAATTAATTATCTCTGGAGTCTGAAATATAACTGATATGAATGAAACATTCATTGATTTTACATAGCAAAGCAGACAATTCTATATTACTGCTTTTTCGATGAAGTTTTAAGCATGGAGTTAGAAAGTACTTTTACCTCCATGGTCTAAAGTTTTTAAATGAAATAAATTATTGTAGTTTTGTGATAACTTTATACATATCGCCGCTGAGTGAAAGGAATGGAAAAAAGTTTATAAATTTCATAACTGCTTTTATACAGAGAGCCAGGCGATTTATATTTCTATGGCGTTATATGAATAAAATGTATTTGTTTTCGTGAAGTTTTCAAATGTAATAAATTATTGCATTATTGTGATAATTTTTAAAATATCACTGCTGAATGTACCGCATTTTAGATATGTTTAAATAAAATATCATTTCATTTGGAAAGTGTTTCATAATCAATGCATGATTGATCTTTCTTGTTCAAACATTTTTATGCGAAGTTAAAATTCACAAATTCCTTCGAAAATTTTAGAAAATATTCAAATTATCACATAAAATGCAGAAAAATGTACAGCAAAATATGGTAGGCAGTTTTTTAAAAAAAACTTAGAAAAATTATTACACCAATGATATATGAAGAGATCGCGTGAGTCATTGCAAAATAAAATGTGGCATCCATTTTTGGCGTGTGTAAAAATCGTGATATTTAAGGATCTTTTACATTTATATTTAATTTTGCATCCGTCCTAAAACCGCTTTATTTTTGCATAATATCTGTGTATCTAAATTCTGTGCCAACGCAATTACAATATTTAAGTATAAATTAAAGTCACAAATCATAGATAAAAAGGTCATTTAATCAAATAAAACCATCCTATAAGACGTACAAATATTAAAAGGCCAGAGTGCTTTCGGGAATCACAATACACGTCATCAGTGGCTATATGATAAATTACCGTGGAAACAAGCTTATATATAGACAAAATCGGCAGACAAAATTTGCATAAATCAGCTATGGAATAATGACAATTAAATGGTAATATAAACAAGCTATTAAAGATTAAACAATTACAAAATTACAATAAAAAGTGTTATGAACGGGAGATTTAAAATTTAAACCAGTATTAAATACAACCCCAAAAGAAAAGACAATGAAATATGCCCAAATTTCTGCCAAGCATATATTACATTAAAATGAAACGTCACAGATAAATATGTAGAGGTTTGACACGCATAGAGTTACCGCCAATTCGTTGCTCTAAGTCCTCTGGACGAGCCGGACGGCCTGGGGCTTTCACGCATAGAGTTACCTTACACCTTTCTGGTAGAGGAGCACTTTCACACACGCATGGCCGTGTGAAGCCTTTTTTCGTCCTCCGGTTTTTTGCGTTCTGGAAGCGTGATTTTTGCATTATTTTCTAAATTTTTGTTCACTTAACGTTGTACTCCCTCATAGCTTCGTTTTGATATCTCCAGCTTTTGAATCCTCCTCATAGTTGGTGAGATATTTATAGTTTCAATTTGTAAATATTCTATTACTTTAAGCCTTTTCAACAATGCAATTGTAATGGGACTTTCGTCAGATTGGGTCCAAATTGGACCAATCTTCCATCTGTAAATATACATTTATATCATTATTTTACTATAATAACTTATATATTCATGTATTTCAATGTATTAACTTCACTTTTTGAGTAATTATTTTCAAGTTAGACCTATTTTTAATATTGTAATCAGAGTTTCAAAACTTCATGTTTTATGATTTGTACTTTCGATTCATAACGCGCCTTTTTGCTTTTGGCTCATCATTTTGCTTTAGGCGTATCATTTTGCGTTTTGTACTCTACCTGTTGTATTAGTAAGATAAATTCAGTAATGCCTTTGAATTACAAAAGTACTATTTACAATATTGTTTAACCTTTTAAAAATGATTTTGCATCATTTTGCTTTTGGAGCATCATTTTGCCTTTGGCGCGTCATTTTGCTTTTTCTTGTCGTGCCCATCTCATGTCTTCATTAGTATTATTCAAAGTAATGTTATTTAAAATAAAAATAATAAGTAATGTTATTTAAAAATTATTATTTAAAATATGATACTGTTTATAATTTGTGTTTATATTATTGCAAATGTATTGTTATTTTTATCCTTGGCGACACCTCTGGCTTCAGTTAAGATAACCTATGGTCTATATATTTTTGTATATATATAAATATTTGATATTACTGATATTATGGATCCACCTATGTATTCCCCTTCTGCCGAAGACTTTCCTCCCCTTCAACATTCCGTAGTACTTACCCCGTTATCCCTGGACACTGAAAGAGCTGCAACTTCTGAATCCTTTACTCTTGTGTGCACTCCTCCTGATCAAACCTCATTGGATGTTACACCCACTACTGGAAATCCAGGCATCTGGTTCTCAAATTTTAAAAGTGTGCCACGAACATTTGATTCTGCTCTGTTTTCTCACACCATTGTGCCTCCTCGTCTTCCTCGCCAGCTTTCTACAACACAACCTTCAAATGCAACCCAGGTACTCACACCTTTCGGATCCTCAAAATCTTCCAAACCAACCATCATCCCAGCGACAACTTCGACATCAAAACCAACTTTTACTCCTACAAAATCAATGATTGCTGCCTCTACAAAACCAATGATTGCTGCCTCTACAAAACCTATGTCTTCTTCTCCCTCTGGTTCTGCATCTTCAACCTCAACCTACAAACTTCCATATTCTTCTTTGCCTGTTCTTCCCTCCCAACCTGATCATCATCCTCCTTCTTTCGCTGGCTCTGACTCTTCACCTTCACATGCTTCTCCGCCTTTTATTCCTTCTGTCAGTGCTTTTCCTGCTCCGTCAACCTCCTCCAAACCTGATGACCAGTCTTCCACTCTTGCTCCTTCTGCTGCTTCCAGTCCTGGCTCGACTCTCACAGATATAGATATTCCTCCTTTCAACGTCAACAACGGCATGTTGCAAGAATTTTACTAAACATCTCAAGGCTCGAGAAATACATTGCCAAAAATATCAAGCTTAATGCAACCCAGAAATCATACACAGAGGAGAAATTTAAAGATATAAAGATTTCCTGTCACACTCTTGAAAGTAATGTCTCTCCTCCGTCTCCACGTTCTCGCCGTGCAAATACTGATGCTATCTCTGCACTCTCCAAAACAATCAACGATAATCTTTCTACTCTACAAAATAAATTGGATACTGGCCTGAAAGCTCTTTCATCTTCCATAACCAAAGAAATTCCTCTTCTTGTCAAGAATACGGTGCAACAAACTCTGAAAGGATCTGTTCCTCCTGGTGCTTCTGCCTCAACCTCCTCCTCTGCTCATCCTTTGACTGACCCCGCCAGGAACAGACTTTATTCAAGTATCCTCCTCCAGGGGAAGGACAGGACAAAAGACAACGTTCAACTTAAAAAGGATCTATTTTCACTACCTTGCCCTCGGGGCATCAACATAAAAAACATTTCGACTCTCCCGAATGGTACCCTAAAGGTAACCTGTAAAGAGCAGAACACAGGAAACCTGTTGCCGATCTTCCAAAACTCAGCAATTAAAGATAAATTTACCATTAAACTCCAGGAGATCGAAAACTAGCTCTTATCATCTTCGGCGTTCCTTCAGACTTTTCAGAAGAAAACGTTAAAGCACTTATTTGTCTAAACCATCCTACACTAAAACCTGGAGACATTCGAATCATAAAAAATTTCAAAACCAGATCTGGTAGCCTGAACTGGGTGTTCCTAGTCGACCTCTCTACAGCTAACCGAATATTGGACTCGAAAAAACTGTTTCACCATTTCAAGTCCTACCTGGTGAAAAAATACATATCCTTAAAAATGTGTCATAAGTGCCAGGGATACGGGCACGTCGCAAATTTTTGCCATTACTCCGAAGGCAACTGCAGCCACTGTACTCGCAGCGGCCATACTTTTAGAGACTGCAAAGCACGAACTCCAACATGTGTCAATTGCACAACCTCGAACGATCTGAACCCAAACCTACATTATGAAACTGATCATAACACGCACGATAGAAAAAACTGTAGAACTTATATGGCCGAAATGGCAAAAATTCGCTCCCTCCAGAGGGAGGCGTGAAAACTTTTATACAGATTTAGCTTTTTCATCTGTTTTCTTGTTCTATTTTAATATGTTTGTATTGCTTCTATATATATGTTTTTATTTATTTATTTTTTTTAAAAGCTTTGCCTTGGGGTTTCTTCCCCCCATCCGAGCCTTTTCCCTTTTTTATACTTCCTTTCTTGCCATGACTATTACCGGCATCCAGATTAACTTAAACCACTCTCTTTCCGCCCATTCAAATCTCTTTAAATTTGCAATAGACAACTCAATAGACTACGTATGTCTTTAAGAACCCTATATAAATCATAATTTAATTCTCTCCCCCCCCTCCTGGTGTTCGCCAATTTGTCTCCGTCTCCCAGAAGGCGGCTATTTTAATCTTTAATCCACTCTTAACAGCAAACTTTAAATTTAAATCATCCTCATCAATCTTTATAGAAATATTACTTCCCCAGCATCCCATCATTAATCTAGCTAGCATATATTTCCCACCCCATGATAACTTTTTAACCCTTTTATCAGAAATAGATATCTTTGACTACCTGAACTCTAACTTTCTCCTTCTGGGAGATTTTAATGCCCGTGCTCGGATGTGGGGATATGGGTTCACCGACCAGAGGGGGTTGGACATGATTGACTTTTGCCTCAAAAACAATCTCATAATCTGTAACGATAAAAATTGTGGTCCAACTTTCGCTTCACACTCCGGAAATGGATTCCCCGACCTTTCTCTCATGAACTTTTCACTCTTCGATTCTCTTTTTAGCTGGGAGGTCCTCTCGAGTGATACTCTTAGCCACCATAAATTTATTAAAATTACACTTAACCTTGACCCCCCCCTCTAATGATACTTTCTTTTTCAAAACTCAATTCGGAATCGGTAAATTTATACATAACTTTAGAGCAAACTTAAATTTTCTCAATCCCCTTTTAGATAATATTCAAGACACTAACTCCCTAGATTCTTTTTTTAAAACTCTTATTGATATAACCCAAAATTGTGCCTTAAAATTTATTAGAAAGAAAAAATCAAAAACAATTAAAAATTTTTCCTGGTGGAATCCCACCCTCACAAAACATAGAAACTTCGTTACCGCCCTTTATAAAAGAGTCAAATCACTCGAGAGGAATTTTGCCCCTCCCGCCGAAATCTCTGCGGCCTTAATTCTTTATAAACAAAATAGAGCCAAATACAAATTACTGATTAAGAAAACAAGACTTGACTCCTGGAAATCTTTCTGCACAGGATGCAGCAAAACTTTCGGCTCTCAATTCAAATTTACTTTCCAGAAACACAAAAAATTTAATAACATTAATCTCCACTTCCCTGACTCCCCTTCCCTCAAACTTGATGATAAACTGAAACGCTTGTTGGACCACCATTTTAAAGAAGATAAGGATTTTATAAACTTTCCTTCATTTACTTTGCCTTCTGAGGGACTGGGGGTGGTTTCGGATGAAGAGCTCCTCATTGTCTTTAAAAATTTAAAAAATGGTAAGGCCCCAGGCCTTGACAATTTAGATTTCACAATTTGGAAGCAACTTTATAAATTTTTCCCTTCTTTCCTATCAAAAACTATAAATCTATGTTTTAAATTCTGCCACTTTCCCTCTTGTCTCAAAAATGCCAACATTCTCTTCTTTAATAAACCTGGAAAAGACCCGTCTCAATGTTCTTCGTATAGACCCATTTGCCTCCTCCCGACCCTTGGTAAAATATTGGAAAAAAATTTCATAAATAAACTCAATTTTTGGCTTTCTTCTGAGGATGCTCTCCATCCCCTCCAATATGGGTTTAAGGAATTAACGAGTTTTGAGGACGCTGCTCTTGGGCTAATTCAAACCATTTCCTCCCACAAGTCAATACATTTTGTTTCTTTGACCACCGTGGACATCTGCGGAGCATTTGACAGTCTCAACTGGAACGTCTTGCCTCTTTCATTTTCAAAAATCAACCTCCCTCAGCCTTTTCAAAATTTCATTTTTTCATATCTTTTTAACAGAGAAATTTCACTCAACATAGGTAAATCACATATTACAAAACATATTTCTATGGGCGCTCCACAGGGATCGGTTATATCCCCTTGCCTGTGGAGTATCTACTTTAATGACATTCTAAAACTCAACAAAGATCTTTTTCACCTTCAGGCCTTCGCGGATGATCTCGCGGTGGTCACCTATTCATCCAACTTAAAAACACTACAACTTAATACCAATAACCTTTTAAACCTTATCTCATCCACTCTCACTGTTTTAAAACTTTCCATAGCTCCAGAAAAATGTAAATCAATTATCTTCAATAAAAACCGCTCAAAAATCAGACAACGCCCTTCCTTCAAAATTCAAAACCATAAAATACCTACAACTAGACAACTCAACTTTCTTGGAATCACTATCGACGATAATTTAAAATGGATCTCCCACATTTTCAATCTTAGAGAGAAATGTTTTAAGTTCGCCAGCACCTTTGGGAGGGTGTCTGGCAATAACTGGGGTATAGATAAATCCTTTTTAAAAATCTGGTATCTTTCGGTCATCGAAAAGATAATCATTTTCGGCGCAGGAATTTGGGGACAAGCTTTGACTGGGGCTCAGGTCAAAAAACTTTTGTCTTTGCAAAGGATTTTTCTTCTCAAAATCTCTTCTGGTTTTCGGACTACTTCCAACATTTCTCTTAACTCTATAACAGGTATTCCCCCCATTCATTTTGTCATTAATACACAATTTAAAAAATATGCCTTCTGGAAACTCAGAACAAATCATTTTACCAACCCGTCTCTTCCCTCTCCCCCTAACTTTGACTTCAATCGCCCTTCTTCTTCTATCCCCCCTTCCCTTCGTATCGCCTATCTGGCTCCCGTCGACCCCTCAATTTTTTCAGACATAAATATTTACACTGATGGCTCTGCCTTTGACGACAAAGTGGGTTACGCCATTTGCATATACAGGGGTGATAAACTTCAAAACATATATACTTTCAAACTCAACCTTGGGAACACAGTTTTTCAAGCTGAAATAGCAGCAATACACTTTGCTATCAACTGGGCTTCTACAAATAATTTAAAAATAAATATTTTTTCAGATAGTCAATCCTCCATTTCGGCCCTCAACTCCATTAGAAACAAATCTGACTATCTTTCCAAAATTAAACTAGATGCAAATTTAAACAAACATTTAATAAACCTCTGTTGGGTTAAAGCCCATTCTGACATCTCGGGCAACGAGGCCGCCGATGAAAATGCAAAACTTGCTACCTCTTCAGGTACCCCATCTCCTTTACCTTTTCCCTACTCTCTGTTAAAAAAGCATTGTAAACTAGATATCTTAAACGCCTGGCAATCTTATCTAAACAACTACATTTCCCCTCGCACCCATGACCCGGCCAGAATTTTAAACTTTCTTCCCCACGTAAACTTTAATTTCCTTTTAATGAACAAATATCTTATTTATTTTATCACGGGCCACGGCCCATTTTTGGATTACCTTTACTTTTTTAAATTTAAATCAACCTCTTGCTGTTCCTGCGGTTCCTTTGGAGATGCAGACCACTACGTCTTTGCTTGCCCCCTCTCTAAACCTTTTCATCTTTCTAAATCTTCCCCCGCTAATTCCGCGGCCTGGTTCTCGAGTGTCTGCTCGAATAAAACTTCAATTAACAAAATTAAAAACTGTGTTCTCATAGCGAGAGAAATATCCAACAAAATCACTTGAATAGCCAGAGAGCCATTGCTGCTTTTAACTTTTTCTCTGGTTGTTGATCCCCTTGGTTTTTGCTTGCTCCTCCCCGGTGGTGCCGCCTTCCCTTTTATTTTGGTTTGCTGTGTTGTTTTGGTGTTGTGTTTTGTTTTTGATTACTGCTTTGTTTGTTTGCTGTTTTGTTTAGTTGTGTTTTTTCTGGTGTTGTCGCCGGATTTCTTCCCGGCCGTCCAATTAGATACTCAAGTCCTCTGGATGAGTCGGACGGTCTGGGTCTTCACACTCACACCTTTCTGGTAGGTCGGGCGGTCTGGGTTTCAACAACAACGCATAGAGTCGCCCTTCCCGGCCGTTCAAATAGTTGCTCAAGTCCTTTGGATGAGTCGAACGGCCTGGGTTTTCAACGCATAGAGTCGCCCAGAGCCAACGGTCCTAACGTGCAGAAAACACCTGTTCTCGTAAGATCACCGAAGTCAAGCAGCATCGGGCGCTGTTAGTACTTTGGTGGGTGACTAACTGGGGACACCGCGTGTTGTTGGCACCTTTCGGGCGCGGTAGCCCGGTGGTTTGCCGGCTGGATTTGCACGCTGCCACAACTGCCGTCGTGTTCATGCGGAGTACGATCACGTTAAACATGTGGGTCAAAGTCCTTCCGAGAGGTTGGTGGTAGGGGAAGGAGGGTACGGTCCCTGTGGATGCCTCCTCCACTGGGTTCCGGTCAAAATTGGGTGGCACTTCCCGGCTGTCCAAACGGTGACCTTACACCTTTTCTAGTAGGTCGGACGGTCTAGGTCTCAACAACAACAACGCATAGAGTCGGCCCAGTTACCTTACACCTTTCTGCTAGGTCGGATGGTCTGGGTCTCAACAACAACAACAACAACGCATAGAGTTGGCCGGCCGCCCTTATTACTGCTCTATGTCCTCGGGTGAGCCGGACGGTCTAGGCTTTCGACGCATGGAGTCGGGCCGCGGTAACCCAGTGGTTAGCGAGCGGGAGTTGGACTCAGTAGGCCCGGGTTCGATCCCCTCCGCTGCCGAAAACTGCCTCCGTGTTCACGCGGAGTACGATCACGTTAAACACGTGGGTCCGTAAGTCCTTCCGTGATGATGGTGGTAGGGGAAGGAGTGTACGACCCCTGTGAATGCCTCCCCCACTGGGTTCCGGTCTAAATTGGGTGGCTCTTCCCGGCCATCAAAACAGTTACCTTACACCTTTCTGATATCCGGCCACACAAACAGCTACCATAAGCCTTAGGGTTGGTCGTGTGGTCAGGGTTTTCGACACCTTTCTGGTATCATGGACGGTCTGGGTCTCACACCAGCAGCTCATAGAGTCGAGAACGAGTCGCCAAGCGTAACTTAAAATTTGCACAGGATCAAAATTACAAATGGAATCATATAAATAAACAGGAATTCATAAAGAAGAATATTACGAGGGTCATTGCAACGAATTTAAAGGGAAGTTTTTTTCAAGAAAGGGTTGGAAGTTATCATTAACAAGACATTGGGGCAAGAGCCGTAGAAATTTCACCATTCTTGACGTCACGCACATGTTCAGCTGAACGGATGCAGACAGTACGTTTAGTACTACCAATATAAAACTTTTAGTCATTATCAGGAGTTAAAAGGGGTATTACGTACACCCCAGCATGGCTTTTAAAGTTATCTCTACACCTAAACTTATCAGGACGAAATCGATTACGGCAGTAATATTCGATTGAGCAGGTTTAAATTCAAATTCATGGCAAAATTGAATGAACGGACGGAAAATCTTCAGATGATACGGAAGAATAGATTTATACGGCATAATGTCAACAACAACAAGAATCTGATGCGGTCAGCACATGACTTTCCCTGCAGACTCAAATTCATTTTTTTATGTCTTTAATGATTCATTAAATTGAGTTTAATTGCACAAAATAACACTAAATTTGCCTTTTTAATTCAATTTCTCTTTTTATTTGGTAATTAGACATTTTTCTAAAAGTGACATAACTAAATGCGACAAATCTCAAATATCTCGAGAATGGTTAGTCCTAGAGTAATAGTGGGCAGCACATGACTTTGACTCAAATTCATTTTTTCTTTATTTCTTTAATAATTCATTAATTTGAATTTAATTGCACAAAATAACACTAAATTTGCATTTTTAATTGAATTTCTGTTTTTATTTGGTAATTGGATATTTTTTCAAAAATGGCATTACTAAATGAGAAAAATCTCATATATCTCGGAAAGGTTAGTTCTAAAACAATAGAGTTGTTCTTATTATTTTCCTCATCAAAAATTATGTATAAAACAAGCATTTAATTGGAACATACGTATTTGAACATACGTAGCTTTATTTTCAGATTTTGCGATTTTTGAGGGCCATTTGTATAAAAAGGCAGGTTGTTCTTTTCCGAATAATACCAAAATCTAATCAGCACCAGAGTATCCCCCAAGTAACTTATCTATCAAATTTTGTGAAATTTGGTCAATTAATAATATAGTTAGAGTTGATACATGACATTTTTGCGGACCATTTCGTAAAAAAAAGCAGGTTGTTCTTTTCCGAATCGTACCAAAATCTAATCAGCATCAGAATATCATACAAGTAACTTATCTACCAAATGCTGTGAAATTTGGTCAATTAGTATTTCAGCTAGAGTGGATACATGGAATTTATAAGGACCTTTTCGCAAAAAAAAGGCAGGTTCTGTTTTCGCGAATCGTACCAAAAACTAATCAGCACCAGGGTCATACCCAAGTGACTTACCTACCAAATTTTATGAAATTCAATCCATAAGTTTTCGAGTTAGAGTGGATACATACATTGCACAGACACACATACCAACAGACAGACACATAGTAACACACATACATAGACAGACACACAGTAACACACAAACGTCACTCTAAAAATAGTTTTTTCGTATTCTAGTGGTCTCGAAACATGTAGATCCGTCGAAAACTCGAGTTGCGATTTTCGACATGATTCCAATACTTTTCTTATACATTACCATGGTACTTTACAATACATGGGTATTGCAGGGAAAGTAACAAGTTTAGTACTAGGTTGAATACATTTACGGCGCATATGAGCGAAAATTTTATAAATAAACTCAAAGAAATAAGTGGCTTCATGGCCAAGATTAAAGATAAAATTAATTTCATTAGTTAAAGCCGAAATAGAAGAGCGAACATTAAGAGTACAATTAAAATAAGCGTTAAAGAAAGCTTTTTTTAGAGAATATAGAATGAGATGAATTAGCAGGTTTAGCAATTACAATATTTTTTATTTTAAATGTTGACTAAACTTTGATTATTTCCACAATGGAGTCTAATTTTTACTTACGCAGTATGAAAACAAATAAAGCGATGATAAGGTGAGTTGTATAAGAATTGCTAAATTTTTTCCATACAAAATTAATTAGGTCTGAAGTCTGGAATACAAATGATATGAATGAAATATTCATTGATTTTACATAGATTTTACATAGATAGCAGCCGATTCATAGTTGATGATGTCATTTGAATTTAATTAATTTTGTTTTCTAATATAGTTTTAAGTTTTCCAGTATAATAAACTATTGTAGTACTGTGATAATTTTAAAAATATCATCGCTGACAGTATCACAGTTTAGAGGTGTTTAAATAAAATTGAATTTCATTTGAAAAGTGTTTCATAATCAATGCTTTATGCGTGATTGATTTTTCGTGTTTAAAATATTCTTGGTACTGTCAAGTTTTGGCAGATTATGACGTAAATTAAAGGTTATACGTATCTTTAGTTATACGTATTTCTACAGATCATTTAATAGATGTATTAATTGTGTTTTACTTATATAGAAAACTCTTATATGAAAAAAAATTAATCGTCAGCTTTAAATATTCTTTAAAAACTACACAGTTATCAAATTCAAGTCAAGTCAATATATTGAGTTTACGGAATAAAATTTTTTTAAAATGTACTAAAGACAAAAATTTATAATATCCTAAGACTGTAAACTTATTTCATAATATCTCGTAAATAAACATTATATAATACGCAGTTTGAAAGACTAGAACTGGAGAGCATAGTAAAATATAAGTAATAACTAGCACATTATGCCACAATATGTTTCGTATATATTTACATTCTTATATAAATCTAATAGGATCGCGACAAAATGTCTGAAAATGTCACTGTCTAAAATGTATAAATTGGATTATTTTTTCCCCCTAAACCAAAAGCCAATTTTGTAAAAATATCCTCTCGATACGTGACTGAATTTTATTTACCCAAGGAGATTTCACCATAAATTTTTAAATAAAAAAAAGACGCAGAACGAAAAACATATCCTTGATGTTTGTCATTTTGCACGTACTGTTCGATTTACTGTGTTTTCTGATTAAATTTTCATTTTTATGTGGTGAAAAATTGGATACTGACGATTAGAAATATGTTAAAAGTAGCAATATATTATAATTAAGTATCATTCACCCTTGTTTCAAATCCTCTGACAGGGCTTCTAGAAAAGCTCTTATGCATCCTAGTAATTTTGTAAGGAAAGGCCCATGAGTGTACACGTGATGTCTAATCATAGTAAAGTGACTATGACCGATTGAATGAAAATGATTGCAGTGCCCCTAGCGGAGAATTTCAAAGGTTGGTATAACAAGATCATACAATAAAGATAGGCAAATAAAAGCAAATTCGAGATAGACAAGTAAGACAATTCGAGATAGACAAATAAAATACAATTCGAGATAGATATTTTTTTCATCCTAAGCCGGACCTTGGTTTTTCAACCACCAGTCTCTGTCGTGCAGCCCAGTAAAGTCTTGTACGAAACGAAAAGTCATCCTCCGCAGAATTTCTATCTGCGACCTAAGCCCAGGGCAAATGTAGAGGTGGCCACCAGTCATGTCACCAAGGCCTTAAAGTAGGCATGTTGGAGAATCCGACAATCCAAAACGATGTAAATGTTTCTGTAGAAAGTCGTGGCCAGTCTTGAGCCGGAAGTTAGCCACTTCCACAGCTCTATGGTGGGAGAACGGGACTGGCTTCCTTAACAAAGAAGCCCAAGTCTTTCCCCTCGCAAAATCCTTGTAAAATTTTTGTCGAAATGAGCCAATTTTTAGTTTAACAAGCCTTTTAACAGTGTGATAGTCCAAAGTCGGGCAAGGTTGCTATAAATTTGAACCAGCCTTAGCCAGTTAGTCCGCCAGGTCATTACCAGAGATACCGCAGTGGCTGGGGTTCCACTGCAGAGCGATTTGGCGTCCCTCCTCCAAAAGATCATTAATAGCCATCTGGCAGTGGTACACAGTTTTATATTGCTAAGTGTGGTTGAAAAGAGTGAATTGATAGTAGCCCGTGAGTCAATAAAGATTACATTATTATACTCTCTTCCCTTGCCAAATTCGTCAAGTGCCAAAGACACAGCTGCCACCTCACCAATGTAGCTGCTACAGAATTCCCCTATAGTTTTGCTCAGCCTGAAACATTTAAAATACACACCCGCACCAGCATTTTTAATGGCATCCATAGCAGATCCATCAGTGTATATATCTAACCAAGAAATAGACAAATAACAGACAATTCGAGATAGACAAAAAATTTCAATAACTCGAGCATTGTATAATAATCTACATTAAAACTGCTGCAGCATCCATTTTTTTTCACAATATGGTTATTGGCGAATTGCTGTTATATTTAGGAATGCTAAAACAAACAACCTTTACATGCACCGGAATCTAACGGATAGTCTGTTAAAAATGCTCTTTGTCAGCAACAATGCACATTTAAATTCGAGAAAGAATGCTACCGTGAACTTTGACAAACATTGCAGGTGTCACCGTCGAAAGCCCAGACCACCCGACTCGTCCGAGGACTTAGAGCAGCTTATTGGATGGCCGGGAAGGTGTCACCGTATTACAGTTCCTGAGGACACGACTTTTTTTGACGTCTATTTATTGCCTTCATCCATATACACGTTTTGTTCGTTCTTGATGTCGATTCGTAATAATTAGATATTTCTCCACAACTGTGTGACTATTTTTCTGGGGTTTTTTCGCTATCTCGAGTTATTGCCGATCCGCTATCCTAACTTTCTGAATTTTTTGCTAGGGGTGCTGCTATCACTTGTATTCGATCGGGCATTGTAACTTTAATATAAATAGACCTGATGTATACATAGACGTATCTATAATACACAAAAACGAGTGCATCTCGTCACAAAACCCGCCCAGGTGGCCGCTCAGGTGGTGTAGTGGATAGCGTGTTCGACTACTGTCTAGAGGGCTCGGGTTCGAATCCCGAATAAGGCATGGAGACATGTGTGGCTACTGTAACTGGATTTCGATTTGTTGTTGCCACGTTAATTGAATTAAAAATAAATCATTGTGGTGCTCAGAGCTTTCCTAGGAGTTCTATACGCAAGATCTTTATGATTTATGTATTGGCAGTACTATGATGTATCATCTATATATATAAAGAAGAAAATTTTGTATATATGATCCACCATAACTGGAGAACGGCTGAACCGAATTTCATGAAGTTCATTTTGGGAGTCTTGAAATCACCCCTCAAAAAACATAGGCCATGTTTCGAGTTTCTACGACCAGTGGTTCTCGAGATATTAGTAAAAACGTCACTTTTCCTAGGAGTTCTACACTCTAACTCCATGATTCACAACGAAAAAGGTTGGACATTGCTGGTTTAAAACGTCAAAATCAGTTAAATCTCTGAGTTCTGTGGGAGTTTATTGAACGTATTAGACAATTTTGAAAATCGCAGGTTTAAGATATAAATTTAAATGGAAACTATCACCTTGGTTTATTTCTCACAGGCTTACTCAACAACGAAAAGTATTAAGAAATCCCAAGAAAGATCAATCATGCATAAAGCATTGATTATGAAACACTTTCCAACTTTAATTTTATTTAAACATCTCTAAAATGCGATACATTCAGCGGTAATATATCACAATCGGCTCTATATGTTCCGGTGTAATTTTTATCATAGTTTCGCATGGTAAAGATACCTTCAAAAGGAATATTTTAATATACATTTTATGTATATATAGTACTACCAGCCATTACCCGGCGTTGCTCGGGATTTACCATGCAAAGCTATGATAAAAATTACACCGGAACATATAGGGCCAATTGTGATAAATTATCACTGAATATATCGCATTTTAGAGATGTTTAAATAAAATTAAAGTTGGAAAATGTTTCATAATCAATGCTTTATGCATGATTTATCTTTCTTGTGATTTCTTAATACTTATCGTTATTGAGTAAGCCTGTGAAAAATAAACGATTGTGATAGTTTTCATTTAAATTCATATCTCGAACCTGCGATTTTCAAAAGTGTCTAATACGTTCAATAAACTCCCACAAAACTCAGTGTTGAGTAATCCTGTAAGAAATAAACCATGGTGAAAATTTCCATTTAAATTCATATCTCAAACCTGCGATTTTCCAAATTGTCTAATACTTTCAATAAGCTCCCACAAAACTCAGTGTTGAGTAAGCCTGTGAGAAATAAACCATGGTGAAATTTTCCTTTTAAATTTATATCTCAAACCTGCGATTTTCAAAATTGTCTAATACATCCAATAAACTCCTAGAAAAGTCAGTGATGAGTAAGCCTGTGAGAAACAAACCATGGTCAAAGTTTCGATTTAAATTCACATCTCAAACCTGCGATTTTCAAAAGTGTCTAATACGTTCAATAAACTCCCACAAACCTCAGAGATTTAAATGAAATTGACGTTTTAAACCAACAATGTCCAATCTTTTTCGTTGTGAATCATGGAGTTAGAGAGTAGAACTCCTAGGAAAAAGTGTCGTTTTTCAGTAATACTAGAGAACCACTTGTCGTAAAAACTCGAAACATGGCCTACGTTTTTGTGGGGTGATTTCAAGACTACCAAGATAAATTTCATGAAATTCGGTTCAGCCGTTCTCCAGTTATGGTGGATCATACATACACACTTTTCTTCTTCATATATATATAGATTATGTACCTTAATAAAACAACTCACAATTTTCTCGTTAAATTGGTACTAATATTCTCTTCTTTCAGCGACCAGAGAATAATGGTGGAAACGCAAAGTGTCGGTTAGACCAAACAGCGTTTACGAAGAATCTTCGGGGAAAATATGGAACTTTTGCTCTGGTTTAAGATTTAATTAATCAGCTGAAAGTTATAAAATAAGACAAAAGTACTGTATGCAAAGTGTTATTATTGCAAAAAGGTATTTTGAAATAGAGTAATTTCTTGCTTTATTAAGAGCGAATATTGTTAACAAACCCAAATCTTTGTTCATACGTTTGTTGCCATTCGGCAAACGATAATAACGTACTTCAATTACTCACACTCTAAATTATGCTGATTGGTTGTACATTATTTCAAATTACTGGATATATGTTAAATTGAAAGCTTCCGAATAGCTAGTTTTCTGCAATCATCAAGACAGTGTTGAAAGATATTTTAGGTTTTATTGTTTCCTTCAAATTTCAACTTTATGTCGGATGATTGTTCTAAAAGAACACATACAGGAAGTCCTAGGTCCGTGTGAGACCAGAATATGTTCTCACATGAGACATTTTTATTTGTAGTATTTACGATGCCTAGAATGACAAACAAAGCTATAGTCTGGCTCTCGCCGGGGTTTATGACAACGTGAACTTTAAGGTCAAAAGGACTTTAAATTTAGGTGTGCCAGACCAGAGGGGCTGAGAGAGGCCTTGCTAAATATGAGAAATAATGCCATTGGGTTGAGAAGAACCAATGAGCGCCAAGGGGAAGAAGGGCGGAGCCACCTCCTCCCCCCCCCGCCGAAGGAACCACAGCTTGAAGAGACGAAAGAAATCAGAGTGCATGTAGACGAAAGTAGATGGAGACAACGAGACGCAGAGATGGAGATAGGACATGAAAAGAAAATAATTACGAATTTCGACTTAGAGCACGAGTAGAAAAACATAAAAAAAAACCCAACAGATTTGAAGAGTGTCCCGTAGAGGTGATCTCTGTGCGAGTGCATTTTTAGTACGAGTCGGAACCACACACCCCAGAGTTGTCCTTCCCGGTCGTCCATCTCGCTGCTCTAAGTCCTCTGGACGAGCCGGACGGCCTGGGGCTTTCACACCCCAGAGTTGTGGCGGTACTTTCAGCACTAAGACTGATGCAAGCCCTAGGAGAGATGCTAAGCCCAAGATTAAACTGGAAGGTATGTATGTGCTCATTTTCACAGGTCCTAGACACCATCGTAAATCTAACAATTCTGGTCGCATATGTCCCCTCGCTAAAATAATTAAATGAAAATTAATATTAATGAAAATTGATGTTATTGATAAATTGATGTTGTTACTAAATGATATTGTTTAAATATTAAATAGTCTAATATTTTTATATTAATTAATAATTCTTTTCAGGACTTACACAAAAGGTAAAAATAATTGGAGGGTTTATTGGAGGGGCACAACTTCGAGCAATGTACATTTAAATGATAATTCCACTATATATGAATTTACGGCAATGTTAATGTGATTAAAAATAATAAATAAAAGTGTAACTTCTAACTTAGATTTCTATTCCGAACGCCACAGTCCGTATAATAGCTTAACGTTGTAAGTCCTGAGAATTGGGTGCATAATTCAGCTTAATTGTCCTATTTTTACTTTCCCTGCAATACATGGTAATGTATAGGGAAAGTATTGGAATCATGCCGAAAATCGCAACTCGAGTTTTCGACGGATCTACACGTTTCGGGACCTTCAGAATACGAAAAAACCATTTTGACGTCTGTGTGTGTGTCTGTGTGTCTGTCTGTCTGTGTGTCTGTCTGTCTGTCTGTCTGTGTGTCTGTCTGTCTGTCTGTCTGTGTGTCTGTCTGTCTGTCTGTCTGTCTGTGCAGATTTTGTATCCACTCTAACTAAAAAAACTAATGGACCGAATTTCACAAAATTTTGTAGGTAAGTTACTTGTGGGCGGGGCTGGTGCTGATTAGTTTGGGGTGCGATTCGGAATAAAAGAACCCGCCTTTTTTTGCGAAATGGCCCGCAAAAGCTTGTATCCACTCTAGCTGAAAAACTAATGGACCGAATTTCACAAAATTCGGTAGATGAGTCACGTATAGGTCACCCTGGTGCTGATTAGATTTTGGTACGATTCAGAAAAAAATAACCTGCCTTTTATTGTAGAATGGCCCGCAAAAATTGCCAAAATCTAAACTAAAAAGCTACGTATGCTCAAATATATCCATTAAATCATTGTTTAATGCGTAATTTTTAACGAAGAAAAGAATAAGACCAACCCCATTACACTAGGACTAGCCGTTCTCTAGATATATTAGTTTTTTTCGTATTTTTCCACCCCACCTTTGAAAATAAGTCCAGTTATCAAATGAGAACGAAAATTGAATTAAAAGTGAATTACATTTAATTGAAATAAATAGAACGTGGATATAAGTTTGCAGCGAAAGTCATGTGCTGCCCACATCAGATTTTTACTTTCCCTGCAATACATGGTAATGTATAGGGAAAGTATTGGAATCATGCCGAAAATCACAACTCGAGTTTTCGACGGATCTACACGTTTCGAGACCTCTAGAATACGAAAATAAAAATTTTTAGCGTGACGTCTGTGTGTGTGTCTATCTGTGTGTGTGTATGTGTGTCTGTCTGTCTGTGCAGATATTGTAGCCACTCTAACTAAAAAAGTAATTGACCGAATTTCATAAAATTTGGTAGGTAAGTCACTTGTGGGCGTATCTGGTGCTGATTAGTTTTGAGTACGATTCGGGATAAAAGAACCCGCTTTTTTTTTGCGAAATGGCCCGCAAAAGTTTGTATCCACTCTAGCTCAAAATCTAATGGACCGAATTTCACAAAATTTGGTAGATAAGTCGCTTGTGAGTAGCCCTGGTGCTGATTAGATTTTGGTATGATTCGGAAAAAATAACCCGCCTTTTTTTGCAAAATGGCCCACCAAAAATCGACAAAATCTAAAATAAAAAACTACGTATGCTGAAATATATCCATTAAATGCCTGTTTTATACGTAATTTTCAACGAAGAAAAGAATAAGACCAAACCCATTACACTAGGACTAGCCGTTCTCGAGATATTTTTGGTTTTTTTTGTTTTTTCTCTACGCCACCTTTGAAATTGAGTCCAGTTACCAAATGAGAACGAAAATTGAATTAATAGAGAATTAAAATTAATTAAAATAAGAGAATGTGTATATAAGTCTGCAGGGAAAGTCATGTGCTGCCCACATCAGATTCTTCAGAACAACATTCAGAACTAAAAATAATTTTTTTTCAAAATCACTTATGAGCGAAAGCAAAACCACGAAACAATAGCCTAGCTATATTACACTAAACAAAATTTATAATAGATCCACAACTGTCACCAATAAAAACGCACAAACGCTCCGCCAAATTTCTTTTTCGATAAGTTTTCCACAAACACAATTTTTCTGGTATCCATATACAGAAACTACATTTTGATTGATATACCGTACTCATCAATTGGAATTACAGTGATTCTAATAATATAGTATAAAGTACTAGAGCATCATGTGTAGAGGGCTGGTTTAATTTCTGCTAATGATTTTAGACTTTGGGTTGGTCTTTCCTGCACGCCTAGTTAGTCATCTCTCATGAGGGTTCAAAACGGGGCTGGATTGCGTTTTTAAAATTTCCGCCGCCAGGTATTGAATAAAATAAAAATGAAATGTAACACATAAACTATAATATAATTTGGTAAATTTCCGATGTGTAAAAGATAAATGTTTAAAAAGCAGCATTTATGACAAATATATTACTTTCCCTGCAATACATGGTAATGTATAGGGAAAGTATTGGAATCATGCCGAAAATCGCAACTCGAGTTTTCGACGGATCTACACGTTTCGAGACCTCTAGAATACGAAAAAACTATTTTTAGCGTGACGTCTGTTTGTGTGTCTGTGTGTCTGCCTGTGTGTCTGTGTGTCTGTCTGTGTGTCTGTCTGTGCAGATTTTCTATCCACTCTAACTAAAAAACTAATTGACCGAATATCATAAAATTTGGCAGGCAGGTCACTTGTAAGCGAATCTGCTACTGATTAGTTTTGGGTACGATTCGGGATAAAAGAACCCGCCTTTTTTTGCGAAATGGACCGCAAAAGCTTGTATCTACTCTAGCTGAAAATCTAATGGACCGAATTTTACAAATTTTGGTAAATAAGTTGCTTGTGCATTACCCTGGTGCTGATTAGATTTTGGTATGACACGGAAAAAAATAACCTGACTTCTTTTGGAATATGGCCCGCAATAACGACAAAATATAAAATAAAATATGCTAAAATATATCCATTAAATGCCTGTTTTATACGTAATTTTTAACGAAGAAAGGAATAAGACCAACTCCATTACACTAGGACTAGCCGTTCTCGAGATATTTTCGTTTATTCGTTTTTTCTCTACGCCACCTTGAAAATGAGTCCACTTACCAAATGAGAACGGAGATTGAATTATAAGTGAATTAAATTTAATTAAAATAAAGAGAATGTGTATATAAGTCTGCAGAGAAAGTCATGTGCTGCCCACATTAGATTTTCTTTCTGCTCAATAAATTTTGAGCACGAAGAAAGTATATATTTATTATTATGACACATTAGAAAAATACTTAGATCGACCTGAATCGACACTCATGAGTCTTGTGGCTTTACAAGGCTAGGGTTTAACATTTTAAAACGGCTTTGTAGTTTGGGGCCTAGTTTGTGTTGTAGTACTGTTGGAATGGGTGAAATAGATTTATTTTGATTTTCGTGTGCAAATCGTTTGGTTGTCTCATCAGGAAGTTTAGATCATGTCTATGTTATAACGCATAAAAATAAATTGAGGCAATTGATTGATTAATAAAAAGCTAGCCGCAGGCCACACAATTAGTAATTAATAAAACAATCAAATAAAACAATGTTTCTTAAGAACATCAGATTTTATAAGAATTTTATAATTTATCTTTCCGCCATAATTTATAAACGTTTGGGTTTATTTTTGAACCATAATTTATAGAAACATTATAATTTATCTATGAACCACAATATATAAAAATTTATGAAGTATCTGTATATATTGTGTAACATATGATTTTCTTAAAATGTGCGGCTTAAGGGGACGGTGGACGTTGAAATGAGCAAAAATTGACTAAAAAAGTTTTCTTTTTAATACATAACATTGTTTTACACATTTAACCTTTTGCTTACGAATGGGACAGCATCCATCCCAAATGAAGAACCTCCCAAAAAGACAAACATTGCACCTGCTGCAGCAGGTGCAATGTTTCTGCCGGCGATTTCCATGGACGCCAATGTCTGCAAAGTGGGATCGAACTGTTTGGGATAGGGTATGTCAAATACCTGTCTTTTTGGGAGATTCTTCGTTTGGGATGGACGCTTTCCCACCCGTAAGAAAAAGGTTAAATGTATTTTTTCGAAACGGAATTTTCAAAGGTTTCACATTTTTAAAATGCTCCATACGTCTTAATTTTTGTTTGAGATGCATGAAATTTAGTAAGAAGACACCTTTCATACTTTTTAATGAAACTGGGTATGCATTTTATAATTGAACTTTATTAAGGTAATTAAAAGTGAATAATAACCCAATTAAATGATGAAAATTAAATTTTAATGCAGAAAAATATTTTTAAAAAATAAACTTTCTAAGGGATTTAAAAATGAATACCAAAATTTGTTCAAAATGTGTTTTTAAGTGATCATAATGTAAAAAAATTTAACAAAAATGTGAAAAAATGGCACGCAAGGAGCATTTTTAAATTTTCCTGAAAAAATTTAAATTTAAAAAAAAATACAAAATTATAACAAAATTTAAAAAAAGTTGAATGGTATTTTATATAGTAATGTTAAGAAGAATATTGATACTAAGTTTTATCTTTCTAAGTCAATAAATAAATAAAAAAAATTCAACGTCCACCGTCCCCTTAATGTGCTTAAAAATGTTATCATGGCATACAAACATACCATATAATAAGTAAGCCATGGAGTGTCAATGTATTTTATAACTTTTTAATACTAATTAAAAGTTACATATTCCAGATTAAATCTTTTAACCGTATTTTATATTTAACGAAAAAACGCAGTTTATAAAATATATGCCGATATTCGGAAACTTTTGCAGTTCTGAATGTCGTATTTAGAAAAATTTTTCAGCGTATTTGTATTAGAGAAACACATGATTCCATAAGTTTTCTAATTCGTTATATTTATTTGAACCCTAGAATGGACTAATCCCAAATGCGCAGCGATTTTGCAGCTATTGCTAATAATCATATTACAGTTATTGATTTGAAATTACTTAGACAGGTACATTGTAACGCTTACGAGAACTCAAATTCGTCGCTATGACAATCTAATAAATACTGCATTCAAATATAATAGGCATTTCTAAGTGAGAGATACAATATCTGAAATTTCCAATAGTAACATTTAATGGAGATATACTTTGATTTTAAATTGTTGTTATTGCCAGTTGAGGACAGATTTATCCAGAATTAATATTAACTTCCAATATTTTTAACACTTTACAACAATGTTGAAAAATGTTTATGACTTTATTCATTCTGTCTGTCTGTCTGTTTGTTCGCTAGCACGATAACTGCCGTAAAAATGACTTAATCAAAATTAAATTTTAGTATGTAGTTCAGACGATCTGTAGGACCTATGGGAATATAAATGAATAATATCACCCAATTAGTTTTGGATTGAACCCGGATTGAAAAAATGAAATATATTGAACCCTATGAGACCTAATTTTTCAAATATTTTTAGGCGGATTTAAAATTCACAAATTTCTTCGAAAATTTTAGGTGATATTCAAATTGTTCTATAAAATATATAAAAAAAATTCAGCAAAATATATTCAGTAGTTTTTTAAATAAAAATTAAATAATAATTACATCTCTTATATGAAGCGATCACATGACCATGATATGAAAAGATCACGTGAACCACTTCAAAATAAAATATGGCATCCATCTTGCCTCAAAATCGTGATTTTTAAAGTTCTTTTTAATTCATATTGAGTGTTGTATTCGTCCTAAAACCGCTTTATTTTTTATTAAATTCTGTGTATCTACATACTGAAACAATGGAATGACAATATATTTGAGTTTAAATGATCATCCAAATTTGATTATTTAACGTCCAAATTTGATCAACCAAATTTGCTTATAAAACGAAACCTATTTTTCACTTATGTAAAATGTAAACAGCAAAATATGTAGGATGAGTTGTATAAGAATTGCTGTATTTTTTAACGAAAAAGTATTTAGCTCATGGAGTCTGCATAGCTGATATGAATGAAATGTTCATTGATTTTACAGAGATAAGTACGATTTTTTCGATGAAGTTTTAAGCATAGAGTTTAAATACTTGTAGCTCCATGGTCATAAGTTTTTAAATAAAATAATTTATTTTAGTACTGTGATGAATGAAATGATTGGGAAAATGTTATGAATGAAATGCTGCTTTTATAGAGAGAGCCAGGCTTGTTATTTTTTCTATGACGTCATTTGAATGAATTTCAGTTGTTTTCGATGAAGTTTTCAAATATAATAAAATATCGTAGTATTATGATAATTCTAAAAATATTACCGAGGAAGGTATCGCATTTTAAAGATGTTTAAACCAGGCAATTTATATTCCAATGCCGTCATTTGAATGAAGTTAATTTTCCTCGATGAAAGTTTAAGTTTTCAAATATAATAAATTAATGTAGTATTGCGATAAGTTTTAAAATATTACTTAGGAATGTATTGCATTTTAGAGATGTTTAAGCAAAATTGCATTGAAGTTGGAATGTGTTTCATAATCAAAGCTTTAAGCATGATTGATCTTTCTTGTTATAATATCGCCTTTCTAGAAACGTATATTTTAAAACATTACCATTTGAAAAGACAAATTAGTTATTGTTCAAATCAGCTTTTCGAAATTGGGTTCCATAATTGTTGTTCACCATTGAGATCAAAAATGAAAAATATGATGTGGGCAACACATGACTTTCTCTGCAGACTTATATTCACGTTCTCTTAATTTTAATTTAATTTAATTCACTTTAAATTCAATTTTCGTGCTCATTTGATAAATGGACTTATTTTCAAAGGTGGCGTGGAGAAAATACCAAGAAACTAAAATATCTCGAGAGCGGCTAGTCCTAGTGCAATGGGGTTGATCTTATTCTTTTCTTCGTTAAAAATTACGTATTAAACAAGCATTTCATGGATATATTTGAGCATACGTAGTGTTTTATTTTAGATTTTGGCTATTTTGGCGGGCCATTTTACGAAAAAATAAGGCAGGTTATTTTTTTCCTATTCGGAACAAAATCTAACCAGCACCAGGGTGTCCTACAAGTGATTTATCTACCGAATTTTGTGAAATTCGGTCTATTAGTTTTTCAGCTAGAGTGGATACAAACTTTTGCGGGCTATTTCGCAAAATAAAGCGGATTCTTTTATCCCAAATCGTACCCAATATTAATCAGCACTAGATTCGCCTACAAGTGACTTACCTACCAAATTTTATGAAATTCGGTCCGTTAATTTTTTAGTTAGAGTGGATACAAAATCTGCACAGACAGACAGACAGACAGACACACATACAGAGGTCACGCTAAAAATAGTTTTTTCGTAATCTAGAGATCTCGAAACTTGTTGATCAGTCGAAAACTCGAGTTGCGATTTCTGCATGATTCCAATACCTTCCCCATACATTACCATGCATTGCAGGGAAAGTAAAAATATGAGTAACATATGAAAGCTAAATTTCTTAGGACAGTACCTGCCGTGCTGCTTATTGTAATCACGATTAATGTAAATATTTGGCAGCTATGTATTATTATCGGATTGCGAAAGTTCTCCCCGATGTACAATGATGTGTACAATAATCATCAGTTATTGTAATCAGCTGTTCACATAATTGTGATTAAAATATTCTGGACAGTTCGTTCGATTTTTTTTAATCCTGCGCTATCAGCGAGGTTGATTGATCTAGGTTTATTGGAGTATTGCAAGTATATTTAAATATACATTTCTTAGCGGTTGCATTCTTCCACATGGGTGGCAAAAGGAAGTTGATAGGAGGGAGAGACGAGGGGAAATGCAATAAAATTATGGTAAAAAAAGGAAGCCATTATGATGTCAATTAGAAATATTTACAGACAATCTGAACTGATGGGACGACAGTGTATGAATCACCTTGTGTATGAATCACCTTGTGTGGGAATATAGAAATGCTGTTGCAGAAATGCCGAAGTTGTGAAAATAAATCAACCTCTTTGATGGCCTACGTCTGCTTCATAGAACCAAGTTTCAAAATAAACAATTAAGAACTGTTTCAACCAAACTCCTCTTTTAAAGGAAAATACGGCAATTGAGGAAAATAAAAAAGCTTGAACCTGAGTAGTTTTATTCCCTCACAAAACTCAGGTTTTGTAAGAGAACAACGAGGAGTTCTCTTACAAAACCTGAGTACGTGGAGTTTTCTTACATACAGCTGTGTGCTTTGAAATATCATCTCTTAACAGATTACCTTTTAATTAATCCTATCCCATCTATAAAGAGAGCTTCATTTCATTTTAAAATCACAATAGACCAGAACTTAGATTCAAATACGGATCATTTAGTTAGTAAGGAAAAGATAAATTTGAGTAACTTATAAATAACGTTCATATAGCTCACGAATAACCCATTAGAGTAGCATACAACTGTTTCGAGGATATGCAGGATTCCCTTCGTCATTACAAGAGAACCAACATAGCCTGAAATCCAAAAAAAAGAATAGGCGCCAAATGAGGAAACGGGGCGAATTATTAACCCCAAGATATGGATTAAGAGAAAGCCAATCAGAAAGCAACGTGGATAGCTAGTCTATCCGAAACGGCAAGTAGCACAAAAGATTGATGGGCGCCAAAACTCAGCATTGCTCAGGTTTTTTAGTAATTTAGTATTACATTGCATGTGAGCACCCATTTTCAGTAATATGTTACACATCCTCTGCAGAAAGAAAATTTTAAGGAAGGAAAATTTAATTATGATCACTTTGTTAATCAGCACCTCTAAAATGACAACATGAAATTAGTGAGTGCATTATGAAATGTGTCATCAAAAGAGGATTAAAACGGGTCAACCATGATAAGATTATGTCAAGGACAGCACTCATTACGGTCTTATGTTGTGTACTATTAACCTAGGTTAAAAATGCAGAGCTCGTCACTTAAACAGCTAGAGGCGCTTACACGATTTTGTTGCAGCAAGTCTTAATTAAGTCTTACACAGGATGTCGAATTACTGGGTGTGAGGTGTAAATTAAATTAGTTAAGTCATGCATTTAATTAATAATGATAATTTAATCATCTAAATTGATTTATGAATTTATGCTAGATTATGTATTATTTTTTTTTCGAGCTAAAAGAAAATGTTCTCATGAAATTTATTGGTGGAAAATTTTTGCCATAATACTATTGCTTCTACTAAAATCTATTCCTTGATACATCTATTTCTGAGAATCTTCTATGGATAGGGAATAACTGATATACAGTTTCAGCATCAAATTCCTTAGGAGTATAGTGTGATTCACTGAGGACTTCAGAGGAGGAATCTAGAAGAGAAGAAAGGTGTTAAAGGAAATCTTTTGACGTATAGTGTAATAAACTGTTTTTGTAACATTTAGCAACAGAGTTGCCTTTTAATTTTACTCCAATGCGCTTTATATGGCGACACTATTCTGCCTTTTCCATGTATATATTAGAATTATGTGCTATAATTCTAGTAAAATAAGTTCGTATATAGAAAGTAATATAGTGAAGGAATATGTAAGATGTGTAAGACGGACATGTAAGAATTATATGAACATGTAAGATGCCTACACGAGATATTTTTTTGAGAACCAGGAGTGTAAAACACCTGTACCGGCAGCCATTCCTATTACGTTGATATATGGTTGCCTTATTTGACCACTCGGAATAGAATTGTCAGATTTTGCTACTTATTGACAATCTGGCGACAATTGGCGACTTTTTAAGGTATGAAAATTTTCTTGAAATAACGACTATTCTTGGGGATGCCACCCTTTCTAGGAAATTCCAGGGAGCGTATATTAAAAGAATCGTCGCTCAGTTGAGGGACAGTTGACGTGATATGAACTACATTGGACTGTGAGGTAAGTCAATGTTTTAAGAATAGTATCTCTGTTTTGTAAAATTAGTGGAGCATTTAAATCCTGTTCTACTGTAATTGACAGTTGTTTTTCGACCTTGTGATACAGTTACCAAATTATCCTGTAAATTGTTCCTGTTTACGCTGTGCTTGTAATTAAATGATTAGTTATTCAGAAATGTGGAATCATTTTTGTATCCTGAGAGTACACCCAAAATTCCAGAGATTACGTCTCAACAATAGGGATTTCTTTCAATTTATAAGGTAAAGATGCCATCCCAATAGCTTCATATATATATATATATATATATATATATATAGCTAAACAAAAGCTAGGAGACAAATATCGGAAAGGTGAGGAAAAAGGACCAACTGGGAATACATAAAAGGCCTAGGGGGATGGTGACCCCTAGTTCCCGGTTAAAAGTCACATTTACACCAATGGTAACACTCCCGGAGCCATATATTACCTGAGGTCCTATTTCAGAACAGCGCAAAAACAGAAGACGAACCCACAACAAGAACATGGAACCGATAGAGATATAATATAAAAAATATAAAATATTCGAAATCGAAAAGATGACCTTTTTGAAAAACTCACCGATTCCTCTTTCATCACACCTCTTACAACACCGCTCAATAAATGATTCACATGAATTGAAAATTCAGTTATCTGTAACATTGCCATTTATAACTTGAATCGAAGATGTTGCCAAAATCCCGTAATCCCGTTTAGCCATCCCCCTAGGCCTTTTAAGTATTCCCAGTTGGTCCTTTTTCCTCACCTTTCCGATTTTGTCTCCTAGCTTTTGCTTAGCTGTATTTCTCGACATTTACAAGCTGCATCGCGCTTTTATGTCTAGTTACTTTTTTGGTACACTCTGTACACTTGTATATTTTCGTTTTATGACATACACACACACACACACACACACATATATATATATATATATATATATATATATACCTGGCAATGTTCGTGATTTAAATTATGTGAAAATTCTAAACACATTCAGATCGCTTTTAAAAGAAATTCCAATAAAACATTACATTCCGGTCGCTTTTAAAAGAAATTCCAATAAAACATTACATTAAATTCCTATATTAAAAAATTTAAAAGTATAAGCAGTAGCAAATCTGAAGAATAAAACATTCTGATCTCGTGTGTAAATCAAAGTTAGGTAAATATGCGACAAAATGAATGCTTTAATAGAGTAATACCAGCTCTTCCTGAACCAATTTTTAACTCGTTGCAACAATCATTTTAAAATATGTAAAAATTCCAGACACATTCACATTACTTTTTAAAAAACATTCCGTTAAAACATTAAATTTAATCAAAAAACAAAAGTATAAGCGGAAGAAAATCTGAGAAATGAAACATGTTTACCCCGTTTATAAAATAATATGCAAAAATACTAAAATTTGGTTAATATCTAAACGCGTTCATATAACTTTAAAAAAATTCCATTCCAATAAGCAGTAAATTTAATTCTCCCATAAAAATGAATTGTATAATCGGATGCAAATTTGAAGAAGAAAACATTCTGGTTCCGTTTGTAGACCTATATACAAAAATATTAAATTTGGTAAATACCTAAACACGTTCATATAACTTTTAAAAAATCCCATTAAAGCAGTACATTTAATTTACCTACAAAAATAAATTTTGTAATCGGATGCAAATCTGAAGAAGAAAACACTCTAGTTCTGTTTGTAAACCTATATACAAAAATATTAAATTTGGTTAATACCTAAACACGTTCATATAACTTTAAAGAAATTTCATTAAAACACTAAATTAATTCCCCCATAAAAATAAATTGTATAATCGGATGCAAATCTGAAGAAGAAAACACTCTGGTCCCGTTTGTAAACCTATATATGAAAATATTAAATTTGGTTAATACCTAAACACGTTCATATAGCTTTAAACAAATTTCATTGAAACACTAAATTAATTCCCCCATAAAAATAAATTGTATAATCGGATGCAAATCTGAAGAAGAAAACACTCTGGTTCCGTTTGTAAACCTATATACAAAAATATTACATTTTATTAATACCTGAACACGTTCATATAGCTTTAAAAAATTCCATTAAAGCAGTAAATTAATTTCCCCATAAAAATGAATTGAATAATCGCATGCAAATCTGAGGAAGAAAACATTGTGGTTCCGTTTGTAAACCAATGTACATATATATGGAGTTTCTTATATATACGATAAAATAACTCTAAATTTGTAGTAAAAGTTATTTTCTAAGAATTTTCTACATCGTTGCAACAATCATTTAAACACATTCGGAAATATACACTGACTTCCAAAAGTTAAGCACACAATGCAAATTTTCATTTTTCGCAAGAGTATTTGAATTTGAGTGGCTGAAATTCGCTGCGGATGTAGATGGCATTATGCAAATATCGTATGTTACAGCCAATCACGATTGACTGTCCGTATATGCGCTAATTAGGAAGTCGTTGGAGACGCCAGCATTCTGAAGGATTTGAGGAGGTGCATTTAAATGCTGATATGAAATGTTTATAACTTTCGTAGCATTAATTTTGATGATATCCGTGATTCTATGGCTGAAAGAAGACAAATGGCAGATAGTGAGCGCTGTCGTGCTGTCGGACGCATTGAAGCAGGGCAGTCAATCAAAGATGTCGCTATTTCCTTTGCCGTTGATCATTCAGCAATTTCTCGATTATGGAAACTAGTCCAAACAAGTCAAACAGTTGTTCGGAGACCTGTGCCTGGTCATCCAAGGCTTTCCACCCCCTCTGATGATCGGTATATTGCTATTGTAGCCAAGCAGAATCGACGAGCGACCTCCACAACTGTTACATCCATGGTTGAAGCGGCACTTCGCAAGCCAATATCTGCCAATACTGCTCGCCGAAGGCTCCACGTGAAGGGACTGTACGTCCGAGTACCACATTTTTGTGTTCCACTAACCGTCCAAGCCAGAGGGGCAAGATGAAAGTGGTGTCGTCAACATGTCAATTGGACTGTCCCAAATTGGTGCAACGTCCTGTTCACGGACGAGTTCTGATTTGTCCTGCAATCAGATGATAACCTTGTCTGGAGAGAACGAGGCACACGCAATCAGGCCAAGAAACTCTACTTGCTAAATTAATTTATGAAGATGACAAAAAATTAGGCACTTCACACCACTTTTTCCGTAATAGAAGTAAAGAAAAATAATTCCAAAAATGAATAAACTTTCATATTAAAAATGCAAGCATAAGCCTGTTAATCTCAGAGATAAAGATGATTTGATCTCAGAGTTAAAATTAAAATTCATATGCATATGTTCCTTAAAAATATATATTCCTTTAAATTTTTAAGCCATAAATACTCTTTTTTGTAAATTAGCTTCTCTGAGGCACAGACAAATCTTGCCACTATGCGCAGTAAGTTTCTCTAAATTAAAAAATGATAATATCATCAGAAACTTTACTTGCTAAATTAATTGTTGAAAATTACAAAACACTAGAGACTTTACATCACTTTTTCATAATAGAAGTAAAGTAAAAGAATTCCAAAAATTAATAAACAGTATTATGTTTACATAAAAAATATAAACATAAGACTGTTGGTTTCAGAAATAAAAATTATTTGATCTCAGAATTATAATTAAAATTTATATTATATATTTATATGATTATATATTTATATATTTATATATATTACATAAATTTATAAAATGTATATAATATCTATATGTTCCTTGAAAATTTTGTGCTCGAAAAACTACTCTTTTTGAAAATTAGATTTTCTGGAGCACAGCCGAATATTGCCAGGAGGCGCAGTAAGTTTCTCTGAACTAAAAAGCGATGACATCATTAGAAACTCTAATTGCTAAACGAAAAACATCTTATACTTTATACCACTTTTTCCTTATTTTCCTTAATTAATACGCTCTGCCTTTAGCAAAATCTTAAGTACGTTACATATTAATTATTTACTATTACACACAGATCTTTTAGATAAGATTCTTTTAAATTAATGTTATATAAGATAGGTATGGGTAAGTCTTTATAGCAAAACAAGAAAGATCAATCATACATAAATCATTGATTAAGAAACACTTTCCACCTGAAATGCAATTTTATTTAAACATCTCTAATATGTCATGCATTCAGCGCGAATATTTTTTTAAATTATCACAGTACTACGGTAATATATTATACTTGAAAACTTAAAATTTCACCGAAAAAGACAATTACACAAAATGAACTTTATTCAAATGACGTCATCGAAATATAATTCATCTGCCTCTGTATATAAAAGCAATGAGTATTTCATTCATATCACTAACTAGCAGCATACCCGTTCTTCGTACGGAGTATATAATATAGAAGAAACTTATAATTCACAATCATGCGCAAATTCTGTTAAAATATCAAATTTATTGCTCCTAAAAAGAAGTTTAAGAATATCTGTCCTCACTATGCAAAATAATCTTCACGGACAGATCTGAAGAATAAAACATCCTGTCCCCTTTTGTAAGCAAATTTACAAAAAAAAAGGAATTGAATTAATATATGCAACCCCGTACTACTTATATTGTCGCAGATTAGAAAATATGCCAGAGTGTTCGTAGAAGACTACCCGTATTACAATATGGGTCTCAAAAATATTTGTCAAAATAAAAGGGATGACGTAATAAATTGAAAATATCAATAATCCCCGTAATCTTTATACCAGTAGGTCGTAATTGATTCCAATATATGCCAATATATATCAAAACGTATGCCAATATACCTGTACTACTTATATTCTCGTAGATTAGAAGATATACCCGTGTATTTGTAGAATATTACTCGTACAGCGTACAATACATGAGTTTAAACAATTTTTGTCATAATAAAACAATTGCATAATAGCTTGAAAATATCAATAATCCCTGAATTAATAAACTCCGAAAATATCAATAATAATAACGTTTAAACCTAAAGACCGTAATTGATATTATCCAGTCAAAAATGCTATAAAAAAAAATCAAATTGTTCTTTTCTAAAATATATTTTTATATCCATTTATTACTTTCCTTATATACATAATATATAAGGAAAGTATTATGGCGGGGTCGAAAACTCGAATTCGAGTTTTCGACGGGAGAGCACGTTTCAAGCATCCCTGATCACACAACAAACATTTTTGAAGTGATGTCTGTGTGTGTATGTGTGTGAAAGTATGTGTTTGTGTGTGTGTGTTAGTGAGTTTCTGGAGACGATAACTAACGAACGAATAGACCGATTCGAACGACATTTGGTACAAAAATCACAGTCCGTAAACACTGGAAGTCTATTGTTCTTATACTCAATCGAATGTCCAGAACCCCCTCTAAATTCTCGAGTGAAATTTTGAAAAAATCGTCAAAAAATCAAAACCGCTAATAAAGTTACGCAAATAGATATTTCTTGTGTCATTTATCATTAGAAAACGATTGACATAAGTTTTAGAACGCTAACATGAACCGTTATAGGTATTGCACATTTTTTAAAAAAATTATCAAAAAGTTATATAAAATAAAAAAAAAATATATTTCATTATTGAGAAACATGTTCACTTTTCATATGTAATACCATGCGATAAATTTGGTGACATCATTCTCGTGGATCTAGCTCGTTCCATTCATGAAAAAAGATACTTTGAGTAATACTCTTGTATTTGAACGCCAATAGTCATTTATCTACTGTAAGAATAATTTATTTCTCCATCCATAACGCTTGGAGAGATTTTGGCGACGAATTTGGCGGAATGTCGCCAACTTGGCGACATTTTTAATTGTTGACAATTTAACAAAAATCTCGCCAAATTGATAAAAGTTACGCTAAATCAATGAAAATGACAACTAATTGAAGAAAATTTAATATCTTGGAAAGAATATAAGTATCTACTATAAGAATAACATTTTTTTAACTGTAAAATTATTAAATTCATTGCATTATATAAGGAAAGTCATGTGTTGCCCACATCAGATTTTTTATTATTCAAATCGAAACAATAATAATTAAAATTAACAGTCAGATTTAATTTAATTGCGCTTCTGAGTAGCATGATATAAGATAGAATCTTCCTCATAAACTGCGAAATTAAATAACCATTTTGATTTCTTTATACTTTTTATTGTTCAGTAAAAGCGTGTGAAAAATAAACCAAGGAAATATATTTCCCATTTAAATCATATTTCAAACAATTCATGTTTTCAGAAAGTGACTAATTAGAGCAAAAATCTCCCATCAAACTCAGAGATAAAGTTTTAATTCACTTTCAAATGATTTTCAAGCTTTTCGTTTGGATAAACCACGGAGTTAGAGAGCAGAACTCCTAGGAAAAAGTTTCGTTTCTCTTTAATATATACACAACCACTGGTCTTAGATACTCAAACTTGGGATAAATTTATGGGTGCCATTTCAAGGCTATCCACAAAATTTCATCAATTTTGGTTCAGCCGTTCTCTTGTGATGATGAGACAAACAAAAATTTCTTTTTTTACTGATATCTCGAGAACCACTGATTGTAGAAGCTACAAACATGGACTAAATTTTAAGTGGGACTATTTTCAGGCTACCCACAAAATTTCATCAAATTCGGTTTAGCCGGTCTCCCGTGATGACGGGACAGACAGACAGACACACAGATTTTCAATTTTATTTATATAGATATTCCAGATACAAGAGCTAGTTAATTTTGCGTTTTATACAACTCACTTTATATTCTCTTGATTTGTTTATATTTTACATATGTTAAAATTAGGATTCGTTGTAGAAATAATCAAAGTTTTTCCTTCGGGAGAGCCTGTAACCCATAGAGGGCGTGTCCCCAGGTGGCGGATCGGGGAAGGCCTCTATTGGTTATCCTATCCAATAGGTAGTAGAAGGGAAATAAAATATGTATCTTTCGCGGACTAGCAGGCATCGAGGTCAAGTCAGTCTTCATGCGATGGCTATTAGTCCGCGATGCCTGTTAGGCCGCGATGCTTGTTAGTCCTTAGGGCCGCGGTAAGTCAGTCTTCAGCCCTAGTGGTGCCTCGCCTCAAGTGAAGTTGCATATTACCCTTCGCCATGGACCAGCCGCATATAGTTGATTTTGATACTGCATCGTCTGTCGTTCAGGTAAATCAGGGACGCGCTCAGGATTTAGGCAGAGGGTCCTGTTTGTTAAATGAGCTACAGTCTCCTCCCAGAAAAAGTCCCCTCTAAAAATCTTCGTATGCTTCAATGCAAAATTAACGGACTAAGTACTGAAGCTACTAAGATAAAGCTTGACCAAATTTTGAAATCGCTGATAGGTTTCATGTAGAAATTATTGCACTTCAGGAAACTAAACTTAACGATAAACGACTTCTGAACGTGAAGAGATGTGACATAGTCCGTAATGATAGAGTATCGGGTGGAGGTGTTCTCATGTTTCTTATCCGAGATATTCACTTTCAGAGGCTTCCAGATTTCAATACTGCAACCTCTAGCCTCGAATATCTAGGTATTACTATTCTTTCCAAGGACCGTAATATTACCATCAAAAATCTTTACCACCTCCCGAATAATCAGCGACTCAATTCAAATATGATGAAGAGCTTGTTTGAAGATAATACTGTAATACTTGGAGACCTACCTCAATGCCAAAAATGTTACCTGGGGTAGCACTTCTATTAATGCAAGAGGTTCGGACCTTGAAAGTTTGGCCAATGACAAGGCTTTCCTGTCTCTAGATGAAGGGACTCACACTTTCCGTTCACCAGCTATGGATCAACTGATGTTTTGGATTTGACACTTATTAGTCCTGGCTTAGTACCTAACAGTTCCTGGAGAGTACTCAACAATATCGGTAGCGATCACCTTCCTATTTTAATTGAAATTAATCTTAAGGTTAATTCTATTAAATTAATTCTATTAAATTAATTCTATTAAGTTAGTTCTATTCTATTTAAGGCATCTATATTAACACTTCCGGGGGTGTTATTAGAAGCAGCGTTGGAAACGCTGACCATTGTTCCGTCTTTAGATCGGAACTTATCGCTATCAGTAGCGCTTTTGATCATGCACTCTATTCTGATAGGGACAGTTTTTGGATCCTGACGCACAGCAGAAGCTCCATTCAGTATTTAAAGAATTGGCCAAAGATTGTGGAGAGGACTGGTCAGAGTATTATTTCCAAGTTGGCAAGGCTTGGTCAGAGGAAAACTGTGTGTCTCCAGTGGATACCGTCACATGTCGGTGTGCCTGGTAACGAGACCGATCATGAACTGGCTAGAAAGAGATGTGACTAACCTGACCCTAGTTCTTCTGTCTTATGTCCTTTTCGTAAATTTATTCCCTCCACAAAATTAGAATGAATTCTTCTTGGCGTACTCCCTCTGTTCACCAATGGTACGCAGCAAAGGGTAGTCTCTCTCTACAGTGCAATAGTTCAAGATCCCTCAAAACGGCTATGGCGCGACTTAGAAGCGGACACCTCCGTAGTATGAAATTCGTGGAGGGGGAGAAATATTTTTCTGCTTGACCTTGTTCCCCTCCTGCTTCTCCTGCTCACCTCCTAGATTGTATGGGCGTCCCCTTGGGACAGCTGTCGGTTGAGCAGGAATTTGTCTGTGATTCTCTTTTGCGACAGGGTTATTTCTACCTGACAGGGTTATTTCTACTTCTATTCTTACTCGAGATATTTCAGTTTTTAACATTTCTTGCAACGTCGCCTTCAGAAATACCCCCAATCACCAAATGAAAACGAAAATTGAATGATAACTGCAGATTCAGAGTCACTTAAATATCAGTCTTAAGCTCAATTTAATGAATCGTGTAAAAAATAAAAATAAAAAATTAATTCTGTAAGAAAATCATGTACTGGCCACATCTGATATTTTTATTTTGTAACACTTAAACATATGTAATGAAAAAAAGCTCAATTGTATGATAAAATACAAAAAGAAAATCCAATTAATCCTTAGAAAAAAATTATTCCTCATACTCCTCTTAATTTCACTTTTGCTTTAAAATTTTTCTAATTTACATGCTCGTTTTATTCTTAACTGTTTTAACGACTGACGGGATATTTTAACTAAGTGAAAATCTTGCGTCTGTGACTGACACTTAACCGACACCTCGGGGAAAATATTCAAAAGGAGAGTCTTGTCACTCCGAGATATACTGAGAAGCGACAGTTGACAAACCACTATGTATAAATTATCTAACGTGTTTTTGTCTTTCCAGAAGCTCCCCCACTGTAATCTAGAAAGAATCTTTGCACACTTTTAGTATGGACTTCGGTACAGAATATAACTTAGCCAGATTTTCGATTTATCGCCCCCTTCCCATTTGGGTGGAGAAAATAGGGGTTTCGAAAAAAAATTCTCGATCTCCCAGAAGTCCCTTCGTAAACCTAGGAGGCTGAATCTTTGTACACTGAAACATTAAATTTCGAACTTTGATGCTTCTTGGGGTGTCTGACTAGCGGATAAACTGTAGCGATAGTGCCAATTGACTTAGCTAATATTTCCGGAAAACTTACAATTTGCAAAGGCTAGAATGCCCACTATTTCAAATGATTCAGAATGTTTATATAATGAGTATACGATTGTAAGTACTTTAACACGTAAATAAAATTTTGCATTTAACACAGAAAAATATTTGGTTTATATGTGTTTTGGACTTCCATGTCTACTTTATTTGATTGTTAATATGCTACCTTACCTTATGTTAAAGCCTACAGGTAAGTGGAAACTCCATCCCACTTACAGTATCGAATATTGGACAGAACTTTACGTAGCCTGATTCTCCAATTCTTCCCGGGTACGGAGAAAATGAGGATTATTGAAAATTATCTTTAGATCCTCCAGAGACCCGCAACTGGTGACCAAGAAAGCTGAAACTTTGAACAATTATAGTTTAGACCATCGGACAAGACTTAACGACGCGGGTTTTCAGATTTACCACCTAGGATCTGAAAAAATGGGGATTTTTCAAAAAGTATTTTTACACCCTTGAGAAGCCGCCTGGAAAATTGAATATTTGCACACGTGCAGTATCGACTTTCAAACAAAATCTACCATAGTCGGATTTTCGTTCTCCTCTCTGGGGAGAAGATTATGAGATTTTTTTAAATGTTTTTCAGGCCCTCAAGCAGTCCACCGGTGGCTTTGATGAGTGAATCTCTGCACATTTATAGTAGAGACCACTGGGCCAAATGACTGCGGATTTTCCATTTTTCTCCAGACATATACAGAAAGGAGGGAGGTAGGAGTAAAATTTCTCAGGATCATTCCGAAGCTGTCACAGGTGACATAAACAGCTGAAACTTGTAAAAAACTTTGTTTCCCCAATCGGGAATTTAACCACAGATCTTCGTTCTGACCAGCTGATGCTCTACTGTCGAGCTACTGGGGCGGAATTGCAAGCTGTTATTGTTAAGGTAGATTCTGTATTCTCCACCCTCTAATTTCATATTGACGTGCAACTGACAATCTGATTGGTCACTTCCTTCAAATTTTACCTCAGGTTAGCCTCCTGTTGCAATTTTTATCCTCCAAGTTAGCGTCCTGCGGAGTCGTTGACCTCCCGATTTAAAATCGGTTCTCAATACCAAAGTCCACAGAATCCGTGATAGTCGTACTAGCGTCACTTTTAGGCCGCCGACATTTTTGCACTAACCTACAGAGTTGATTTGTTCTGGCACCATTATATAGAACCCTGCTGCCCCAATTGGCAATCGAACCACGGATCTTTGTGCTGGCTAGCCGATGCTCTACCTTAGAGCTACGGTGACGAAATTGCAAGCTCTTATTATTAAATTGGACTCTACAAACTGGACCACGGGGCAAAACCTTATCGGGACAATTTTCAATTGAGGCAACAGTGTGTTGTTTTAAGCCTCGTTAAACAAAATAGAACTTATTAAAAAATTGCAACTTAATTTTTAAGTTAGTTTTTGTTAGTTTCCCCACCTTTGACAGGATTAAATACTAGATCCTAATTAGTTCTCAAAAATATAGAATTTATTCGAATACATATTTTCTGTACTCGCCTAAATCCTATAATTTTTAAATTCTTGCCGCAGAATTAATAAAATTCTCTGATATGACTTTTAAATTAACTTCGTATTCATACAATAACGTATATAACCATTTTCTGTGTTTCGTTCTTTTCGTTCATCAGTTTTTAATTTTTTCACTATTGATATTTAACTTTTTCGTTCATGAGGTATATTCAGTTCAAATATTTAATACAGTATCTGTGTTTATTTCAAAATACGTTCCTATGGATCAAATTGATATTTTATATAAAATGATCATAGTCAATAATTTAGTTTAGGGCACCAAGACCCCGATTCTTACTAACTACAGTTCTTAGAATTCAACCCGAATATTAACATCGTTTTGTTTACTGAAACACCTTATAAAAAATCGTAACCTTTGCAATACCTAACGGTGACCAACTACAGTTTTGCATCATCTCATTTTCCCCAGAATCATGGGATGCATGCCAATCGAAAAATTCGAAAGTCTCACCGATTAACGATGTCAAAAATCTCAACGGCAGCTTTAAAATCAGTGCTAAAGCATATAAATACTCGACCATTACCAATATATTTAAAAATCAATATATTATATTTAAAGGGATCTAAACAAGGCGTTTTTAACACTTTACAACAAAGTTGAAAAGTGTTTATGACTTTGTTCATTCTGTCTGTCTGTCTGTCTGTCCGTTAGCGCGATAACTGCCGTAAAAATGACTTAATCAAAATGAAATTTTAGTATGTTGTTCAAACGGTCTGTAGGACCTATGGGAATATAAATGAATAATATCACCCAATTAGTTTTGGATTGAACCCGGGTTGAAAAAATGAAATACATTGAGCCCTATGGGACTTAATTTTTCAAACATTTTTTAAGCGGATTTAAAATTCACAAATTGCTTCGAAAATTTTAGGTAATAGTCAAATTGTTCCATAAAATATATAAATAAAAAGCGAAATATATTCAGTAGTTTTTTAAATAAAAATTAAAATAATAATTACACATCTTATATGAAACTATCACGTGACCATGATATGAAACGATCACATGACCCACTTCAAAATGATATATGGCATCCATCTTGTTTCAAAATCGTGATTTTTTAAAGTTCTTTTTAATTCATATTGAGTGTTGTATCCGTCCAAAAACTACTTTATTTTTGCTTAAATTCTGTGCATCTGCATACTAAAACAACACAATGACAATATATTTGAGTTTAAATTCTCATTCAAATTTGATTATTTCTACAACTAAGCCTATTTTTCACCTATGTAAAATGTAAACAGCAAAATATGTAGAATGAGTTGTATTAGAATTACTGTATTTCTTTAACACAAAATAATTCAGTCCATGGAGTCTGCATGGCTGATATGAATGAAATATTAATTGATTTTATAAACAGAAGGACGATTTTTTTCGATGAAGTTTTAAGCATAAGGTTTATGAATTGTAGCTCCATGGTCTTAATTTTTAAATAAAATATATTATTATAGTATTGTGATGAATGAAATGGAGAAAGTTATGAATGAAATCCTGCTTTTATAGAGAGATCCAGGCGTGTTATTTTTTCTATGACGTCATTTGAATTTATTTCAGTTGTTTTCGATGAAGTTTTCAAATATAATAAATTATCGTAGTATTATGATAGTTTTAAAAATATTACCGTGGAATGTATTGCATTTTAGAGATATTTAAACCAGGCAATTTATATTTCAATGCCGTCATTTGAATGAAGTTCATTTTTTTCAATGAAGGTTTAAGTTTTCAAATATAATAAATCAATGTAGTATTGTGATAAGTTTTGAAATATTACCGAGGAATGTATTGCATTTTCGACTTTTTTAAATAAAATTGCATTGAAGTTGGAAAGTGTTTCATAATCAATGCTTTAAGCATGATTGATCTTTCTTGTTTTTTATTGCATCAGTGATGTGTCGCTCAACTAGCAGTTGATACTTACACAATTTCACACTCTCTCTAAAACTTGAAAGACATCTAGCAGCTTTCGTTGAGTTTTCACAAAGCTTAATATATTACACTGTCTTTGACAGATCTCAGTTATTGTCTTTTCAGCCGGGATTTCTAAAGCGATGTATTTATCTTCCGGTTTTAAGCCAAAGTAATTACATATCCATAATCGTCAGGGCACATTCATATTACTCCTTGGACGCTTTTCCATTTGTTGCAATCATCGTCGTTCTTGCACTCGTAGAGGTCTTGTTACGTTATGTTTTTTTTAAAGCTCCTACCTTTGATGGCGAATTCATCGACTTCTGTATCCAGTTATTAAAATTATTGCTTAAGTATGGCAAAACACGTCTAAAATATATCAATATATTTAGTAAAGACTACAAATATTGTAAACCGTCTTTATTCAATACACCATCAATGACGTGCATGAAAAGTATTTCAAAAGATCAAAACGCTTTTGCACAACATAGTGTCCATCCTCAATAGCAATAATAAAGAATTTACAGACAGGAACTGTTATACAACCAGCAATTCTTGAATATAAATTTGCACAGGGCAAATCGGAAATATCGATACTACCAAAATTATGTTAATTATTAACATTATGTTTCCGAAGTCTTTCATTAGGAATAGTATGAGTTTGTTTTAATTGACGGTCTGGACCTAGATTCGCCATAAATATTAATGCGTAATTTCTTTAATTTGAAATAACGGCCTTCGGCAATCAACCCGATCGAAACTTGCAACAGTTCTGCCTTTAATAAAACATCAGCTTTCTGAGTATAATCCATGCACAGCTCTGTATGGGAGAAACAACATCCTGCCTTTGATTTTATGTCGTTTTTCTCTTGTTTGGTAGTGTTGACCATGTACTGCCACTCATACAGTCATCAACTTCAGAAATGTTCCGAAAAGAAAAGAAATATTCCAGAAATGTTCAGAAATGTTCCAGTGCATGTCTACTATATATACTAGAAACTAAATACCTTTGCATCAATTTATCACTCGTATATTTGTGTTTTCTTGCTTCTCTAATTAAGCGTATTAATAAAATTATATCTGCAATGGCTGCACCTCGATTGCACTAATGACATCGTTAAAGAATCCCTGATCACCGCGATTAATACAATCTATATAAATAAAAATGAAAATCTGTCTGTCTGTCTGTCTGTCTGTTTGTCACACCATCACGGGAGAACGGCTGAACCGAATTTGATGAAATTTTGTGGGTAGCCCAGAAATAGCCCCACTTAAAATTATATCCGTGTTTGGAGTTTCTACGACCAGTGGTTCTCGAGATATTAGTAAAAAACGAAATTTTCGTTTGTCTCATCGTCCCGGAAAAACGGCTGAACCGAATTTAATGAAATTTGGTGAATAGCCTTGAAATATCCCCCCATAAATTTTGTCCAAGTTTCGAGTTTCTAAGACCTGGGGTTGTCGAGATATTAATGAAAAACGGAACTTTTTCCTAGGAGTTCTACTCCCTAACTCCGTGGTTTATCCAAACGAAAAGCTTGAAAATCGTTTGAAAGTAAATTAAAATTTAATCTCTGAGTTTGATGGCAGGTTTTTTGCGTTAATTAGTCACTTTCTGAAAACATGAATTGTTTGAAACATGATTTAAAGGGGAAATCTATCTCCATGGTTCATGGTTTATTTAAAACAAGCTTTTACGGAACAATGAGAAGTATAGAGAAATCAAAATCGTTATTTAATTTCGCAGTTTATGTTATAAGACATGACATATTTACCATGTTATAAGATTCTATCTTATGTTACTCAGAAACGCAATTAAATAAAATCTGTCTGTTAATTTTAATAATTATTTTTTCGATTTGAATAATAAATAAATGGATATAAAAATATATTTTAGAAAAGAACGATTTGATTTTTCTTATAGCATTTTTGACTGGATAATATCAATTACGGTCTTCAGGTTTAAAAATTATTATTATTTATATTTTCGGGGATTATTGATTCAAGGATTATTGATATTTTCAAGTTATTATGCAGTTATTTTATTATGACAAAAATTGTTTAAACTCATATATTATATGTTGTACGAATCTTCTACAAATACACGTGTATATCTTTTAATCTACGAGAATATAAGTAGTACAGGTATATTGACATATGTTTTGATATATATTGGCATATATTGGAATCAATTACGACCTTCTTGTATAAAAAGGACGGATATTATTGATGTTTTCAATTTATTACGTCATCTCTTTTATTTTGGCAAATATTTTTGAGACGCATATTGTAATACGGGTAATCTTCTACTAACACATTGGCATATTTTCTGATCTGCGACAATATAATTAGTACGGGGTTGCATATATTCATTCAATTCCTATTTTTTCTTCTGTAAATTTGCTTACAAAAGGGGGCAGGATGTTTTATTCTTCAGATCTGATCGTGAAGATAATTTTGCATAGTGAGAACATATATTCTTAAACTTCTCTTTAGGAGCAATAAATTTAATATTTTAGCAGAATTTGCACATGATTGCGAACTTTAAATTTCTTTAAATTATACACTCCGTACGAATAACGGGTGTGCTGTTAGTGGTTAATAAATTTTAACATTTTAGGAGGATATATCATGTTGCTCGGCATCGCAATTAAATTAAATGTGTTTGTTAATGTTTTTATTATTTTTTTTCGATTTAAATAATAAATAAATGGATAAATGGATATAAAAGTATATCTTATGAATGGACGGTTTGATTTTTCTTTTAATTATATTAATTGCTGACTGCGTACATCAATTTCATTTATTTTGGCAAAGAGTTTTCAAGCTTATATCTTATTTAGCTACTAAACTCATATATTGTGTTTAGCCAATAAATTCATATAGCCGATTGTTGAAACAGGAAAAGAGTAGAGCGGGTATATCTTCTAATACAATTGTAGTGTTTTCATTTAGTATATTGAAACGGGATAAGAATGTTTCATTCAGATCTGCAAATTCAAAGCTACGAATTTGGAGGGATATCGCTAATTTGACAACTTTTCTTAAACTTTGCCAAATTGACGGAAATGTCGCCAAATTGATATAAACGACACACAAACAGCTGCAATAAACCTTCGGGTTGGTCGTGTGGCTTGGGTCTTCTACATATCAATGAAATTTTTTTTTGTTTTGTTAGAAGAGAGTACTGAAATGATGTTTGGTTAGCATTTATCTGTCAGACCAACCATCCTACTTAGTAATACATTTAGCGAATTTTTAAAATGTCACCAAGTTGATAAAAATGTTTTCAAATCTATAAAAATATCTTGAAATTGATAAAATTCATAAATGATATTAATTGTTTTTTGTTAGGAGATAGTATTGTGATGATATTTCGTCAATTTGTCGCAAAGTGGAACTGTCAGTTCTACAGTCCCACTTGGCGATAAATTTGGCGATTTTTTAAAATGTCGCTAATTTGACGAAACTGTCGCCAAATGTTCCATGGAAATATAACTATTTAGACGATATTTTTTCTACCAATTTATTTGAAGCAAATGATATCATGTCGCTTAGCAACGGATTTAAATCCAATGTGTTTATGCGGCAGACGATTTTTATTAAATCCTTTCCGATTTGAATAATGAAGATATGTATATAAAATAAATTTCATTGCCATTTCATTTTGGACTGGATAATATCAATTATACTCTTCAGGTTTAAACATTATTATTATTGATATTTTCCGGAATTATTGATTCAGGGATTATTGATACTTTTAAGTTATTACGCCATTGTTTTATTGCGGCAAAAATTGCTGACACACACATATTGTACGTTGTACGAGTAATCTTCTAGGAATGCACGGGTATATCTTCTAACCTACGAGAATATAAGTAGTACAGGTATATTGGCATATATTTTGACATATATTGGCATATATATTGGAATCAAGTACAGTCTTCTGGTATGAAGATAAAGGGGATTAATTATATATTCAATTTATTACGTCGTCTGTTGTATTTTACAAAAAAAATTTGTGACTCATATTGCAAAACGGGTAATCTTCTACTAATAATCGGACATTATAAGTAGTACGTGTATATCTTCCCATATAATTTCAGCACTTTAATTTTGACATATATTGGAATAAATGACTGTCTTCAGATTTAAAGATTACGGGTTTATTGGTATTTTCAATTTATACATGTAATCTACTAATACAGGTTATATTTTCTAATATTCGCGTATATAATTAGTACGGGTCCCATACAATTTTAACGCTTTTATTTTGCATATATTGATTCAATTCCATATTTTTTTTTTATATTTGCTTACATAAGGGGTCCAAGATGTTTTATTCTTCAGATATGTCCATGAAGATAATTTTATATAGCGAGAACAGAGATTCTTAAACTTCTTTTTAGGAGCATTATATTAAATATTTTAACAGAATATTTTGATTAAACATGTCATTTAGTATACTATAAGAATTTGGGCATGATTATGAATTTCAAGTTTCTTTATATTATATACTCCGTACGAAGAACGGGTATGCTGCTAGTCTATATAAATAAAATTGAAAATCTGTCTGTCTGTCTGTCTGTCTGTCTGTTTGTCCCGTTATCACGGGAGAACGGCTGAACCGAATTTGATGAAATTTGGTGGGTAGCCTAGAAATAGCCCCACTTAAAATTTAGTCCATGTTTGGAGTTTCTACGATCAGTGGTTCTCGAGATATTAGTAAAAAACGAAATTTTCGTTTGTCTCATCATCATAGAAAAACGGCTGAACCGAATTTAATGAAATTATGTGGATAGCCTTGAAATAGCCCCCCCTAAATTTAGTCCAAGTTTCGAGTTTCTAAGACCAGGGATTGTTGATATATTAATGAAAAACGGAACTTTTTCCTATGAGTTATACTCTCCAACTCCGTGGTTTATTCAAACGGAAAGGATCAAAATCGTTTGTTTAAAACGTCGAAAGGAAATACAACTTTATTTCCGAATTTGGTGCAGGATTTTTGCATTAAATAGTCACTATCGGAAAACACGAATTGTTTGAAACATTAATTTAAATGAAAAAATATACCTCCATGGTTATCTTTCACAAGCTATTACTCAACGATGAAAAGTATAAAGAAATCAAAATGGCTATTTAATTTCGCATTTTATGAGGAAGATTCTATCTTATATCATGTTGCTCGGAAACGGAATGAAATTAAATGTGTTGTTAATATTTATTATTATTTTTTCTATTTGAATTATAAATAAATGGATGTAAAAATATATTTTTTAAATGAAAGGTTTGGTTGTTCTTTTAATTATATAAATTACGGACTGCGTACATCACTTTCATTTATTTTAGCAATGAGGTTTCCAGCTCATATATTGTGTTTAGCTAATAAACTCATATATTGTGTTTACCCAATACATTCATTTAGCCGATTGTTGAAGCAGAAAAAGAGTAGAACGGCTGTTTCTTATAATACAATTTTAGTGTTTTCATTTAGTATATACAAACGGGATCAGGATATTTTATTCTTCAGATCTGCAAATTTAGAGCTACGAGTTTAGCGGAATATCTCTAAATAACTTGGTAACTTTTTATAAACTTTATCAAATTAGCGGAAATGTTTCCAAATTTAAAAAATGACGCAAATCAATGATTTGTTTTTTTAGAATAGAGTATTGAAATGGTGTTTCGGTAGCATTTGTCGGCCAGTTCATCCATCCTACTTAGTAACACATTTAACGAATTTTTTTAATATCACCAAATTGATAAAAATATTTGTAAATCCATAAAAATATCATGGAATTGATAAAATTGCGCTTAATAAATGAAATTAATTATGTTTTGTTAGGGGATAGTATTGTGATGATGTTCCGTCAATTTGTCGCAATATGGGATTATTAGTTTTACAGTCCCACTTGGCGATAAATTTGGCGATTTTTAAAGTTATCGCTAAATTGACAAAAATGTCGCCAAACCTTCCATGGAGATAGCATTATTCAGACGATATGATTTCCATCAATTGATTTTAAGCAAATGATATCATGTCGCTTAGCAACGGATCCAATGCGTTATATGCTATACGATTTTTATTAAATCTTTTCCGATTTGAATAATAAAGATATGTATATAAGATAAATTTCATTGACATTGCATTTTTGACTGGATAATATCAATTACGGTCTTCAGGTTTAAACATTATTACCATTGATATTTTCGGAGACTGTTGATTCAGGGATTATTGATATTGTCAAGTTATTATGCCATTGTTTATTTATGACGAAAATTGATGAAACTCATATATAGTACGTTGTACGAGTAATCTACAAATGCACGGATATATCTTCTAATCTACGAGAATATAAGTAGTACATGTATATTGGCATATATTTTGATATATATTGGCATATATTGGAATCAATTACGACCTTCTGGTATAAAGATTACGGGGATTAGTGATATTTTCAATTTATTACGTCATCTCTTTTATTTTGGTAAATATTTTTGAGACTCATATTGTAATACGGGTAATCTTCTACCAACACACTGGCATATTTTCTAATCTGCGACAATATAAGTAATACGAGGTTACATATATTGATTCAATTCCTTTTTTTTGTAAATTTGCTTACAAAAGGGGCCAGTATGTTTTATTCTTCAGATCTGCCCGTGAATATAATTTTGCATAGTGAGAACAGATATTCTTAAACTTCTCTTTAGGAGCAATAAATTTAATATTTTAACGGAATTTGCAGATGATTGCGAATTATAAGTTTCTTTATATTATATATTCCGTACGAAGAACGGGTATGCTGCTAGTCACTGATAAAAATTGATGTCATTAGTTGAAAGGGAAAAAATTGTGTTTAAAAAATATCCTTCAGCAAAAATATACGTTAGCATAAAAGTATTATATACGTATTTGATATCGATAATACATTTTTATCTTAATTAACTCCTGCAGCAGTTTAATATAAATAAAAGAATAATCTAATTATTAAATCTTGATATCGAATCAACGAAAATCAACGGAAAATGCAGAATGAAATTATTTATGTTTTTATAAACAAAACAGAAACAAACAACAATAGAGGAGAAAAGGAAATAACAATGATGTTACTATCTCTGAGTAACACGACACATAAACTGCATTAATGGAAAATTTGGCTACTTTGCTTTATATATTTCGAATATTTAGCTTTAAATCACAGTGAACCAGAAAAAGTGATCAACATTTTTAAAACAAAACACTCTCATATTAATAGATGCAGTTTATACTACTTTAGAGCAATTTTATTGCAAAAAATAAAACAACTTAAATGAATTAAAAACATTTCTGGCAACAGCTGATTTGTTAAAATCTAATTTATCGTTTGCTGTGGTGAAGTTTTGTCTATTTTAAAAATGGCGCATGAAACAAACTTTGGATTGAAAAATGCGTTTTTGTTCTTTCCTAAGAGAAATATTCTTATTCTATAATTAAACATTTTTCTTGTTTATTCAATTATTTCTTCATTTATTTAAACTGGAGAATATTTAACAAGAAAACAATTATGCATAAAGCATTGATTATAAAACACTTTCCAACTGAAATGCAATTTTATTTAAACATCTCTAAAATGTAATACATTCAGCGATAAAATGTTTAAATTATCACAATACTACAGTCATTTTCTAACACTTTACAACAAAGTTGAAAAGTGTTTATGACTTTGTTCATTCTGGCTGTCTGTCTGTCTGTCTGTCTATCCGTTAGCACGATAACTGCCGTAAAAATGACTTAATTAAAATGAAATTTTAGTAAGTTGTTCAGACGGTCTGTAGAACCTATGGGAATATAAATGAATAATATTACCCAATTAGTTTTGGATTGAACCAGGGTCGCAAAAAAGGAAATACATTGAGCCCTATGGGACCTAATTTTTCAAACATTTTTAAGCGGATTTAAAATTCACAAATTGCTCCGAAAATTTTAGATAATATTCAAATTGTTCCATAAAATATATAAAAAGAAATTCAGCGAAATATATTCAGTAGTTTTTTAAATAAAAATTAAAATAATAATTACACCTCTTATATGAAACGATCACGTGACCATGATATGAAACGATCACATGACCCACTTCAAAATACTATATGGCATCCATCTTGTTTCAAAATCGTGATTTTTTTAAGTTCTTTTTAATTCATATTGAGTGTTGTATCCGTCCTAAAACTACTTTATTTTTGCTTAAATTCTGTGCATCTCCATACTGAAACAACGCAATGACAATATATTTGAGTTTAAATGCTCATCTAAATTTGATTATTTCTACAACTAAGCCTATTTTTCACCTATGTAAAATGTAAACAGCAAAATACATAGAATGAGTTGTATTAGAATTCCTGTATTTTTTTAACACAAAATAATTTAGTCCATGGAGTCTGCATGGCTGATATGAATGAAATATTAATTGATTTCATAAAGAGAAGGACGATTTTTTTCGATGAAGTTTCAAGCATAGAGTTTAATTTTTTGTAGCTCCATGGTCTTAAACAAAATGTTTAAATAAAATAAATTATTATAGTATTGTGATGAATGAAATGAATGGGAGAAAGTTATGAATGAAATCCTGTTTTTATAGAGAGATCCAGGCGTGTTATTTTTTCTATGACGTCATTTGAATTAATTTCAGTTGTTTTCGATGAAGTTTTCAAATATCATAAATTATCGTAGTATCATGATAATTCTAAAACTATTACCGAGGAATGTATAACATTTTAGAGATGTTTAAACCAGGCAATTTATATTTCAATGTGGGCATTCGAATGAAGTTCACTTTTTTCGATGAAGGTTTAAGTTTTCAAATATAATAAATTAATGCAGTATTGTGATAAGTTTCAAAATATTACCGAGGAATGTTTTGCATTTTAGACTTGTTTAAATAAAATTGCATTCAAGTTGGAAAGTGTTTCATAATCAATGCTTTAAGCATGATTGATCTTTCTTGTTTTATTTTGCAATGAGTCGCGTGATGTCATCATATGAGTGTAATTATTATTTTAATTTTTGATTTAAAAAACTACCTAACATAAATTGCTGATTTTTTTTTACACATTTTATGTGGTGATTTGAACATTTCCTAAAATTTTCGAAGCAATTTGTAAATTTTAATTTTGCTTAGAAAATGTTTGAAAAATTAAGACCCATAGGGTACAATGTATTTTATTTTTTCAACCCAAGGTAAATCCGAAACTAATTGTGTGATATGGTTCATTTTTATTCCCATATGTACCACAGATCGTGTCAACGACATACTAACATTTCATTTTGATAAAGTCATTTTTAAGACAGTCATTGTGCAAACGGACAGATAGGCAGATAGACAGAATGACCGAAGTCATAAACACTTTTCAACTATGTTGGAAACTGTTAAAAATGATGTGAAAACCATGGATTTCACATTTAATAATGCAAAATAAGGAACAGTATTAATATAAAAGAGTAAAAAGCGTAGAAAAAGGTATAGTAATTACATTTACGACCATTTCAAAAATAAAGTATGTTGTCTCAAAAAAATATCCACCGAGACAAAGAACAATTGCGGTGCCTTTACAAACCTCTGTAGCGACTGTAAACACAATAATAAAAAAATCTGATGTGGGCAGCACATGACTTTCCTTATATAATGCAATAAATTTACTACTTTTACAGTAAAAAATAGGTCATCCTTATAGTAGATACTTATATTCATTCCAAGATACTGCATTTTCGTCTATTAGTCGTCATTTTTATCCATTTGACGAGATTTTCGTTAATTTGGCAACATTTAAAAAGTCGCCAAATTGGCTACATTCCCCCAAATTCGTCGCCAAAATCTCGCCAAGCGTTATGTGTGAATAAATAAGTTATTCTTATAGCAGATGAATTGGCGTTCAAATACAAATGTATTACTCAAAGTATCTTTGCTCATGAATGGAACGAACTAGATCTACAAGAATGATGTCACTAAATTTATCGCATGATATTACATATAAAAAGTGAACATGTTTCTCAACAGTTAATATATATTTTTTTTAATTTATGGGATTTTTTGATAAATTTATTTGAAAAATGTGCAATATCTCGAGAACGGTTAGCGCTAGCGTTCTAAAGTTTATATCAATCGTTTTCTAATGAAAAATTACTTGAAAAATGTCTAATTGCGTAACTTTATTAGCGGTTTTGATTTTTTGACGATTTTTTCAATATGTCACTCGAAAATTTAGGGGGGTTCTTAACTTTCGATTGTGTATAAAAACAATAGGCTTCCAGTGTTTACTGATTGTGATTTTTGTACCAAATTTCTTTCGAATCTGTCCATTCGTTCGTTAGTTATCGTCACCACAGACTCACTGACACACACACACACATACTTTCACACACACAAACACACAGACACATACATCACTTCAAAAATGTTTGCTTTGTGATCAGGGATGCTTGAAACGTGTTCTCCCGTCGAAAACTGGAATTCGAATTTTCGACCCCTTCACAATACTTCCCTTATACATTATGTACATAAGGAAAGTAATATATCGCTAAATTTCTTGAAAAAATAACAAAAGATACAGGTACTAAAGCTAAAAACGGCCGAACCGAATTTGATAAAATTTGGTAGGTAGTTTTGAAATAGCCCCACTTAAAATTTAGTCCATATTTCGAGTTTCTACGACCAGTGGTTCTTGAAATATTAGTGAAAAACGACACTTTCGTTTATCTCATCATCACGGGAGAACGGCTGAACCGAATTTAATGAAATTTGGTGGGTAACTTTAAAATAGTACCCCATAAATTGTATCCAAGTTTCGAGTTTATAAGACCAGGGCTTTTCTAGATATGGATGGAAAACTAAACTTTTTCCTAGGAGTTCTACTCTCTAACTCCATGCTTCCCAACAAAAAAGGTTGGAAGTCGTTGGTTTTAACGTCAAAGTCAATTAAATCTAATCTAAGTTTTGTGGGAGTTTATTGAACGTATTAGTCACTTTTGAAATTCACAGTTTTGAAATATGAACTTAAATAGAAACTCTATCATCATGGTTTATTTTTCACAGGCTTACTCAACAACGAAAAGTATTAAGAAATCAAAATGCTTATTTAATTATCAGCAATTTATGAGGAAGATTCTTTCTTATATAATCTACTAGCAGCTATTATCCTGCGTTGCTCGGTATTTATCATGCAAAACTGTGATAAAAATTACACCGGAACATATAGGGCCTTCAATCTTATACATTGTTTCTTTCACTGTGAAAGATGTAAATTCATTGCATTATGTAAGAAAAAAAATCATTGCATTATATATGTCATAGTTGCATAAGAAAGAATTAATGTAATAATTTTACTATAATAATTTTTATCACAGTTTTGCATGATAAATCCCGAGCAACGCCGGATAATCGCTGCTAGTTGAAATTATAAAATACAATTTGCAGATCTTTCTCACGGTTAAGGTTTCTCATGCTCGTCACATCTTAAACAATGTACATTGCCATTGATGAAGGACGTAGTGACGTCTGAAGCCCCTTTGGATTTGCTGTACTATATTGTTCTCCTTACTATATTGTTTTAAAGTTTATGCTAAATTGGAATGTTTCCATACTTAGATTTGTTTACGTTTAATTAAAATGCAATTTGCGCAAAAGTCGGTAAAATATGGAAAATGAAAAAGCATCTGTGCGTAAGAATTGACTTTGATTGAATTCTTAAAACTTCAGAAATTCCTGATATTTTTTTTTCGAAATCATAATTTTTAAACCGATATTGATATTAATTATATTTCAACTTATGAAATTCTTTACACTATTTACAATGTTTCTCAACCGTAAAATTTACTTTCAAAAACTTCTTACCACGTGGCTTACTTTAAACTTTAATATTTTCTTTATTTTTAATTAAACATTTTGTTAGTTTTTTCACTGCACTTTCTGGGAGAATTTGCTAAACTTATTTATACAATATGTGAAATGGTAACTAACGTTGAGGCGGTTAACCACTTTTATTTTCTCATACTATGCAATGAAGTATTGTTTTCGAATTCAAGATTTTGAAGCCAATATATGATTTAAGAGCTCCTGAATTCATTTTGACTATTTTTGGAGTAATATCCGTTCGTTTGTTTGTATGTATGTCTGTAGTCGATTTCTTGTGTAGACGATGGGGGCCACAAATACGAATGAATTTTCGCGAAAGTGTTTTGTTATCAAAAAATCTAGAATTAGATAGAATTTTTTTTAAATTCGAGTGCAATTTATTTGAAATTTTATATTTTGTTAACATGGCAGCATAGAACAAAATTCGACATACCCATGCATAAAAGGATTTATTTATGGCTCGATGATCACAAGACTTGAGTTTCAATCATTGTTGTGAAAAATAGCCGTGATACAATTCTTTATTCATGACTTCATTATTCCCCTGGGCAAGTTACCCCCTTACATTGTCAAGTAAGGTATCAATTGAAAGATTTTTACGTCCTTTAAATTAAAGGGTAATACGCAATAATTTTAATCATTTAACCTAAAATACTGATTTTTCAAAAAAATTTGGAAATTTTGAAGAAAAAAAAGAACAAGCTACTAAAAGATGGATTCTTGTATGAGAAAGTTGAGTGGCGCAATTTTCCAGTTAATTTACCACTGTGATGAGGCGGACAACCATTTTTAAACATTATGAAACCTAATAATTTAAATCATTTATAATAAGTAACATAATTGATCGAATTAACCATCCTTATTTTTGTCACTTGACTTTTTAATTACTCAATTTATTTGATTAGAAATATTTATACAATCGAACATTTACGAAAATTAAAATTAGCAACAAATAATTGCAAAAGGTGAAATTTGCTGTCGCAAGAACATAAGCACAAACAGATATTATCCAAATGTTTAAGAACATGTGACTAGTCGAATTATAGGCCCTTCTCTGCCAAGTAAGTCCAGCAATCATTTTCAAATGAAAGTAGCATGACAAAATCCTCGCAGTTCTTTAGTGAAAAAAAAAAAAAACTATGGAAAACGAAAACAAAAGATGCATCAATTTCAGAAATTTCGACAGTTTTCCCATCAGTCGGAATGATTTATTTATTGAGTTCTAGCAAATGGTGGCCAAATATGTGCCAAAATTTCGGTCTGGAAAGCCACTTTGCGCTATGATAAAAAATTCGGTATCAGCCTCAAATCAAATTCTTTCAGCGCTTTAAATAAAACACCGTATAGAATTGAAAATATCGAACAATACTGTTCCAAGGCAAATATGGAACATTGCGAATTATGGAGGGAGTACAACCTACAAAGATGGTCCCTGTACTTCTCCTTCAATTCATATACAGTTCCCTAAGAGAACACCTGCAAAAGGGTGAGCAAGCCATGTTTCTGGGAAATATGGACAGCGATGGCTCAGTTACAGAGGGGCGCACAGCAGGGCGTTCTTGGGGAGAGCTGACCCTTGTCCGGTTCGGCGACACGTGCATCCAGGGTCGTGGGAACGCTGGCCCACCTGCCAGATATTAATTCTGGGGTGATCGCCGTCCTCCTGTCATCACAGCACCCAATAGCTGGACATAATTCTGAAATATCCAATGAAAATACCAGGGGCTTCAATTGGGGGAACCAGTAATAAACCTGGGGCTTAATTGTGTAGGAGGAGACATTTTTCGGATGTTCGAGAGAGTGTTAGGTTTCTCAAAAAGATTGGAGAGAATTGATTTTGTGCTTCGGAGAGAAGAGTTCTCCCAAAAGACGTAGCGATGACCGGCTTTTCCTCCGCGGTCGACGTGCCCCGCATCGAGTGACGATCCTACGATGAATCGAAGGTACGAAATGCATGTCTCTTATACTCTCAGTCTGTTTGACACTAGTTTAGATAAGTTCGCACTCTCTCGACATCTTATTCAATTTACACTTGAGTGAAATAATCAGAATGAATTTACCTGAAAACTTAAATGAAGGGGATTTAAATATATATATTTTAAATATTCATGATTTAGGAAATGTCAAACACGAATGTCAATGGAGAGTGATTATGATTTAGTAAGATTGTTAATTGAATTAATTAAATATGTTCTTCTATTATTATTTTAATTTCCTTTTGTTAATAAATATATATTGTTAATGTTTTATATCATGTCCGTTGTCCTCATTTTCCAGTAATTTGATTTTTATGTATTTTTATTCGACACGGCCAATGTCGGAGGTTGTTTTTAAGGAACAATACCACTGAATTATGCGTTCTAACCGGACGTGTGGTTAAAACCCACATAACAAATACTATTTGGCAACGCATTGCTGAATCGGAATTTTTATCTTGGCTCGCCAACCCTTCTTGAAACTTAACGCTAAACAAGCAGGACTGAATTGGGTCCATAGACAAGACTATCGAGCCCATAGACATATAAATGACCACGTGTAATTTTCAGTGACGGAAAAAAATAGAATTGTGTTAGCCCAGAGGGGTATTTATGGTATGAGTTAAGAAAACAACTCCGAGGCATATTCAGCAGGCAATATGGTGGAGTATCAATTATGGTCTAAAGGACCTTGCCATCCCAACCGGAAATCGAACCCTGGATCGAACCGGCCAGCCGACGCTCTACCGTTGAGCCACTGGGACGAAATTGCAAGCTCATAATGTCGAAGTGGACTCTGTATTCTCCAACCTCAAATGTCAGATTGGCGTGCAACTGACAATCTGACTGACCACCTCTTGCTATTTTTGCCTCAGGTTAGCCTCCTGATACTACTATTTTCACCCAAGTTAGTATCCTACGTAGTCCTTGTCCTCCTAATATGAAATCGGATCTCAATATCCGAAAGTCAACCGCATCCGTGCTAAGATTAATTTCATACCTCCAACATCTTTGCAATAACATACAGGGTAAATTCATTTGGGCGCCATTGTAATGAAACTGGCTGCCCTAGATCTTCGAGCTGGCCAGCCGACGCTCTGCCGTTGAGCTTCTGGGACGGAATTGCAAGTTCTCATCGCTGAAGTGGACTCCGCAACCTTTAGTTGCAAGGGTCAGACTTACCTGGTCGTGTTTGCATAACCGATATCAGAAAAATATCAAGACACTCTCGACAGCAACTTACAACCCTTTGTGAACATTTTAAGTGACTACAATTTGATTTTCCAGCCGGACATCGGAAAAAAAGGCAAATAGTCCATACTCAACACTGTTTCTTTCATTTCAGTTCGATCCTTTCGAAAGTACTCCAAAAGCGATTATTTGGCGCTGATATTTAGCAGAAAATTATAGTAACATAAACATAAAGAAATATTATTTCCAACAGAAGATATTGTTACGAACGCATCCTCTAAAATCGTGGGTGTATATACAGGATACAAGAACAAGTCCAATCTTTTGGATAACTACCGTTTATTCACAAGCACGACGTAAACAGGAACAGTACACAGAAACACAGCACTTAAATGCTCCACTAATTACACAAAATAAGCAATAATATTCTCGAAATACTGGAGAAAATAATTTTACAAAACAACCGCTACTATTTTCAAAACATTGACAAAAGTCACAGTTCAGTGTAGCTCGCATATTGTCAACTTATCAACTGAAGTTCAACTGAGTAATGGGTCTTTTTTATAGTCTCTCTATAGAAACTTCTGGTAATATCTCTGTGGAAATTTCTCGACTTATTTAATATCTCCTAGACTAGTCGTTAATTCGTGAAGTTTTGGGAACATTCCGGAAGTCGCCATAAATCGTCAAATCTGGCAAACTTTATTTTGACTCGAAATTCCAGCAATCATAGAGTGACGTCGGGAACAGAATGTTCGTATCACTGTCTTCTGGAAAAAACAAACTGATGGCACCGTTTAGACTGCAATACTGACGAAAGACAAGACGGAGGACGTGAGAGATTATTACACCTTCCCAATACTATACATAATATGGTAGGTATGCATAACATATGGTATTTACTGATCAATTGACATGACTCGCAATTAACTTTGTGTACAACCCTTAAATTCTCCTGGAATACATGTTGAAACTATATATCGGTCAATTTTACTCGTAAATGAATCGACCTTTTATAGTTTTACATACTAATGTATGAATAAACTTCTAATAACTGTAACTTTGGCGACCGTATTAAATGTTGTATTACTTATATTTTAGAAGAAATGCATTTATGGATTTAAATGATTTCGACTTCTTATGCGATAAATTCTCACCTCATTTGAAGCAAATACACTGTAAGACAAAAAAATCGACTCACCAAGAAAAAATTATCCAAATATGACAGAATTCGGTACGTATAATGTAGATGTACAGAAAAAAAAATGAATAGAATTTCAGAACAATTAGATAATTTATTGCACTGAATGATCTACACAAACTGAGCAAGTCAATATGGCTTTGGTCCACCTCTGACCTTGATGCAAGCTGTTACCCGAAGTGGCATTGAGGCATAAAGTTGCCGGATGATGTTCTGAGGGATGTTGTTCCAGATGGCCTCCAGTTGACGAGCTAATTCGTCTACATTCTAGGATGGTCGCAGGCGATGCCCCATCTCAGCCCAAATGTGCTCAATAGGCGAGAAATATGGTGATCTGGCTGGCCAAGGAAGTGTGTCGTAAGCACGCTGACAATCAATAGAGAGGTGTGCCATGTGTGGCTTGGTATTCTCTTGCTGAAAAGTTTGCCGAGGGTGTCGCGAATGGAATGGTAATACAACGGGTCGTCGAATATTAGCAAGGTACCGCTGTGCTATGATGGTGCCACGGAGGACTATCAAAGGGGTCCGGCTATCAAACGAAATGGCACCCCGGCCATAACTCTCTGTTGTCGGACCGTGTGGCATGTGACAGTAAGAGCAGCATCGAGACGATGTCCGGGCTGTCTCCAAACCCGTCTGCGCTCAGAACTCGTTTTGAAACAGGGCTGAAGACAATTCGTTCCCGATTCGAACAATTCCACGTTGATCGGGCCCGGCAGCATTGCAATCGCTGGAGAAGGTGCATGCTCATCATCAGTGGTAGGCGGGGTAATGGGCGCCATGAGTATGGATTCCGCTCCCGTAGTGTTCTATAATTGGGCCAGGTGGTCACTTCCGCGTTTGTCACACGTTGGATGGTTGATAACGGCGAATCTCGTGCTGTCACAGCTGCTCTGACAGCCGGTTAACCTTCCCGTTCTGTCGTCGCTGTAGGCCGTCCGCTGCCCGCTGAAATCTGCCATTCCGGACCTATTCCTACGAACACCTTCTCATTACTGCATCGCTCCAATCAAATGCCGAGCGATTCGACGGTGTGCCCATCCAGCCCGACCGCACGCCCTCTTTCAAACTCCTTCCTATGCACGTAGTGGCCGCGAATTCGCCGGCGAAGCATTGTTATAATCAAGGTACGTAAACGCAATCAAAATCCACTGCACCTTTTGTTCCTGAAATCGAGATTCGCTCCTTATATACACCACCATGGTGCTCAGTTTCAATGTGCTGTAGTTCCGACTATTCATTCATTGTCTGCGAATGTTGGATCATTTGCATATTCGGTCGAAAGGTGTTTGCATGTAAAGTTTCATTACTATTGGATTATTTTGCGGCGTGTGGGAATTTTTCTGTCTTAGAATGTGTATATCTATTACTAACAGTTGCGGAAATGAAAGTTGTTAATTGTCCTTCTCAGACACCCTGTATAACATTGATATAAGAATTGTTAGAACTTTGGAATAAGAATTCCTAGGTTGAAGAATAAGAATTCCTAACATTTGTACGAACTACTGATTATAACGTTGGTAAGAATTACTATGTATAACGTTAGTGAGAATTAAAATGTACAACTTTGGTTTTGATAAGAATTACTAGATTTGATGTAATTAAAAATGTCCTACCCCAAAAATGGTCACGAACGTCTATGAACTTAATTGACGGCAATAAATCTGGATTGTAATACAACATAGAGCTATATACGCTTATACAGCTTATAACTGTATCCAATTTAACGTTCACATGAAATATGATAATTTTACTATTAGAAGATAAATCATTTAACATTCTTATTTGTCACTTTATCACATATTTCAGATTCATATATTCATATATTCATAATGAACAAAATAATTTCGACTAATAAATAGTTCTTTTAAAAATAAATGTAAATTCTTTAAATTTTATACATTTTATGGAACATTCTAGTGGAAAAAAAATATTAAATCATTCCATTTAAAATTATGAAAATGCATTTACAATCAGTAGTTTTTGAAACGAACACTATATAAAGTACTTTAAAATCTATAAGTCTGCATACCGTTAAAAGAAATTTAATTCTGAATACATTTTATATAAAATTCAGATTATTATCCACTAAAGTTGGTGGGTTCATCTATTTCAATAAAAATATATCCATCTCTGTTCAAGTGTTCTTGGAATTCCCACGCATTTAAGGATATTACTTATTACTTTGGCAAAAACCCACCGAAGTCTTCAAAACCATAATCGAATATTGAACCTTCTTAGAGTACTTATGCAAAAAGCAATTTATTTTAACCGAGAGAGAAAATTTTACCTTTTAGCAGCTTGACGAAAATAGAATTGACATATCTGTAATTTTAATATTGATTTATAAGAAAAAACATTAAATCTTGCAATATGTATGTATAATAATAAAAAATAAATTATGTTCTAATGTTGAGTAATATTTGACCAATAATGTAGGAACACAGAAAGTGCAACACGCTTTATTTTTACATCCTCTTATATAACTTGATATGGTGTTTGCTTGGCACTGTGATTCAAATAATTAAAATCCTAACTAATCAAGTTTCATTAATGACAGAAACATAATAGTTGGTACGTTGCTGTCTTTTGAGGCACATTTGCAGTCTTTTGATTTTATTGACTTGTTAAAGAAATATTTCTTTTGCCGCATTCATTCCTATAATTTACCAGTATTCTCAAGCATTCCAAAGAGTTTAAAAGGATTGCAGAATAAACTTAAAATCAAAATTATTTAAAAAATCTTAAATGAATTTTCCTGCAGTCTCGATTTATTTTTTCTTTATTTTTTCAATAATTCATTCAAATGAATTTAATTGCAGAAATAATACGCATAATTATTTGAAATTACACTTAGATTGCACTTTTAATTCAATTATTGTTTTCATTTGTTAACTTGGCGTATTTTCAAAGACAGTGTAGCAAAAATGCGAAAAAAATATATCAAGAAAGGCTAGTCCATGAGTAATGGTATATTATTTTTTTCATTGTAAAAAATGAAAAAACAGGCATTTCATGGCTACATTTGAGCATAAGGTAGCATTTTTAACACTTTACAACAAAGTTGAAAAGTGTTTATGACTTTGTTCATTCTGTCTGTCTGTCCGTTAGCACGATAACTGCCGTAAAAATGACTTAATCAAAATGAAATTTTAGTATGTTGTTCAGACGATCTGTAGGACTTATGGGAGTATAAATCAATAATATCACCCAATTAGTTTTGGATTGAACCCGGGTTGAAAAAATGAAATACATTGAGCCCTATGAGACCAAATTTTTCAAACATTTTTTAAGCGGATTTAAAATTCACAAATTTCTTCGAAAATTTTAGGTAATATTCAAATTGTTCCATAAAATATATAAAAAAAAAATTCAGCGAAAGATATTCAGTAGTTTTTAAATAAAAAATAAATAATAATTACACCTCTTATATGAAACGATCACGTGACTATGATATGAAAAGATCACATGACCCACTTCAAAATGATATATGGCATCCATCTTGTTTCAAAATCGTGATTTTTGAAGTTCTTTTTAATTCATATTGAGTGTTGTATCCGTCCTAAAACTACTTTACTTTTGCTTAAATTCTGTGCATCTGCATACTGAAACAACGCAAATACAATATATTTGAGTTTAAATGATTATCCAAATTTGATTATTTCTACAACGAAGCCTATTTTTCACTTATGTAAAATGTAAACAGCAAAATATGTAAAATGAGTTGTATTAGAATTGCTGTATTTCTTTAACACAAAATAATTTAGCCTATGGAGTTTGCATGGCTGATATGGATGAAATATTAATTGATTTTATAAAGAGAAGGACGATTTTTTTCGATGAAGTTTTAAGCATAGAGTTTATGAATTGTAGCTCCATGGTCTTAATTTTTAAATAAAATAAATTATTATAGTATTGTGATGAATGAAATGAATAAAATGTTGTTTTTATAGTGAGATCCAGGCGTGTCATTTTTTCTATGACGTCATTTGAATTAATTCCAGTTGTTTTCGATGAAGTTTTCAAATATAATAAATTATCGTAGTATTATGATAGTTTAAAAAATATTACCGTGGAATGTATCGCATTTTGAGATATTTAAACCAGGCAATTTATATTTCAATGCCGTCATTTGAATGAAGTTCATTTTTTTCAATGAAGGTTTAAGTTTTCAAATATAATAAATTAATGTAGTATTGTGATAAGTTTTAAAATATTACCGAGGAATGTATTGCATTTTAGACTTTTTTAAATAAAATTGCATTGAAGTTGGAAAGTGTTTCATAATCAATTCTTTAAGCATGATTGATCTTTCTTGTTTTATTTTAGATTTTGACGATTTTCGAAGGCTATTTCACAGATATGGAAAGTTATTTTTTTTCGAACATCTAAACAGCATCAGAGTAAATCACAAGTGACTTACTTATCTACCAAATTTTGTGAAATTGTGTCAATTAGTCTTTAAGCTCGAGTGGATACAAACTATTTTTGAGAGCCATTTCGCAAACAAGGCAGGTTCTTTCATCCCGAATGGAGCCAAAATCTAATCAACACTAGGGCAGCCCATAAGTAACTTGCATGTAAAATGTTATGCAATTTGGTCAAGTTTGTAATATACAGGATATACAGGTGGTAGGTTTTTAATAAGTGTTGTAATAACATTTTAAATTGAGAAAAAAATATCTCACCATTTCAGAGTTATGCATTTAAATTTATGCATAATAATTATTTTAGTTGCAGGTTGAAGCCGGAGTGTACACACCGGTGGGTTTTTGCTGAAACAAGCATTATACAAATATCACTATACAGAGCCGCATATATTATTAATAAACGCCAAATTTTAATGAGATTTAAAATTAAAAATATCCATACCACATTAGTTAGAGTGGATATATATATTACACGCGCACACACACACACACACACACACACATACACACACACACACATACACACACACATACACACACACACACAAACACACACACACACGGATATCACACCAAAAATAGATTTTTCATGTTCTAGAGGTCCCAAAACGTGTAAATACGTCGATGACTCGACTTGTAATTTTTGACACGATTCCATGCTTTCCCAAACCATCATATATTGTAGGAAAAGTAAAATTATTGTTAAATTTCCATACATCTGTTTCTTTATTAAACAAAAAGAAAAATAGTATCAAATTTTAGAAAAAAATAATCCCTTTAAAATTCATAATGATTTATCCTGCAAATTAAAATCCTAAATAATACCCTTCGAGTAACACTGTTAAATATATACCCGTTTTAATAATCCATGTTAAAAATTCGATTTCATTAGCATACTTTTCCCATTTTATCGCTGAAATCAATATTCTACACATGCATTAACTGGACGTGATTGCCTCTATTTCATTATATTATCGCACCAAATTTATGAAGTTTTTTTATTTCATTCTTAAATTTACATTTTATGCTTTTTCATTATTTCAATTTCAGTTTGCTTTTGTATATTTGCAATTACAGGAATCTTAGATTTGCAGAACAAAACGAGTAGAAGAAGGTGATATAGAGAGAAAACTTACAAAAAACAGTAATAAAAGAAACCTGAGACGTTTAAACCAGCTGTAAAAGTAAGTATAAATGATTGTAAAACGACAGGACACCTATTAGAAGCAAACAGGAAAAAAATTGAATTTAATTATAAAGGAACCGACAGGTTTCAGAGGTCATATGAATTGACTTCGTCAAAAAAATAAAGGACAAACGACTAACATTTTGAAAAATGTGGACAAAAAAAAAGAAAAAGAAGAAAGACGACCAGACTTGTACAAGTATGGTCGCGCTTCATGTTGGTCCTGAAGAAAAACGCTATTATTTACTTTTGGAACTAGTCGACCAGTTTATTTTTGCATTTATGTTGTTTACACAAAAGTTTTTTTTTTTTACCGGCCACACACTAAGATACCGTTAGCCCTAGGTTTGGTCATTTGGTCTGGGCCTTCAACACAAAAGTTTTTATTTATTGTGTTGTGTAGCAGTTTTTGAGCGATTATTTGATATCGTATCCCTTTGATAAAATATCGAATAATATATAGAATAAAATATCGATCCAGTCGCTTTTCAGGAATTATTAATTCAATGTTTTTGATTCAATATATCAACTTTCACAGTGCATGCGAAACAAGTGCGTTTTTTCAGGGGTCTAGGGATCATATTTAAGTTTTATTAGGTACTGCACAATAATTACGTTTGGTTTTTGAATCGCAATTGTAAGTAATAATATGGATCGTAAGAATTTCGTGGTCCAAACATAACCTGATATTTTTGCAGCGTTTGTGGTGCAGGCGAGTCAAGGGCAGGAAATTCTATATACATAATTCCATACATAATGTCACTGATGGACAGTTATCATCTATTAGAGCTACTTTTAAGCTTAATCCTTTATTCCACCGCGTCCCCCGAATATAGTTTTCGTGAATTCATAATACATATTCAAATCAACGCAAGCTTAAAATTTTCAATAAAGCTTTCAGTAAATCCAGTTAAGAAATAAACGGATTTAAACTCTCTGAAACAAAACCTGTTAAGATTTATGGCTATTTATCATGCAAATTCGAATCCTGGATAATATTCTAAGAATACCTGCGATAAACGATTTTGTGTATATTCTCATTTTAATAATATATATTTATAAACTCCATTTAATTAGCATAAGATTTGTATTGTAATATGATCAATATTTCAAGCCATCATTATCCATGCAAAGCACGTGACTTTGCGCACTATTTTATCCATAATACACAGGTTCGCAACGTAAAATGCGACGGAAATAAAGATAAATGAACATGCGTATATTTTGAAATCAATTTGGATTTTCTTCTTCAGTGCAAGAAATCTGGAACTGGACTCCCAAATAAACGCAAGACTATGTCTGCTGAGCTGGAAATCACTAGGTGATAGAGCCCGTTGTGGTAGCGCCATCTAATGTGAGGAAAGGGAAATAAAACTAGAAAATAGAAAAACAAGGAATTATAAACATGAAAAGAAAACACGATAAAATTAAAATGGAGAGAATTTAGCGCCACCCAGTGTGACGACAGGGATGCAAATCTAGAAAGGACACCGCAGCACCGCAAGTGGGATTCAGACTAGGAAGGTGGAATATACCATCCTCCTGGGATTCAGACCCACAACCTCCCAGTCGTGTGAATACAAGAAATACTTGCCTTGGAACTCTCGGCTATCGGGACGGCATAAAAATAATACATAGAGAAATATTTATCCTGTTATGTTCAACGTGATTTTTATTCATATTTTTTATCTATAAATTTGCGCATTACTATTCAATACCTTTTTACGGCTTATCATATTTTATATAATTTAAAGATAATCTTTATTGGGAAAGATCTATAAAATTTTAAAATGTTATTTGGATTTACTTAACCAATGAGTTTGGGGGTGATACAAGATATAATTTATGTTTAGTCAAATATCCTTTATGTAGTATACTAGGGCATACAGTATTGCAAGTATACACTACGGTTTATACAGGCACACAGTATCATATTGTAAAATCAACTAATGTAGACAGCACATGATTTTCCCTACAGACTCAAATGAATTTTCTCTTTATTTCTTTCAAAATGCATTAATTTGAGTTTAATTTTACAATAATAACACTGATACTGTTTTGAAATTATAGCCGAATTTGGTGTTTTAATTTAAGATTTGTAGTTTTATCGCACAAAATAACGCATGGCAGAAACACTTATTTAAAATTGAATAGAGTTTGAGGTTGAAACTAATTAATTCTTTCATTGGGTGTTTGTTAAAAGACGCCAAGTTGACACATTTAAAAAAAAAATTAAAACGGTTTATCTCTAACGCAATGGGAGTGGTTTTAAGCAATTTGCTATCAAAATTTTCGTATAAAACAAGCATTTAATTTTGGGGGGACCATTGAAGACAGAACGTGAAATCAGTTGAAAATTCGAATGCTGATTTTCGACTCCTTTCCAATACTTTCGCTATAATATACATGATACAGAAAATAAAGTTATCACACGTTTACAGTTCATAGAGTTTAGTTCCTTTTGTGGTAAAGTAAAATTCACATAAATACAGTACTAACACTTACCACTAGTGCCCCCCCCACTTGACTCAGAAATCGTATAATTGGAATCTAAAAAAGTTCAAGTACATTGCTAGGATACAGAAACCAGGGGATTTTGTGGCCACTAACACTTTTATTTATACACATAAATTATGAAAACACACTAATAATACACAAACAATATACACTTAAAACGTACCTAACTTGACCTCCGGGTCTACGGATTTATCACAGAAATTGTGTTAATTTATATTATCATTAATTTAAATCTCTAACTGGGCTATAACTATTGGTAAGGGAATTTTCCCAAGCTCAAACTTATATTAATACAATTATAGCTAGATTAATCTATATATAGACATTAACAATGCAATTAAATTTTAAAACACAATACATCCACGCCGCTGGCCTGATTGGTTTATCCACGAAAAGAGGAACTTCCAAAGGTTCACATGGTTAGAAGCCCGGGATCTGTGTGGAAACGTAACGCACTGGCAGAGCTTTATCGGTAAATTGGGAGCCCATTCGGGCTTATTACCAAGGTCCAGTAAGTGCTCCACCGTCAAAATTACGATTGCCTCTCTGGGACTCACGGTTTGAAGGATGGTCCTGACGGCCGATGCCAAATGTCTCTGCGCTGGTTCGAGGTACTGGGCACGGGAGTGAAAGCCGATGCCAGTCATGGAAGTATCCCGATAGAAGGTTATAGCTGCATCGCTCATTCACATTACGAATACTTAATAAAAATGACGGTAAAATAACGATGAAGGTTGACTCACTCAGATGAAACAGTTATGTGCTGCATAAGGGCCCAAGAGTGGTTCATTTCAAATACTCCGTAAATGCTTAGTAGTCCGTGAAACGGTATAGCCACTGAGCTGTCAAATGACGTCTACCTTGTAGTCCACACAGTTGCCACGGCTTAGCTGATATTTACAGAGTCCAAAGAAGTATCTCTTACTACGCCGTCTGTTTCCAGAGCTGTGTGGCCCTACCTGGTGAAAGGGAGCGAAGTCCTCGCTGCTCCGATGACCGCCACTACCCGATGAGATTTGCAAATATCCGTCTGGTTTCACTCTAGCTCGATTTGGCTTAGAGTGGCCATAAAACTTCATTTCTCAATAGCCGCGCCTGGATACGAGCTACACTTGAGTAAATGTGCGCGCACCAGGGTACTAAATGCTTCGGTTCCTTCCTATAGGCCATAGGGCTGCCGCTATGGAGTATCAGATGATACCTGTTCCCAAAGATGCATCGAAATGCATTTTGGATCGGACTTCGATCAAGTGCTTATACACTTTAGAAACCTTCTCTGCAGAGATTAAAATAGAGTCTGACTTAACTTTTTAAAATTGGGTTCCTTCATATTTTGAGGAGGGAGGAAGAAAATGGGGTGGAAAGTTTCCACGTCCGCTCATTCGTTACATCATTTTTGCGCAAAAAATGGGTGGTACTAAATTCCGAACAATTTATTGGATTGTGAAGTGACGCTCATTTTATATGTGTTCCGATAAAATTCGATAACCTGCAGGTCCCAGCAGCCGAGTGGTTTCGTCCAAGCCCCGGACTGACTTAACCCTTGACAGGGGCCATAATTTTTATGAGATTTGTAGTTTCAATTTAGACATTTACTACTACATCTCTTATGTGAAAATTTACAACTTCTGCCTTGTACTATTCAAACCTTGGCGCCGAACTGTCCCATCGTGTCTTTGAGGAGGCATCATGCTAGCAATTAAATTTACCGTCCACGTTACCTACATTGAGTAATTTCTCCCACCTTTCAGACCTGGAGCGAGCCCGGTGAGCATGAATAGTATTTGCACAATGAGTAAATATTATGTTATGCTTCATAACGCTTCAATCATTATTGAAATGAAAAATATGTATCTTTTACAGATTTAGTACGCGGATAATTCTTTAAAATATTTCATAAATATTTTTTAAAGGTTTATATTTTCAAGTTGGCAACAGCTTAGCTGATGACTTAGATGCTTTTGGTTTGTCTGTTTTACAATAGAAAAAGCATTTGTGCGGTATACATCTACGTAGCTATTCAAATTATCAATTTATCCAAAATACTATGCACTACTATCATTATTTTGCCAATGTATAATTTTATTTCATTAGAAATAATGCTATGCAAATCTTAAAAATTAAATAATTTAAGTTCTAATCGTGCCACTTGCAAATATTTCTATCTAGTTCCACACATATGTAAGCACCAATAACTTTCTAAAAGTGTTTAAAATAGGCTTCGGAGCCACTAAAAACGTCCATATTTGTAAATATTTTCCAGACGACAATTCGTTCTTTATAATAGTATGTAACGGTCTCACTGTCGCAGGCGGGGATCTAACCGCCGATCTTCAAACTAGCCAACCTGTGCTCTAACTTCTGAGCTACTGAGGCAAGATTACAACTTCTTCTTGCCAAAGTAGACCCTATAATCTCATCCTTCTAAAGTCTGTAAACTGCAAATCTGAACGGTCAATTTTATTCTCTGTTGTTTTCTTATTCATGTGCTATCATTCTGTAGGGTCGTCAAAGTTGTAATTGGCACCATAATTCACAAGATCCACTGAAATATTTCCGATCTTATCTCATCTAACCTGCAGGGCACCATTGTAGAGGTCTCACAGTCCCAGTTGAGGATCAAACTGCGAATCTTCGAAACGTGGATCGTTTAAAGATCCGGCGATTAATTCTCTAATCATTGATTATCTAATCATTCTCTAATCATTGATTATCTAACCAGTCTCTAATCATTGATTAACTAATCACTATCTAATCATTGATTATCTAATCATGCTCTAATCATTGATTATCTAATCCTTCTCTAATCACTCTAATCATTTGATAATCATTAATCCGACAATTGATTCTCTAATAATTGAGCTACTATACCAGTCAATTCTCTAATCATTGAGTTACTAGATCAGAAGATTTTCTACCCATTGAGTTAGTATTACAGACGATTCTCTAATCATTAAAGTACTGGGCCAAACGATTATCTAACCATTGCGCTACTGTGGGATAAGATTTAAAGTTCTTTTTGTCTATAAATGGACCCGATCGATATGAGAAAGTAAAAATTTATAAATCCTATAAAACTCTAATACCACTTTATCGCATAAATACCATCCCTATATAAATTCTTTCATATATTCAAATCTGGATACAATACATTTAAATTTCAAAACTCTAGACTCACAGCTCAAGTTTCATTTCCATACCATCTCGATTATTGACTGGATATATATAGGGAATTAAAGCAGATGGTGTCACATTATTTCATTCAGTCAATATCGGAGGTTGCGGATAAATATTTTTATTTTACAATCCAATTCACTGTATTAATATGAAATTGAGAAGTTTGTATTTTTACTCATCATTTCTTTATATACATAGCATCTTTAAAGATTTACATACAGAGCAAGTTAATTAATTTATAAAATTTTAAAGTACAAATTGTCCATGGTTGGGATATCCGCTTGAAATCAAAGCGTTACGAAAATTGTAAACAATTTGGACGCTTATATCTCCAAACCTAATAGATAAAAATAAGAGTAATTTATATTTGCTTTGTCGAAAATAGGGTACTATTTATGTATGTATAAAAATGATTTCAATATTTGGCGGAAATAGAATACCGTTTATGAATGAACAAAAATGATTTCAATATTCGCCGAAATTAGGGCATCATTTATGAATATACAAAAATAATGTCAATATTCGCCAGAAATAGGAAACCATTAATGAATGTACAAAAATAATTTCAATATTCGCCGACATTAGGGTAACATTTATGATTGTACAAAAATAATTTCAATATTTGGCGGAAATAGGGTACCATTTATGAATCTGCAAAAATTATTTCAATATTTGTCGAAAATAGGGTACCGTTTATTAATATACAAAAAATACTTCAATTATTTTATTATTTTAAGCTACAGTTTTAAAAAAAAAGTTTCTGTCCAACACAGTTTTTGTTTTAATTTGCTTATTTCACTCGACATACATTCTAAATTCTAAAAAATAGATATGAACATTAAGCAAGAAAATTGTTCAGTAGAAGTAGATAATCCAGTTTCTAGCTCAGTTTATATATATATATATATATATATATATAATTATTCAACGAGTTAAATGAATTTTCGTCTTTCCAAACCCTCAAGAAACCAGCAAGTGATTCTCTTATTCTAGAAGGAAGAACCCTTGGTGACATGAAAGCTAAATATTTGCCCAATTTTAATATCGACTATTGAACAAAACTTTACTAACATGATTTTCGAATTACCCGCCAGTGGCAGAGAAAGATCACCCCCCCCCCCCTCTTTGAAAAGTCCTTTCAGACTCTACAGAACCCTGGTGACCCAGAAAGCTGCGTCTTTGGATTAACATCGATCATCGGACAGAACCTAACGTAGTCATGTTTTCACCCTCCCCTCCCCATCATCTGTAGCGGATATTAAGGGTCTTTTTAATGTCCTTCTAAACCTTCAAGGAGCCCTCCAATGGCTTAAAAGGCTGAGCATTTTCACACATATGATATCCGGGCCAACGGCCGTACCGTGCTGAAAATACCGGTTCTCGTTAGATCACCGAAGTCAAGCAGCATCGGGCGCGGTTAGTACTTGGTGGGTGACCACCTCGGAACACCGCGTGCTGTTGGCCATCTCGAGTGCGGTATCCCCGTGGTTTGCGCGCTAGATTTGCACGCTACCACAAATGCCGCCGTGTTCATGCGGAGTACGATCACGTTAAACATGTGGGTCCGTAAGTCCTTCCGAGAGGTTGGTGGTAGGGGAAGGAGGGTACGGTCCCTGTGGATGCCTCCCCCACTGGGTTCCGGTCTAAATTGGGTGGCACTTCCCGGCCGTCCATACAGTTACCTTACACCTTTCTGGTAGGTCGGACGGTCTGGGTCTCAACAACAACACATATGATATCCTGTGGTAGGGGAAGGAGGGTACGGTCCCTGTGGATGCCTCCCCCACTGGGTTCCGGTCTAAATTGGGTGGCACTTCCCGGCCGTCAAAACAGTTACCTTACACCTTTCTGGTAGGTCGGACGGTCTGGGTCTCAACAACAACAACAACACATATGATATCCTTGCTCATGTCCTTGTTGACGAGTCGGTCGGTCTGGGTCTTCAACACATATGATATCACTCCGGCCGTCCAAATAGATGATCATGTCCTTGCTGACGAGTCGGACGGTCTGGGTCTTCAACACATATGATATCACCACTGGTAGATATCACCACTATTACCTTACACCTTTCTGGTAGGTCGGACGGTCTGGGTCTCAACAACAACAACACATATGATATCAACCACTGGACCGAATCTAACCAAGCCGGATTTTTCGATATTTCTTCTTTCTAAAATAATGAAACCAAAGTTATCTAAAATTAACTGGAGTTTAACTGTTCTGACGATACTAATGGACTGTAATATGTTTTATTGATAAGGCATCGAAGCGCGCAAGTAAAAATTAAACTATTTATTTACACTATGATACAGTATACTCTTACTACATAACATGATACCCCATGGCAGCACATCTACAGACCATACTGTAAATACTAATAAGAAGCGGACGATCCGGCAGCTACCTCCACGGAGGTTCTAAGTAGACTGACTAATTCTTTACTGGCGCTCGCCAAATTGGCGAGATCTACTACGAAGGACGGCAAGGTGCAACAGTAACTAAACGCTACTTTTTCATACCAAAATCCATTTTTGTTCAAATTTTACAAGAAAATATTTGAAAAATCGGTATAGGGGGGTCCAGGTGGTTACAACTACAACGCGTTGCCCTTCACTTTAAAGGGCTTGAAAAAAATATTTCGATTGATACCATACTTGACAATGTACCACGGGATTAACTTTCCCTCCAAGAGGGCTAATAACATAACGAACAAAAATAATTTCTATCGCGGTTATTTTTCACAACAATGATTAAAACTATTAGTTTCATGATTATTAAGCCACAAACAAACCCTTCTATGCATGATTATGTGCGCATTTTATCCTATTCAGCCATGTTACTAAAATATAAAATTCCGATGAAAATTCAAAGTTTACATTCGAAGTAAAAAAAAACTCTATCTAGTTCTAGATTTTTTGACAACAAAAGCAGATATAAAGTTTCGTAAAAATCCATTACTATTTGTGCCTGCTATCGTGTACACAAGAATCTACCACAGACATGAGACAGACAGACATAAAGCACTCCAAAAATAGTCAAAACGTGTTCAGGAAATCTTAAAGCATATATTGGCATCAAAATCTCGAAATCAAATATTTTCGTGAAATACATACTTTTTCAATACTACGTATGATAAAATAAATATTTGAAATCCCATATTTCTGTATTCATTTCTAACATCCGAGCGGTTTCATTAAACGCTTTGCTCCCATCGTAATTGTTATTCCATGACTAGTAAATTACGAGCTTGATTCGAACATGATTCAATATCCCATGCAATTCCATCTGAATGCCTATAGTTAAAGGTCTCAAATGGTAATTTTCCATAGATGAAATGCATAATTTGAAATCACCTCTCAGTATTCCGCAACACGGTGATTGCGCTTTCTGTTAAATTATCTATCAAATTCTAATTTTGTGGAATGTAACGAAATTGCTATGAAAGGAAACATAAATTTTCTGGTTATAAGTAGCATGAACATTCTTTTATATCGTATACATACACCATTAAGGTAACTATATGGTATCCAAATCGAGGACATGTCCTCAACTTAAAAAACATGTGAGCCATATGACTTTCCTCACACATCGAGATGATTATTACTTTAACTGTAATACATGATAAATATTTTAATTGCGTTGAAAATCGCAACTCAAGTTTTCGAAGGATCTACACCCTTCGAAAACTCTCGAAACCCCCCCCTCCTCCCTCCGCCTTCCAAAAATACTGCTTTAGTGTAACATCTGTATGCGTGTCTGTGTGTGTGTCTATCTCTGGAATGTATGTGTATATCTAACTGTAAACCTATTTGACCACATTTGCAAAATGTGGTAGATAAGTCATTTATGGGTTACTCTTGTACTGATTAGCTTTTGGAACCGTTCGGAATTTTAATTTATTTATTTATTTATTTTTTTGCGAAATTGCCTGCAAATAAATCATATTTATTAAACCTTTTAACTACGGCGGTACAACAGTTGTACCACTGAAAATCTCTTCTAGAACGACACTGGTTCAACTGCTGTAGCAGTTTTTTTCATCTCAATTTTTCTGGGAAAGGAGAACGCCAGTTGAGTGCCTTGAAGAATGCCTTCAGCCCTCCAAGTTTCTCCTGACTGAAGGGGCTTGTCTTTTATTACGAACAAAAGACAAGGTCATTGAAGGTGTTTATTTAGAGGGGTGGAATTTTCAGTTATTTTGCCGTTCTGGAATTAAAAAATCTAATGTGGGCAACACATGACTTTCCTTATATAATGTAATGAATTTACTACTTTTACAGTAAAAAAATAGGTTTTTCTTATAGTAGATACTAATATTCTTTCCAAGATATTGAATTTTCGACAATTAGTCGTCATTTTCATTGATTTAGCATCATTTTTATCCATTTGGCGAGATTTTCATTAATTTGGCAACATTTCAAAAAGTCGCCAAGTTGGCGACATTCCGTCAAATTCGTCGCCAAAATCTCGCCAAGCGTTATGCACTAAGAAAAAAGTTATTCTCACAGCAGATACATGACTATTGGCGTTCAAACACAAAAGTATTATTCAAAGTATATTTTTTCATGAAAGGAACGAGCTAGATCCACGAGAATGATGTCACCCAATTTATCGCATGGTATTACATATGAAAAGTGAACATGTTTCTCAATAGGAATTTCTTTTTACTTTCCTTATATACATAATGTATAAGGAAAGTATTGTGACGGGGTCGAAAATTCGAAATCGAGTTTTCGACGGGAGAGCACGTTTCAAGCATCCTTGATCACGAATCAAACATTTTTGAAGTGATGTCTGTGTGTGTGTGTGTGTGTGTGTGAAAGTATGTGTGTGTGTCAGTGAGACTTTGGAGACGATAACTGACGAACGAATGGACCGATTCGAATCAAATTTGGTACAAAAATCGCAATCCGTAAACACTGGAAGCCTGTTGTTTTTATACTCAATCGAATGTTCAGAACCCCCCTAAATTTTCGAATAAAATTTTGAAAAAATCGTCAAAAAATCAAAACCACTAATAAAGTTACGCAAATAGACATTTATTATGCAATTTTTCATTAGAAAACGATTGGCATAAATTTTAGAAAGCTAACATAAACCGTTCTCGAGATATTGCACATTTTTCAAAAAAATTATCAAAAAGTCATATAAAATAAAAAAAAATATTTCCTATTGAGAAACATGTTCACTTTTCATATGTCATACCATCCGATAAATTGGGTGACATCATTCTCGTGGATCTAGCTCGTTCCATTCATGGAAAAAGATACTTTGAGTAATACTTTTGTATTTGAACGCCAATAGTCATTTGTCTGCTGTAAGAATAACTTATTTCTTCATCCATAACGCTTGACGATATTTTGGCGACGAATTTGGCGGAATGTCGCCAACTTGGCGACTTTTTGAAATGTTGCCAAATCAACGAAAATCTCGCCAAATGGATAAAAATGACGCTAAATCAATGAAAATGACGACTAATTGTCCAAAATTTAATATCTTGGAAAGAATATTAGTATCTACTATAAGAGAAACCTATTTTTTTACTGTAAAAGTAGTAAATTCATTACATTATATAAGGAAAATCATGTGTTTCCCACATCAGATTTTTTCATCTGCAATTCAATCTATTCCAGCTTCCGTTAATGGGATTAACCCGTCACATTCGCTGGCGTGCTCAACCCCCTTTTCTTACCTTTTCAAATGGAGCCTGCTCGTGAGCGAATTGTTCACTCTTCCGACTTTATTTTGCACCCTTTTGAACCTCCAGTTTTAATTTAGGCTCTTAATCTTAGTTATTCCGCAACCATTTAGCTGCTTACGCATTCTCTAAGCGGGCACTTATGTTCGCTAAAAGATGCCAAAATTTATTCACAACTGTAAGAGACCAATAACTGCATGCAAATAAAAGCGCTGATAAAGAATAGAAATAAGGCATACGGAACTACAAAAATGTAATTATAATTTTTTCATTATGTGAAATTCTTTTGAATCAATTATAATATAAATAATGTACTAACAATAGTTCAGTTAAATATATAGTTACATTGGGCATCATTAACCTCAAGCTTGCTTGTCTGAAATTATTGAACAATTAAATAAATTATCCAGGCCAGTGTAAAAAGTTGTAAAAAGCTTACTTCCCCCACCGGAAATCAAACTACGGATCTTCTTACTGGTCAGCCGATGCTCTACCGTTGAGCTACCGGGATGGAATTACAAGCTCTTATTTTCGAGATGAACTCTGCGTTCTCCACCCTCTAAATGTCAAATTGACTTGCATCTGACTATCTTACTTACCAACTCCTGCTATTTTCACCTCAGGTTAAACTCCTGTTGCATTTTTTTGTCATCTAGGATAGCTTTCTACAGGGTTTTTGACCTCCCAACTTTGAAATCTGCGCTTAGTATACCAGAGTCTACAGAATCCGTGCTAGTCGCACTTGGATCACTTTCAGACCTCCGGCATATCTTCATTAATCTGCAGAATTTATTTGTTCGGGCGCCATTGAAAACAGCATTTTTGACTCAACGGGAATTGAACCACGGATCTTTGTACTGGCCAGCTGATGCTCTGCCGTTGAGCTGCTGAGACGGAATCAAAAGCACCTATTGTCGAAGGCAAATCTGCATTTAACAAAATTATCTAGAATTTGTTGTCTGTTCTTTTCATAATATGACAATCAATGTTAAGAGGACGTTCTACCTAAGTGGCTTATGGAAAATCTGCACTTATCCAGATTCCATATTAATGCTAATGAAGTATTATTTCTTTAAAGTGATGCACTTTTATTATGCGAAATTATTCACTATTAAATCCGAGTAGCTTTCATAAATGCTTTTTAAAAAGAAGTAATTGATTAAATTATTGTTAAGAAAGGTTTTAATTAAATTGCTTTCATTAAGGAAACTTAACATGTAATTAGAGAATTCACAATTACACGAAGATTCTGATTATGAAAGCGTTTTAAATTGCCTTGGGGTGGAATTCCTGTTCATATAGTTATATAATCATTTCAAATTCACTTAAATACAAAAGTGGAGAACAACTTAATTCTTACTTATTTTTTAAAAAAACATATTTTATATGGCCCAAATGTTATTTTTTCAACAAATAGAATTCCAATAGAATTTCAATAAATTTTTATATTCTGGGATCACAACATCTCCTTTTCAGGAATCAAACTTTTATAAATATAAGTAGGTATTTTGTTTTTACCATCCAAATTTCTAGCTTGATTGTTTTAACAGGTGTCACGCTCCTGTAGGGAAATTAAAATTTCTGTTATATCAAAAGTAGTTTTTGATAATAATGCTTTAAAATAGTTCCAACTCACTCTTTAGGTACGCTCACTGTTTGGATGCACTCGCTCTTTTAATAATAAAGTTATTTGATTTTTTATGATATATATTTTTTTTTTCATTTTCAGATAAGATACTTCGAGAATGTATCATAGCTGCCTGTACATAACAGCAGTGGCTTTCAAATAATTACTTATAAAATATTTATTTGATTAACATTTTTAATATTATTATTTTTAAATATTTTTCAACTTTAAAATAAAACAATGTAGTATAATGGAATACTTTTGCTTCAATCGATCTGTATTGAAATCAAAATAGAAAATACATTGGGAATTACCGATTGAGAATTACTGTTTGAAATTACTGATTTAGATAACACTGACAAATCTCGACTTTTTGAGCATCTCATTTTTGACACGCAATTTTGTAATTAAAAGTCAATTTTACGTTGTTTAGACTGCTGAATGTGAAAAAAATGCCATATTTGCTCTACTTTTTTAAATATCTGTAAGTTTAAGACATTTGTATATACACATACAATATTACATACACATACAATATTTATATGCATACACATACAGTATATACACATACTACAAAATACATGTTATAATCCTCACATAGGAAACTTGCCGCTTGTATGTAATGGAGTTTCTGGAACATTTTTCAGAAAAGTGTAACAATAGCCTAGCATTATTTTATTGCATTCCATTTCCTTCGGTACTTTTACATGAGGGTAGCCATATCCCGATAAAAACCATTTCTCGGGCTCATTACTGGCAGCATTGTAGACCGAAACCAGATAAGAGCGCAAAAATTGAATTTTCAATGACATGTTACATCTTTGTAACGCTGCTTGCTCTCTTTGTAACATGCTCTCCTTGTAACATGTTCTCTCTGTGTAACATGTTCTCCTTGTCACATGTTACTCTCTTGTAACCCTGCAAGAATGTTTTTTAAGAGCTGCATAGACCAGCTATTTCCCCATTGAATCCCTCCCCATCACATATCTTGAAAATTAGAACTAATACATGATTTTTAAGTGCATAGTAAAAAATAAATACTTTGCCTCAACGACATATTGACTGTTGTCCAGTGTAAACATTCTATATTTATTTATTTATTTATTTACATCTCAACAGACACAACAAGCCCAATTATAGAAAAAGGGTAAAAAACAGCACATACCTATAAACACACATGAAAAGTATACATATAAAAACTTATACATTAAAACACAATAAAAATATACATCAAACAAGATCTAAAAACCTTTGGCGGATCACTAAAAATGTCAAAACTAAAAGATAACCCATTGACAGCTCTGACAAACTGCGCTATAGGTTTTTTGATTTTTCAAAAAAATTTTACCATGAATCCCCCTCAAAGAGCACACACCTATTTCTTGTCCTATAAGCAGGTGCATAGATATTAATTTCACTTAGCAAGTCCGAACAGTCAATATTATTATGTATTAACTTATAAAAGAACATAAAGACAAAATACAACCGTCTATATTCTAGAGATCCAATACCATTTTTGGTCCTGAGATATATCACGGGTACAAATACCATTACCCCTTATAACAAATGTATCTCAAAAATTTAGTTTTAACCTTCTCAATTTTACTATTAGCACAATCACAATATGGATTAAAAACCACACATCCTCGATTGAATAGATCATTTTTTTCAAAAGACATCGTCATGCAGACATATACATAGACACGGAGATATAAACACCGGCACACAGACACGCAGTCTACACTGAAAATAATGATTAAATCGTTTCATAATATTTTTTTAATTTTCGAAAAAGAAAGTGATGGTTTTACCTCAGTTTGTTTATTTCGAAAATCAATCTGCTCTATGACGCTCGAAATAATGACTTTAAAATAATCATACCAAATTTCATTCCACCACATTTCCTTTGATGTGTTCCAGACGTAACGTCACCACAGATGTCGAGACAAACTCCGATTCAGAGAAGGAATCCGCCAACGGCAATCCTGAGCCTTACACCGATATATGGTGAGCCCTGTGGCTCAATCTCACATCCATAAATTTTGCATCTGTAGTCGACAGAGTAATTCACCAGCGAGGGTCCGAAGGACTTCCTTCAAGTCAAGACCCTAGTCGCCGACGGGTTTAGGTCCAGATCACGAAATAAGATCTACCCCATCACCTCTCAAGTTAGGTCCAGGGTACCAGGAACTAACACTGGATAGCCAGAGAGTCCACCAACATACCACCCTCCAGATTAATTTACTCCTTGGAAAGATGGACTCACAGCTACAGATTCAAGGCATATCCGCTCTGAAAATGTTGGTATCCCCACCCCCCTTTAAAGGGATGATAAAGAGAAACACACAAAAATCATCAAAATAATAATTGATTTATATTTTAAGGTGGTCAGAACGTGCAATTCCATTAAAATCCGTTGACTTTGTATTTGGTCCCATCACATTTTTTTTACTTTACCTATTCCTAATATAAAAAGTAAAAGCAATCAATATGTGGCTTAAACTATTGTAACTACTCATATTTCAATTTTAATGTTTGTAAAATATTCTTTTAAAATGCATTGTATTTTTTTTTGTGTGTGTGTGTGCTATTAAAATCCTAATGGTATAGCAAAATGCTTTTAAATCCTCTCGTAAAATGATTTTTGGGAGTAATAATTAATTTAATAGATGTCATAAATAAAAGATTTAAGTACATTATCTTAATTAAGACCAATTAGGGCCTTTTAATTAGGGCTATAATAATTTAAAGAATTGTTCTTATTTGGGGGGGAAATGTTTAAAAATGCTTTAATACGAACTTCTTATGCATGTATACCTAAACAACTCAACTTCGCGAAGGTGCATCATCATTAGCAATTATATGATTGAAAGTAAGATATTTGAATATTTTATATATTAATTGCATTGAAGAATATGATTCTATATTGAACGAAAGTCCAGAAAAACTATTATGAAATTACTATATAGGATTATCACTAATGTTTACGAAAATATGTTTCAAAACAGAAAAATTTCAAAAATTTTGCAAGTGTTGCTTTCTAGATCCTAAAATGTTCTACGAGTAGTAAATGTCCTTCTCGATTTTGAAAGCATGTTTTGTTTTTTACTTTCTCTACAATACAAAGCATGTGTTAGGGAATGTATTGTAATCTATTTACACGTTTTGAGCATGACTGAAAACAAATCAATCATTTTTAAAATTATATCTGCGGATTTGTCTGGAAATATGTGCAGAGTACATTTATCAGACGAATTAAGTGAATCGAATGAAATTTGGTACCATTCTTTACGCCAATGAACGTCAAAAGTGCATTGATTTTCGGGTTGAACAGTACAACATCCAAAATTGTTCGAAATAAAATTTCAGACAAATGTTATACAATTGTTATACAAATGTTACACAAATGTTATACAAATGTTATACAAATGTTATAGAGTAACGGCTCATGAAGTGAAGCAGGTTAAGCGCTGTTTCACTTAAAGTTATCGACTGAATATGTTATTATTATTTGGCGACTTTTTCAGTTTGGCAATTAAAAAATAATATGTGACAACATTTGTGCCAGTAGCGTGTTGTGTTTTAGTGATGTTCCTTTTTGAGGAGGAGACAAATTCCCGCCACTGAACCTGCTTCACCCATTTCTGAAGTCATGAGTCGCAACTGATACAATTATAGCTGTAGTGACAAATGTAATGGAAACAGTTATTATTTTACGTGAAATATTTTATTTAAAAACAATTTGTATCATTTCTAGAAAAGTAACATGGCACAGTACCTAGACATACTACGATTTGGAAATAAAACAGATAAAGTCATAAAAACACAAATATACTTATATTATTAAATGAGTTGATGTTTTGAAAACAGCTTTAACCAGAAATGTATGGACACCTGATTAGGAATTATCACTAGTCGTTCTCGGGATATATGAATCAGTTTAATAGACAGAAATTAGTTTGTTTATATCTGATTCTATTTTACTTAATCTTACACGTAAATTTGCTTCCAAGTCGATTTTCGTTCAACATTTATTTCTTTTTTTAATCAGAGGGTTGAAGGAAAATCCTGTTTCATTTAATTACATTTAATCAAATGGGATTAAAAATATAATTACTCTCTCTGAAACGTCTTTAAAATCTTTCTTTTGTTTAATCTAGATGTATACATGATTCCATCATTCCACGCTGGTTTAAAAGAGTTTAGGTAACCAAACATTATAACATTGAACATAAATACTAATAAAAATAACCACTGCTTTTAGACAGTAAAATTTTTACAAGTATAATATCTATTTCACAAATTATCTATGTACCTCCAGTCGTCTTCTCGCGTATCCCTGGTTGAGAACCACTGTTGTATAGAATTGTCTAATCAGAAGGATTCGATCATAAAACTGTTTTAACAGGGACGGATAAACACTATTAGACCGTCCCTGATAATGTTTTGCGAGGCCCCTTCATGCACTATCAGCCATATTTAAATCTCGAAAATCGTGCTCGTTTTCAGACAAACCGACAGCAGCCCCATGAGTATCTGTAGAAACACATTATCAAAAGTAAATTTACCATTACAAGAGTAAAAGACATGTTATAAAGGGTTAAAAATAATATTAAGGCCCTAAAAATTGTAAAAAGCTTTTAAGAAACTATTTAAAAAAATTGACTAAATTGCAAATGGAAGAAATCTCGAAAAGTTATCGCGAAATACGTAACTCCCAGTGTAATCCACCTGCATCATATCAATTTTGTATCTGCATAAGTAATTGCTTATTTGAAAACATTTCAATTATAACGCTTATAAATGCACAGAAACTAAAAATTCATCTTTAATTCATATTTCAAATATTTTCCATTTTAGAGTTTTTTTGCATTTTAACTATTTAGTGTCTAAAACCTTTTTTATGTACCGTACAAAAATATCGTTTGTGGTTACATTAACACTTTTAGTATAAAATGCTTTTAGATGATAAAAGACAAAATATTCGCATTGGAAATTTAAATTCACACAATTATTTATTGCAGTTTAAATTACTCCTATGAAACAAGCTTTTTTTAGAGATTTAAGATTTATGATTCCTACAGTACAGCTAGGTGCATATTTTCCCGCAGTGTATGACATGAAAATTTTCACATGTACATTGATTGCATTGGCATTATAATATAAAAAGCTTTGATTTTTAATGGTAGTTACACTTGTCCGTCATGGAGTTAAAAAGAAAAACTATTTTCGAATGTTTTCAGTGACAAGAGCGAAAATTAGGAATGCATCTTTTATCTCATAAAGGTATATTTTTAATTTTTTTCGTAGTAATGCAGGCAGTGAAAGGGGGGGGGGAGGTTAACTTCCATTCCATTTCTCCACAGGTCCATATATTAGAAAACGAAATCCAACCTTTTTGATTCTCAACATCCTATTTCAGGGATACTGATTACGCCAATGGTTTTAAAGTACGTATTCTCATTTCATTTTGCCAGTATTTTAGTACATATAATCCCATCTCTAGTAATCATTTTCAGTCCTTGCCTAACTCAACAAAGAGGGTTCCATGGTTATTTTGCTTATGATATGCTTGTAGATTTATGTTATACTTGTTTATGATATACTTGCAGTTTAAGATACAAGCTGGAGATTCAATAAGTAAGATTCAACATATCCAGTGAGTTTAGTAGAAAGTAAAGTCTAGTGAGTTTAGTAGAAAGTAAAGTCTAGAGAGTTTAGTAGAAAGTAAAGTCTAGTAAGTTTAGTAGAAAGTAAAGTCTAGTGAGTTTAGTAGGAATTAAAATCTAGTGAGTTTAGTAGAAAGTAAAGTCTAGTGAATTTAGTAGAAAATAAGGTCTAGTGAGTTTAGTAGAAAGTAAAGTCTAGTGAGCTTAGTAGAAAATAAAGTCTAGTGAGTTTAGCAGACAGTAAAGTCTAGTGAGTAAGTAGACTTCGGCACCGATATTTCAACTATGTGCTGAAGTCTAGAACTTCACACGTCCAGGATTTCACGTAAGTAGACTTCACTCACTAGTAAAGTCTAGTGGGTTTAGTAGACTTTATCTCCTATCACACGGTACTAACAAAATACTGTCGCCAGGAAAACTTGCAACAAGTCACAATTTTGCAAGTTTCTATATATCAGTCACTTGACATCAAGTTTATTGAAAATCAAGCTGAAACTGCATAAAATTCTACAGATAAGTTCATAACAATAAATTGCACCTCTAAATGGCGTTCTAAAAGATAGCTTTATAAATTGGGTGCCAGTTTAGTCATTGCCACTACAGAAACACGAATAATTTGTTTGTTTGAAACACGAAGTTTTCTTGAGGCCATTGCACTTACCAGCTAAGAATTGTTACTAATGAACTCTAATGAAAGCAAAATCGCTCCACCAATGCTTTTATCTGCACTGGGAATAGTAAAGTCTAATTAATTCAGAAGGCAACGGTGGACATTTCAAATTATAATTCCCACTCTTTGGAACGTTGCTGAGTTTTATGACTCTAAATTAAGCAACTGGATCATCGTAAAAATTCTTTCAATTCCATTTTCTTTTCATTTCTTAATCCTAATCAAAATACAATAAGACATATGTATATATTTTAATTAATTTTGCAACAAATTGAATTTTGCTTAAATTCAAGCTTGCTAAAGGGCGATGTGTAGTGCTGGCGAATTGTCCCCTGTAATCACCAGCTGGAATGATTTAAGGCCAAAATTTTATAGTTCGACTTTATTCCTTAAATTCACTTTGATCCACCCTAATGAATCTGGCTTCCAGTTGTTAACAAATATTTTTAATCTACAAGTACATTTTAATCATTGGTCTTATTTTTTGCATGAGAATATTTTACTTGAACTTCAATATATAAAATTACAATTTTGAGACATGTGTGCCCCATGTGTAGTGATGTTATGAACTGAAGTCAGTTCATAACATCATCACTACACATGGTAAACCCGAGCACTATTCAGTGTGCTCGGGTTTAGCCTAACAGCAAAGTGATGTTTGCAGACTGTATTGCGAAGCTAGAACTTATATGAACTGTTCCTCAAGTCACGATCCATACTTCGACCTTATATCGTTAGGCTTTGTGTTTCTTTAATTTGTAATGTTTTATTTTATGTTTAATTAGTTTATTTAATTGCTTTCCATTTGTTAGCTTATTTCATTGCTCGGGTTTATTCCTAGCAGCAAGGTGATGTTTGCAGACTACATAGCGAAACTAGAACTTATATGAACTGTTCCTGAGGTCATTATCCATTCTTCGACCTCTTCTAGTTAGGCTTTGTGTTTCTTTAATTTGTAATACTTTTATTTTGTGTTTAGTTAGTTTATTTAATCGCTTTCTACCTTTGTATCAATGTGACATGCCAGTTATATAATGGATTGATTTTCAATAAAGCCATATATAACAACAACACAATTTTGAAACGACAAGAATGTATCAAGAAAACGCAAAAAATAAATTAGTAATCATTCCCCTATAAGTCTCACCAAGATATCTGTGCAGGTTGAAAATTTATACTTTTAACCTGTCCAACCTAAGAATGAAAGCTCTAACCCAATATGATTCCAAAGACATTTTTTAATCTAAAACCCGATGAGCATATATGTCCGGGCAAGCTCTGTTAAGTGGTTATCCCACACGTCCGGTAAGGTCCCACACGTCCACCCGCGAAAAAGGCCGTCATCGTATATAAATTTAACTAAGGTAATTACACATACACTTAAAATAAAGAGACTTAATTAATAACAAAATGATAATATTTATTTAGAGAAAAACATCTAATATCCCTTTAAGATTTCAACTCACATAAAATTACATTCCTTAAAATACCTTACTTAAGGGATTCAAATCCTAACAATATCTAAGACAACTGAATGCCTTCCATCGCCTTTTGGCTCAGGCTAACCTAAGTAGAGGGCTGAGAGAGATGGAGAGCCAAATTGGCCTTCATGCAAATTATGTATAGAAATTCAGCCTACCTTCTTCATCAGTAAAGACCTCGGACTCCGGCTTCTTGTCGCGGATCAAGAGCTATCTGCTCGTCACCTCTTGCGACTACTCCGCACGGCACATCTTTTTCAAGTCCTCGATTTCAAACTTCCAACTTAAAATTGCTCTCATTCTCTCCTTGTCCCCCCCCCCCCTACATAGCGCCCCTGTCTGTTATTAGTTATGTAAATTAAAACTACGCTTTCCGGCTATATTATTGGTTAGGTTTCCTCTTGAAATTTAAGAAACCTACCATTTTGTTACTTTCCTTATATACATAAAGTATAAGGAAAGTATTGTGACGGGGTCGAAAATTCGAATTCGAGTTTTCGATGTGAGAGCACGTTTCAAGCATCCCTGATCACGAATCAAACATTTTTGAAGTGATGTGTGTGTGTGTGTGTGTCAGTGAGCCTGTGGAGACGATATCTGACGAACGAATGGACCGATTTGAACCAAATTTTGTACAAAAATCAGAATCCGTAAACACTGGAAGCCTATTGTTTTTATACGCAATCGAATATTCAGAACCCCCTAAATTTTGGAATGAAATTATGAAAAAATCGTCAAAAAATCAAAACCACTAATAAAGTTACGCAAATAGACATTTCTTATGTAATTTTTAATTAGAAAACGATTGGCATAAATTTTAGAACGCTAACATGAACCGCTCTCGAGATATTGCACTTTTTTCAAAAAAAATTATCAAAAAGTCATATAAAATAAAAAAAAGTATTTCCTAATGAGAAACATGTTCACTTTTCATATGTAATACCATGCGATAAATTGGGTGACATCATTCTCGTGGATTTAGCTCGTTCCATTCATGAAAAAAGATACTTTGAGTAATACTTTTGTGTTTGAACGCCAATAATCATTTATCTGCTGTAAGAATAACTTATTTCTTCGTTCATAACGCTTGGCGAGATTTTGGCGACAAATGTGGCGGAATGTCGCCAACTTGGCGACTTTTTGAAATGTTGCCAAATTAACGAAAATCTCGCCAAATGGATAAAAATGACGCTAAATCAATGAAAATGACGACCAATTGTCGAAAATTCAATATCTTGGAAAGAATATTTGTATCTACTATACGAAAAACCTATTTTTTTTACTGTAAAAGTAGTAAATTCATTACATTATATAAGGAAAGCCATGTGTTGCCCACATCAGATTTTTTTTAGATGTGGAAAGTTCTCACGACCATTTTTCCCAGGGTCCATGTGATATATCTTGACCTCTCGGGTCAGCTGAGTCAACCCCTTCCGTTCATTACAGTACCTGATGCTCACTTGAAATTGAGAAGCGCCCTTTCTTCTTCGGACTATGTCAGGTGCAGCTGCGTTAAAGGGACCGTTATAGTAACTGCCTCGCTGTTTGAGGGACCATCTTCTTAGGTCGATTTCCTCCTCTGGAACTGCAATCTTACATTACAATTGCAAAATTCAATGTAACAAGCTCCACCCAGCAATAAGATTTCTTGTTTTTCAGATATATCAAAAATCCTAAATTGGAGCCTTCTATGTGCCGAAATTAAAAAAAATTGTTCATTAAGTTTTTCTTTCCCTATTGCTGAAATTAAAAATAACTTTCCATATATTTGAAGTTAATATTCACTTAAAACTTTTTAATACATTTCATCATCCAACCCGCATGAGCTCCAATTTTTCTAAACTAAAACCCTTCCAATCCCAAACGTACGCTCTGAAACTTTCTAAGAGAAACGTGGATCATCACAGCCCGTAGGTTGATCTGAATTCAAGCTATGCCCATAGGCAGACTTCTAGTCTGACCTTGGTACTACGGCCAAGATGTTCCATGAGTTAAAATGTTAGACTTTTTGTTGCCTCTCCCAGACCCGAATCATTGTTTACTCAAATATATTGAACACCACATGTAGACTGGGCGGATGTGGGCATTGAATAACATAAAATGTTTTTTAAAGTATTTTATTACAAATGGATTAAAATGTGCTATACTATTTCTTGATTTAAGCTAACGTTTATAAATTTTTTAACGTATGAAATTTGTTCGCCACGGCCTTAATTTTTCTAAATTAAGCAATATCCCAAACTGTTTTAAGAGGAATGCAGCCAGAGAGCTAGCCACTGCTTCCTGCAAATCGTTAGTTGAAACCTTTTTACATTAATTTATTAAATTGCAATATTATGTATTAAATTAACGTAGTAATTTAATAGATTAAATCCATTAAATTAAATTCCATAATGCCCACATTTTCAATCGAAATAAACAGCATAAATGCAACTTTTTCGCATACTATCGATATTTGGGGGGGGGGGACATCTAATAAGTATCATTTTTAATCAATACGGTTCTAAGAGATTGGCCCATTTCCGTGTATAACCGCGTATAACCGCGTACATTGGCATATGACTGCGTACTTTGACAAGCATTTCAGGTGTCGCCGTGTTACAGCTTTGATGATACGATTTTCAACAGGTATTTATTGCCTTCCATATACACATTTCATTCGTTCATGGTAACGATTCCTACTCATTAGTAATTGGATTCCTACTCATTTATTTATATATTTCCTAATCATTAGTAATTTCATTCCTACTCATTTACTTGTATATTTCCTACTCATTTCCATACACATTTCCTACTTACTATCGATTCCTACTCATTTTGTAATTAGATTTTTAGTCTATATCGTGTTGTTTCTGAGTTAGTCATTCTAACTATTTAAGTTTTTTTTATTTTATTTAACCGCTGAGGGCAGTGTAATCACTCGCATCCGACTGGACATAGCCACCTTACTATAAATGTATCTAATGTGTGCACTTATGAACTATTCCTTTTAAAGTTAGGGGGGCATTCCTAAGAACCCTGCATAAATGTATCATGTAACACAATATTTGTATTACATGTTTCCACCCCAATTACAAATGCCAACCAAAATAATGAACTATCTAAATGCTGCAGAAAGGAGCCAATGACAACAAAATGCATATATAAACAGCGGTCATCCCCGTCTGCAGCAACAGCGAATGGTAGATGTGGTAGGGAATGAATGGGGGAAAGAAAAAAGCGCCCCAAAGCCGTATTCAAAAAACTTCAGTTGACTTAAAACTTTCGAACGAGTCAGCATCATGTTTCTTGATTTGTGAAAAGTGTCTATAGAATGTGAGCAATAAAATGGTAGCTTGTGCAGATATGAGATGTGCAACAGTTTTCAGACATCATTGAGAGTGCACGAATACGTACGTAACACAAAGAGTAGAGGTAAACCAAATTTCAATTGTCACTAATTAGCACGGAAGGCACACCTTTAACGATTATTAAAATAATGAACTACCAGTTCGTTTGAGTAGATCATATGAACGAGTTCGTAGATATTGAACTAAAGGAACTATTTTTTATTGATTGCTTAAAGGAAACTGTTTTAAGAAATTTAAGTCAAAGTTATTATGTGTGTAAATATATGTATTAATGTAATATTGTCAGTGATATGTGTCTTTTAATAATTGATTTAATTATAGTATAATTACTCAAGATACAATGGATGTCTATTAAGTAAAAAATTAATATAAATTGATCAATTAAGCAAGTGTATTTCTTTATGTTTTGTGTGTTCGTATCTCGAGCTTGAGAACCGGGAGCTTACAAGTTCCACCCTTAGTGGCGGCATCATAGGTAAGTTCTAGAATAATACTTTTTTGAAACTTAAGGATTTTATATAAAAATAAATTGTTTAACTATACTTATTCCGACAAACCAGTGCAATATTCATTCATGTCAACAATGTACATTTGTTTCATCAGAAATCCGTCGGGAGACAAATAAATACCTTGCTTAAAAATCGTTGTTTAAAGTAAAGCACTTACCACTATGTCAATACACCGTCTTTGATCGTTCACTTCATTTTATTCCACGGGGACTAACATTCAGTGATGCATCCGATATTTTAAATCCAAATTTCCTTGTAATAGGATGCTTTAGAATTAAAACGGGAGATATACTGGAAATACAATTTTAATGAATCAATTTTAAGCTTCTTTGTCATTTATTTGTGAAGACAAAATCTTCCTATAAAATGAATTGTGTGTGTGATAAAACAAAAAAGATTTATAATCTCAATTTAGAGAAGATATCCCAATTATTGCCAAAATTAAGTTCACATTCCGAAGAAAAGACTAAATCTATCGTGACTTTAGTCTAGTGGAATCGAAATAATTATGCATGAATTTCTTTATGGTTGGTTTTGTTTTCAAGATATAAATATCACAAACTTTAAAAAAGGAAATTTTTCAACCTTTTTCAACTTGACAAGGCGATTATTCTAAAACTATGAAAGCTTTAAAAATAGTAATAATCTAGAAAACTGTATTTTCCTACTGAAATATTCCATACTGTTTATATCTATTTTTTTTTTATAATTTTAAGGCTATTCCGAGTGAAAAAAGTGAAACGAAAGTCGCTACAAAAATTTTTTACATTCTTCAAAAGTTTCATTTTTCAGTTCAAACTATCAAAATATTAAATTTATTTTTGTATATTCATAAATGGTACCTCATTTCCAACAAAATACTTAAGCAGTGTTTACATTTACCTCTATTAGATTCGTTGTTATATTAACAAACCTAATAAATTAAATACGTTTAAGCGTCTTATACATAAGTGTCTAAAGTGATTACAATTTTCGCACCGGTCTGATTTCAGCCAGAGATACACCAACTAACGATGTTATTTACATCAAAACTAGTTCCTATATCGTACCACTAGTTCTTCAAATGACGACAAAACTCTTCATATGATAAGTTATAACTGTAATAATAGAAACATATGTCTGTTTGTTTATCTGTTGTCAACGCAGCAGAAAATCTAAGTAACCCACACCAAACTGTCCCCACGTTCACGAAGCGCGATATGATATGAGCGATATCATACAGCGCAATATCATAAAGCGCAATATCATAAAGCGCGATATCATAAAGCGCTGTATCATAAAGCTCGATATCATAAAACGCGATATGATATGCGCGATATCATAAAGCGCGATATCATAAAGCGCGATATGACTTTTATAATTGTTTAAAAAGCTCTTCGCAATAAATAATTTTTTCACGTGGAAAAGATACTCCAGGTATTCACGAACTATAAGTAATAGAAACACAATTTTATGTTATTTCGCTGCCAAATGGAAAAAATCTGATGTGGGCAGCACATGACTTTCCCTGCACTCTTATATACACATTCTCCTTATTTTAATGAAATTTAATTCACTATTAATTCAATTCTCGTTCTCATTTGGTAACTGGACTCATTTTCAAAGGTGGCGTAGAGACAAAACGAAAATATCTCGAGAACGGCACGTCCTAGTGTAATAGGGTTGGTCTTATTCTTCCCTTCGTTAAAAATTACGTATAAAACAAGCATTTAATGGTTATATTTCAGCATACGTAGTTTTTTTTATTTTAGATTTTGTCGATTTTGCAAAAAAAGCAGGTTATTTTTTTCCGAATCATACCAAAATCTAATCAGCACCTGGGTGACCTACAAGCGACTTATCTACCAAATTTTGTAAAATTCGGCCCATTAGATTTTCAGCTAGAGTGGATACAAGCTTTTGCGGGCCATTTCGCAAAAAGGCGGGTTCTTTTATTCCGAATCGTACCCAAAACCAATCAGCACCAGATTCGCCCACAAGTGACTTACCTACCAAATTTTATAAAATTTGGTCCATACGTTTTTTAGTTAGAGTGGAAAAAATATCTGCACTGACAGACACACAGACAGACACACAGATACACACACAGACGTCACGCTAAAAATAGTGTTTTCTTATTCTAGAGGTCTCGAAACGTGTAGATCCGTCGAAAACTCGAGCTGAGATTTTCGGCACAATTCCAATACTTTCCCTATACATTACTATGTATTGCAGGGAAAGTAAAAAATAAATATTAAATCATTCTGTTGCGTGTGGAAATAAAGTATAATATGTTCTCTCATTTAACATGTTAACAAAATTACAATATGTGAGACATTTCATGCTTTCGCTTTTGATATTCAGAAAACTTATCCACTTTAACTGAGTATGTAAATGGCATGCTTAATGACCACTAGCCAGTTGAAGCGGGGGCTAGAATGACTTATATGGTCCTTTTCCACCATATTTTTTTAACCATCTGTACCAGTCAGAATTTTAAACAAGAAAGATCAATCATGCATAAAACATTGATCATGAAACACTTTCCAACTGAAATGCAATTTTATTTGAACATCTCTAAAATGTGATATATTTAGCGGTGATATTTTTAACGCTTTACAACATAGTTGAAAAGTGTTTATGACTTTGCTCATTCTGCCTGTCTGTCTGTCTGCCTCTGTCTGTCCGTTAACACAATAACTGCCGTAAAAATGACTTTATTAAATTGAAATTTCAGTATGTTGTTCAGACGGTCTGTAGGACATATGGAAATACAAATAAATAATATCACCCAATTAGTTTTGGATTGAACCCGGTTTGATAAAATGAAATACATTGAACTCTATGGAACCAAATTTTTCAAACATTTTTTAAGCGAATTTAAAATTTACAAATTGCTTCAAAAGTTTCAGGAAATATTCAAATTATCCCAAGAAGTATATAATAAAAATTCAGCAAAATATATTTAGTAGTTTTTTAATTAAAAATTAAAATGATAATTACAACCTTTATATGAAGAGATCACGTGACCATTATATGAAGAGATCACGGGACCATTTTATGAAGAAATCACGTTACCCACTGCAGAATAAAATTTGGCATCCACATGGTGTCCAAATCGTGATTTTCAAAGTTCTTTTTAATTCATATTGAGTGCTGTATCCGTCCTAAAACCACTTTATTTTTGCTTGAATTCTGTGCATCTACATGCTGAAACAACGCAATTGCAATATATTTGAGTTTAAATGATCATCAAACTTTGATTATTTCTACATCGAAGCCAAGTTTTCTCTTATGGAGAATGTAAACACCAAAAGATGTAGAATGAGTTGTATAAGAATTGTTGCATTTCTTTAACGCAAAATTATTTAGCTCATGGAGTCTGCAATATAGCTGATATGAATGAAACTTTCTAACTCCATAAAACATCATTGGAAAAGACAATACTATAAAATTGTAATTAATATTTCATTCATATCACCTATATTCCAAACTCCAGAGCTAAATAAATTTGACTTAAAAAAATTCAGCAATTCTTTTACAATTCCTTTTATAGCTTGATTTGTTTACATTCTGAATACGTTAAAATTAGACTTCGTTGTAGAAATAATCAAAGTTTGATGATCCTTTAAACTAAAAAATATAGTAAAGGCGCTGACGCAGAATATAAATGCACAGAAAATATTAAAAAATAAAGCGATTTTAGGACGGATGCAACACTAATGTAAATTTAAAGAACTTTAAAAATCTGAAAATCAAAAATCAGATCGATTTTGACAGATGAATGTAAGATGGACAGATGAGTGAAAGATAGATGCCATATTTAATTTTGAAGTAGGTCACGTGATCTCTTCATATATTTTTGGGTGTAATTATTATTTTAATTTCTACTTAAAAAGCTAAACACATTTTGCTGAATTTTTTTTTATATATTTTATGGGATAATTTGAATATTTCCTAAAATTTCCAAAGTAATTTGTGACTTTTAATTCGTTTAAAAAATGTTTGGCAAATTAGGTCCCGTAGGGTTCAATGTATTTCACTTTTTCCAGCCGGGTTCAATCCAAAACTAATTGGGTGATATTATTGGTTTACATTCCCGTATGTCCTACAGACCGTCTGAAATACATAGTAAAATTTCATTTTTATATAGTCATTTTTAAGGCAGTTACTATGCGAACGGATAAACAGACATACAGACAGACAGAATGAACATTTTTCAACTATGTTGGAAAGTGTTCAAAGACAAGAAAATGTTTTGATAACAATTTCATAAAGAAAGTTCATAAAACCTGAATTGTTTTCATTTTGACCCGCCGACTTAAATAACAACTGGAATTTGAATGTTTGATACATTATTTTACAGCCCTAAGGGGCAGATATTTTCCTCTGATATTTAAAGATGTTATATTAAAACAGACCATGAGACATTCGCTGAACCCTCGTATCGTTATTCATGTCAGAATGAATGCATCAGTTTCAAAAGAAATCCCTTGAGTCGTATGCATTGCTTAGATGGCTTTCCTTGAAGGAAAGCACTTAGCATAGTGAATAAATATACAGTTTGTTCTTTTTAGTTCGTTCCACTTAAAGTTAAAATTTTGTACAAAACAAAGCATTTAAAGTCTTTGCGTGTATGCAATAAATTTGTTGTTACGAGACAGAGGATTTTTAATATGACACAATTTTAAGTAAATGTTTTATGATTTCTTTTTTTCTGTGAATAGCATCTATAATGTCAGAAATTAAAAATATTAATTAATTAGTCAAACACGGGGGATTAGTCGAATCGACATCGAGAGGCGACGATAAGTCTGCATTCCAAGAAGAGATGCTGCCCAAGAGCTGGGGAATAAGGGAATTATGAAGAGCATTATCAGAATCGAGAGGCGATGATAAGTCTGCATTCATGAGAGGATTTAGCAGGTGGATCATCTAGAAGAAGAAAAAGCTATATATAAAAAACCACGATAAGGGGCGGGCATCAGATGAGAGTTTGGAGAGAAAGCTGTAGTTGACTAGTTGGATTTTTATGAGTGCATTGGATGGTGAATGTTTTGGAGGAGAACTCCAAGATAAAATAGTGAGACAAAAATGGCCTAAAGATATGTGAATCTGGATGTGAGTGATTCATCAGATGTGAAAGACCTCATCAGGTACTGTACTATATAATACTATAAGGATATTATAAGGATAATGAAGGATATCATCGAATTGTAAAGAAAAAAACATTATTTAAAATCGTCCCACCAAGTTGAAGAAGTCCAACTAATTAATACAAAGTCTGGCATTAATTCCCGCTGTATACATTAATAAGTGTCAGAAGGAAAATAATATTCTATATGTTATTAGATAATGATGTAAAATGATAATGTGCAATTGAATAAAATGTAAGTCATTTCTATTAACTTTTAGTTCTAACTTTGATTTCTGTAAGTTTATAGCAATAGTCAGTTATTCCGATATGCCAATATTAGGTGGATTTTGCGGCCACCAAACGCAATCTACACAAAATTGGTTAATTGCAAGGATTAACATGTAAGGTCAGTCTACAAATAGCAGTTTATAAGTTAACTGCACTTTTAGAGCTGCATTAAAGAAAATCGGCACAGCATCTATCGTTGGAGTGTCTCTAATTGACAAATGAGCGTTACGAAAAATGCAAACACTTTAGACGTTTACATTTACAAAGCTAATAGATAAAAATGCCGTGGAGAAGCGTGATAAAATGAACTGGACTGAAACTCAGCTCGACTTTCTCATACGATAATCCATTTCTAGCAGCTTTTTTTCCTTTCAAATTTGTGACCTTAATTGGCATAGCAGTTTATAATAATAAGAGGAACAGACAGTAGTTTTCGTGTTCATGACGTCTTACATTCGTTATTATTACAATCCTTATTATTGCATCTATTACATGCATACATCTAATTTTAAGACACCCTAATGCTAAAAATTTCCAATTGGTATATTTGTTACCGTTAAAGTGTATTATTCAGTTATTTCATAGAATACCTAGTTATTTCATGAAATAACTGATCAAGTCAGTTAAAGTGTGTAATAAATTAATAATCCCACATTTTGCCTAGTTATTCTATGAAATAACTAGTTATTCAATAAATTAACTAAGGATAGACAGTTAAAGTGTAAAATAAACAATTTGACGACTGAACTATACAGCATACAAAATGTTATTTATACAAAATCACAATAAAATCATTTGTTACAACAGGGATTACTAAAATGGCATTTGGAATTACATAGAACTTTATATCTAAAACAAATCCTTTTTTGTTGACACACTGAACATTTTTTAAATCCCTGACCGGTACCTAAACTTTGAGCTTTCGCAACCGACCGGAGCAATTTCTCTATATCCGACACTTCTTCGATCTTAATTAGTTTTTGTTCACAGATGCTGAATTGGGATCTGGAATATAGCTGTTTTATGCGGCCGTCTGGTGAAAAAAGTATTCGGCTATTGTAATCTTTATATATTAAGTTCAGCAAATTATCGTTAAGTACAAAACTATCTGACCAGTGGTTCTCATTTTACAGCCTTTTGAATACGGAACTTTATTTGCTCGTTTATTTTACACTTTAACAGGGTGTTGCAGATCGTTATGATCGTCCTATGAAATAACTAGTTAAACAATAGAATGCAAGTGAGTTTTACACTTTAGCTGACTTGATCAGTTATGTCATGAAATAACTACGAATTCTATGAAATAACGGTTTTCATACTTTAACGATAACATATTCATATATATGTATACAGTAGTGGCCAAAATTGTGGAAATCTTTTGGCAAAAGTGTATTTTTGAGATTTGATGGCTCATAACATCACTTTTTTTGTATCAATATCATAAAATTATATATCAATGGAAAGATAATTTAATCAAGATTGTAATGCAATAACATTTGTACAATAATTTGTATTCTATTAAAAGTGATAGCCAAATAACCAAAAAAGAAGCATAACTTGCTTAGGTTTATATGACGTAGCTTTCCTTCATTTGAATGTAGCCAATGAGCATGAGTATTTAGAGATCCAATCAGGTGCCATCTTATTTTGGAAATGAGCGAACAGGTCACGGGACATTTATCAGTGTCTTGATGATTGCTATCAAGTTGGTTTGTTTTTTGTGTGTTCCTTGATTTAGTGAGCTTGTAAAACGTAATAAAATTAAAGAAATGTCGCAAAGAGTTGACTGGTCACCCAGAAAGGGATGTAAAATAGTTCTAGTAAGTGAACAAGTCTACAATTATGAAGAAATTAGAAAAATATTGGGGGAAACTTAACCAAAGGTGGCATTTCTAAATTTTTGAAGAGCTATAAGGAGACTCAGTCACTACAAAACCAGACTGGTAAAGGCAGGACAAGGTGCACAACAGCAGATAATAGAAGAATTAATAAACTGTACCTAGGAGACAGAAGAAAACCATCTCGGTATATATAAGACGAAATGGCGCAATGCAATGTGAAGTTGAGTGCAAGGACTGTTAGGCGCAGACTGCATGAATTTAGACTAAATGCTAAAATTCCACGAAAAAAAGCCATTTTTATCTCTCAAACAAAGGTTGAAAAGCTTAAACTAGGCTAAAACTCGTGTTAAATGGACAACGGAGCAATGGGAATAATTTGGAGTGATGAGACCAAAATCTCCCTGTTTGGTAGTGATGGTGTAAAATACGTAAGGAGAAAAGTAGGAAAAGATTGGCATCCTGAAAGCATTTAACCTACTACGAAGCACCCAGTTAGTGTTATGATCTGGGGTTGTATAACATCAAGAGGTGTGGGCAAAATTTGCATGATCAAAGGGAATACAAATGCCCAAAGATACCTAAATGAAGAACTTGAGCCCAAACTGCAGCCTTCTGCACGTAAACTTTTCCAAGATTATGAAGCATTTATATTTCAACAGGATTCAGCTCCATGTCATGTTGTTCGTGTGTGCAAAAAGTGGCTTCACGATCATCATATTCAACTGCTGGAATGGCCTGGGAATAGCCCAGACCTTAACCCCATCGAAAATATATGGAGTCGCTTAAATAAACTTGTTTGTCAGAAGCAACCCATCAATTAAACCCAATTAACAGAAGCAATAATCCAATCTTGATTTCACATTATAACAGCTACAAAACTAAAAAACTTGGTTCACTGTAAAGCCTTAATTTAGACTAAAAGCTACTCAACTAAGTATTAACTGACATAGTTAGAATTTTTATCTATATTATTTTTTCTATGTATTTCACTTTCCTTCTTTATAAATGCTGTTCTATTAAAAAATAAATCATAAATGTTATTGCATTACAATCTTAATTAAATTATCTTTCCATTGATATATAATTTTATGATATTGGTAAAAAAAAGGGTTTTATGAACCATCAAACCTAAAGAAACAACTTTATCAAAAAGGTATATATATAGATAAAAAGGTGTATATATATGTATAAGTAGAAATAGTTTATAGATACAATCTATCTATTTCTTCAGCAACATACATATTTTGTGTTTGCTTCGTCATAATACTTGGACCCGAGGAAGAGTTTTCACGAAGTGGACAATTTCATTTTTTAAGGCCTAGCCCTTACCCACGTGTATAGCAATATTGCTTGATTTTTCATGTTTTCTATTATCGTTTCTATACCATTGAAATTTGTTGATTTTCTTTAACTGGATGACACGTAATTTGTATTTTTTTTCCATTTGATTGAAGATTTGCTGTTTTATACTTTTATTTTGTGGACTTTTTAGAAAGTTAGGTTTTTCGAGTTGCAGCTTCTCACTTTTCTTTCACTGGACTTTCAAACTATTATATATATATATATATATATAATTATATATACATATATATATATATATATATATATATATATATATATATATATATATATATATATATATATATATATATATATATATATAT